>OX439142.1:73255322-73616755 GCA_949318255.1 Pollenia labialis
TTGGCGTATATTTATGTCAAGCTTGTAGTCTAATTAAAAGTGATTAATAAGTCGTGGCGTTAAAGAACCTTTGCAATTTATCATTTTAGGGCCATTTAAGCACAATTTTCATTTAAGTCAGTTCGAAAAATCACCAGAGATGGCATGTCTATAAAGATATATATAGTATTTATAATACTGTCAAATTGCTAATTACTTTTAAAGCTGAACTTTTTTTGTAGTACTTTAAATTGTTTTTGGTTTTTGTTACAAGAACACACGCTTATACAAGCTCATATTGTTTTTTTGAGTTTCGTTTCATTTTGTTTTGACATTTCTTATAAAAATTTAAAGTTTGCCAAATATTTAATTAGAAAAATACTTAAATTACGGGTATATTTATAACAAAAGTAAGGAAAACGTATATAAATTACACATTAATAAAGTAACCGGTTTATTTTGCTAAAATAACCGGTTTATTCGATATTCGAAAAATGGACATTTTAAAATATTCGACTAAAATAACCGGTTAAAACCGGTCGAATACTATTCGATCGATCACCCTAATACATACATTTTAAGATACAAATTAAAATAAACTTTTATACGATGTAGTTCGGACGGAATTTATAGCATAAATCCATAAATCCATAACATTAAATCCTGACTATAACCTAATCAAAAGTCAATAGTGTAGACTACAGTTCAGTTCAGTCCAGTTAAAAGTTTTGTCTAAAAGCAAGTTTATACCTATACCAGTTTAGTTTAAAGTCCAGGGTATAGGCCAGTATAAAGCCCTGTCCACAGCTAAAGAAGAGGCATTAAGAACTTGGACCAATTGGATGTTTTGTGCAGCCAAAACATCCACTTTGAGAGTTTTAAGCTTCGTTCACAATCCCAGAAACATTTTTACTTGGTGTTCATAATAGACCAACAATTTTTTTCGCAACCACACACATTTTGCATTAAGAAACCGCTTTCAAATTTTACCCACAACAATATTAATTATTTATTATTATTTTTTACAACATTATTGGCCGTTTTCTCATTACACGATTAACTTTTTTCCCAACGAAAAACTGCACATTTAAGAAATTTGGTTTTCTCAATGTCTCATTTGCTTATATTCTGTCGCAAAGCTAACCAGCACTCATCTGCCGATTATTTATTTTCCTTTTATTTGCCGTACAGATAAATTCAATCAGCTGACTAAAATCTTTTACATGTATTTTGAGAGGTGTTGCCAGCTTAAAACCATGTTTTTTGTCGGTATATTGAGAAACCCAAAATTGTTAACAGACAGTTTATCGGTCTAATAAATTTATGTTGACATTAAGTAACAGGCAGTTTGACGGTACATTGAGAAAATGGCCATAAGTGTAAAATTTTCATTCAAAACTAAAAAAAAATTATTTAAAACGTCATAAACAATTTCATAGAAATTGTTGCTGAATTTCTAGTTGACTCAACTTTTTAAAAAAAACTTTAGTTAAATTTTTGTTTATTAAATGAAAGGAATATATATGAAATACTTTGGGAAGAAATAAGATAGAAGAAAAAACCAAATTGTTGCTCTGATTGTGAACAAAGCTTTAAGCTACGTATCAAGGCGAATTCATGTAAACAGTGGCAAAACTAAAGCAATTAGTAAATGCATTTTTACAATAAATTAAAATGTTTTCTAATTTTCCTATCTTCCTCCCCTTTTAACTGCCAATACTCTCTATCGTGTCTATCCAATATCCTGTTGCGGATAATTAAGACACAAAAATTACTAGCCGTCCTTTAAAGAATCTTCCTACATATTGCATCAAATACAAACCTCATAAATGCCATTAAGGGGATTTTGGCAACTCATTAAAAATTTATTGGTTTCTTTTTTCTCTAAAAGCAAAAAATGATTTGGAAAAAGCAAAAATAAACAACAGACTTCAAAAAGGGTCGTGTTAGTTGGAAGGGTGTTAGAGGATAAACACTAATGCATTTGCACAGGGGTTAAATCGATCTGAACAAGAAAGAAGTATTTTAATATTGTATGCAGACAGCGTGGCACAGTGGTGGTGGATTATTGAATAAGTTAAAATTACACACAGAAAAAAATACCAATGTAAAATTAACATGGAAAAATGTTGATTGAGAATCATAGTAAATTTCGTATGCCCTTTATTTAAATATATCATTATTTCATATTAATTTTAAATGAAAAATATTAAAATAATCTTTAATCACGTTTATTAAATATTATTCACTGTTAATAAAAATAAAAAAAAAATATTAAAATATAAATAAATATGGATTCAATATTGAATCCATAAAAACCTGTTTTATATTAAAATCAAAAGTTTATCTTGTTAAATTAACATGCATACATAGTTAAGTATGTTAATTTTTTTATTTTCGTTCTTAAAATATGTTATAAAAAGAAGACAATTCCCGTATTCTTTTAATTAAAATTATTTAGCTAAATAGTACATCAAGTTTTCAAAGTAGAATGATGACGAAAACTCTATCGGGCCATTCTGCTGATTGAGCTGTTAACAAAGGAGACTACAAAATAAGTAAAACATGTGTTACAGGGGTAATTGTTTTGAATCATTCTTAAATAAATGCATATGTTGTCTCTGAAGCTTCTTCACACTGTTATAACACACTCAAACCAATTAGTTTCTACATGAAATTCACGTTGTTTCAACTTGAAATAACTCTCATTCAACGTGATTCGGATGGTTATTTCAATATAAATGACATTTTGCTCTAACTTTACTGCAATGTTAAATTAAAATGAATTATAGTTATTTTAAAAGAAAAAAATGTTGTTCGCAAGTAATTATAGAATCAGGTTGAATTAACATAAAAAACGTATGAAGCAAAATCAACACCGAAAAATTTTAAATCAACCTTATTTTCGAAGTTTATAACTTGATTTGTTTCTGTGTGTAATATTTAAATATCAAACTATGTATTTGCATTTTACAACAATTATAGAACAGAAGTAGGATTTTTTCGCTGATCGAATAGGAAAGCTTTGATACATCATGCAGCAATTATGTTCCTAGTTCAGACCGGAAATGATAAATTTGTAAATTCAACCTTTCATAATATTCAGCCTTATTACGGTTGTCGTTGTCGTTTTTGTAGTAGATTAAAGAACAAATTAGTGTGTTACTTTAATGTATTACAAAAAACGGCAAAATTTATTAATGCAAAGTAGCACTATTTGTCATCCTACTTGTAGATTTCTCATATTACCAGCAATTTATACTTTCATCCCACTGTTCCTTGGAGTGTTAAAGTATTAGTTAGTTATTAAACTGCCTGCAGTTTATAACACCAAAATCACTTTGGTAAACCAAATAAACAAATTTGTTTGTTGTTGGTCGAAACCAATATCTGACAAAGCATATGGACGGAAATGCTAACAGAAAATGAGCATTTGGGGGTTAATTTTCTCCAATCAATAGACGCAAATAAATATTTACCAAGCGTGCAACTTTTTTTTTTGTTTGAAGATTAAAAACATACAAATATTTACTCATCCCCAGATAGTAAATTGAAAAACGAAAAAACTTCTCATACATTTTTCAAAAACCTTATTAAAGTTTGCAGTACAAAAGCAATTTTTTTTTTAAGATGGTGATAAAATTCTCCATTTTTCTTTTCGTTTAGTATTAGAATTGCAACCTTTAGAAGAAACATTTGCTTAAGTTACGCTGTGCGTGTTGTTTGGTAATTTAAAGTGTAGAAAAAGTAAAGAAAAAATGGATCTGTAGTTCAATATTAAAAACTTTTGTTTTTAATCAATTGAAATTACAAGAAGTTTAAAAAGAACAGAAAAAAGAAATATGTGGTTGTTTAATAGACATAAAGATTTAAAGCAGCTGTGCGGAACAAAAATGTTAAATATCACGAACTAAATGCAGTTTTCTTTAGTAGAAATTAACCTCAAATATACGCGTTATTATTTATAATGGCTTCTAGGCTGGACTATATCTAGATTATAAGAAACAAATATAGTCCGGATTATAGTTAAGCTAATTGTGAAGCCTTCTGTCTACAATTGGTTTTAGAGACTAGAGAACCGCCTTTAGACTTTAAGAAACAATCGTCAAGAGACTAAACGATAAAATCAACAATAGAAAAAACCTTGGCTGTAGAATCGTCAAAAAATAGTTCTTACTCCTACTCCAACCGCTCCGACCAACTCAGTCTCCTACTCTTACATTGATGCTAAATGTATAGGAGACTGGTCCTTATTTGACTTTAAACTCTTTTTTAATGCAGTACCTTTTAAATGGTTAAATATAGCAAGAAAATTAATTTGTACAAATTTCAAATTTTATTTCCAAGAATTTTTTTTTTGGAGCCGGAGTCGTAAATTTTTGTGGGTACTTCGACTCCGGTACAAAAACCTCAACTACTACTCAGTATCCACAGCCCTGGAAAAACTTTAGAATCGTCTATACATTTAAGTATAAAGTCGTCTGTAGACTAAACTTAAGAACCGGATATACATACGTATAATGACTATGGAGTCGTCTATAGACTTAACTATGGAGTCGTCTTTAAACTTGACTAACAGTTGTCTTTGGGGTCAGCAACAAATTTTTAAACGTCATTTAAAAACAAGATAATATTAGCTGATATTAGAAAACATTGTTTTGAAAAATGTTTCTAATGAAATAAAACACGGGTGGAATAAGTATTTTAATTCATGTATTTACAAAGGTTAAAAACAAAGTGAAGTAAAAAGTTCTTGAACAGTAATTTTGAAATATGTAGATCTTTTACAAAACGTGTAAGTTGTAAATAGCTGAATAGGAATCTATCGCATATTGAAAGATTAAGGATAAAATGGATATGTAATGAAGCATATGATTATGTAGTGTTTCTAATTATACAATGATTTTCTTAACAGTTTCTGATTAATTTTCTCTAAATGGCTAAATAAACTTGCAACATTGTCTGCACCCAGAGAAAAAACAAGTTTAAATATGGTTACCTCCAACCAAACTATTTTTAAAGAAAATTGTATACATATTATGTTAAATATAACCATATTTTTGGCAGCGATAACCATATTATGGTTAAATTAGGCCTCTATCAAGAAGCCCCAACCATATTATTGTTGGCTTCAAACATGTTATGATCAATAATAATTAAAATTTGTTGAACACTTACAATAGCATGGTTGGTTTTCAACCATAGTATGTTGCTCTTGAAAAAGAGGAAAATACTTTTGTAAATTTAAAAACAAATTATTATCATATTAAACCATAACATTTTTAGAGGCAACCATAATATGGTTGTGGGTTCTTGATGGAGGACTAATCTAACCATAATATGGTTGTCGCTAACAATTATATGGTTATATTAATCATTATATCTTTAAAATTTTCTTTAAAAATATTTTGGTTGGAAGTGACCATATTTAAACATGTTTTTTCTCTACATGTACTATAGACTGTTTGATAGCCTTTTTGTAGACTACTTAAGATAATTTTTTTAATAATATGCATTAACCTTTGCTATTTAAACTTATTCCTTTTAATAGTAACATTTTACAAACCTTCCTTTTTTTGATATTATAAATATTTTGAAATCCCATTAATGTCTTACCTAAAACGAGATTAAAATAGGCAACAAAAAAAAATTAATGATTATTTTAAAACAATTTATAAAAATAATAGTTAATAGATTAAACTAAAAGCTAATAAATTAAACAAAGATATAATCTTTATAACACAAAATACCGCAAATATTTTCCCACAAAAAAAAAATCAAACTGTTAAATACGAAAAATTCAAATCAAAATGATTTGAAAAACAAAAATGAATTGGCTTGTGAGTAACTAAATTTAATTGAATTTGTTAACATTATTTATGATAGTAAATTATGTAATCTATTTAACAAAGTCTAAAACCAAAATGTTGGTCAGTCATTTATTAAAAAAAAAAAAAAATAAAAAACGTACAGTTTTGGTAGTTAAAGGCGGCAAGCAAACGTTTTTTTCGCCAAAAAAAACACAAACATGAATTTCTTTATTATTTTTTTCTTTTTTTTAGCTTAAAGAAATAATGTCAGTATTAGTTGGATATAGTTTAATTTGCCAGTTATTTTTAAAACACACGAGTATAACAAAACTGGGTAGCCTACCTTAATTGGGCCATAATCCCCTTTAACACTTTTTGAAAAAAAAAAAATTATTTTTTGCACCGGCACAAAATTGTTTTGAATTCAATTTTAAGTTTTACTGGTTTATGACGATTTTTGTTTGTATTTCCTTTTTAAAGGTTTAGTATGATTGATGTTTTTAATTGTATGGTCTTATAAAATGTGGTGTTTGAATAAACGCGTTGGTGGTGTTGTTGACGTTTTTTATGTTTTTATAGTAAAATGTGGTATTTTGTAGTTCGTTGGCTGTGTATTTTTGGCAAAAATATCTTCGGTTAGTGGTCGGGAAAAATTCCCAAATATAACAAAAATTATCATATTGCTTGATTTTAATGGATAATTGTTATGGCTGTTAGCTGTTGCCATATTTGGTTTAAATTGATTTTGTTCAAGTTTTAATTATCAAATTTACACATGCAAAAACATTGGTATACAAAAAAATAAGGTCATATTTTAACAAAGATTATAGGAAGTGGAAAGAAAAATGGTTTCAAATCAATTAGGAATAAAAAAGTCGTTATTTTAAAATATTAATAAGTGTACAGCACTGATTCTGAATGTTTATATAGCAGCAGTGTTTCTTGGCAATAACAATGACCAAAAGAAATACCAGAGTACTATAACGGATTGTTTATAGATAGAGCAGTAACAGGGGATTTATAATATAACCACCTTGTAGTTATTCAGAATGCACGGTTCATATTAAAACCCTGTTAAATATAATACGATTTTAAACATATAATTGCCAATTTCGCCAATTCTATTTAAATATCAATTCATATTTAAGTTTATACTGATAAAATTACTACAGTAACTTATTTTAGGTTATTAAATTCGTTTTCCGTACTGTAAGAATTAAATAAAATTATAGTTATTTTACGAATAATTTTATTTGTTAACATTTGTGTTTGTTATTCAAAAAACAAACTACCAAAATATTTATTTTGTTATGTAGTTTGATTTTGGTCGGTTAAAATATAGTTTTTAAAAGTTAAAACTTTTAAATTTTAGAAATATGCTGTTTAGTATATAAAAAATTTAAAAATTAATGTAAAAATCATTTTTTTAAATGAAATGTAAATGATCCGTTTTTTAAATGAATTTTAAGTTGTTTAAAATGAATTTTCGTTTGAGTTTAACTACATAATATCTTTAGTGTAACAACATCTACTACAGCTTTTAAAAAAAAACTTAAAAACATTTAAAGCGCTTTTTTAAATTTTGATATGGCAGCACGGTATGTTCTTTCATTAACAATAGCAATTACAATAGTGGTTTTATGCCAACAACATGTGTTGCCAGATGAGGGGAATTGTACTCAGGTAAGGGATTTTAAAATCTCTGTTTGACACATATCCTCGCCGGGAAGGATTTGGGGATTTTTCCAAATATAAAGGCTTTGAAACTAGAAAAATTGAAATAAAATTCCAGAGCGAAAGGGAAGGTCCATGATTTGTGATTTTAGTTTTGAGTTGGAGACTTCAAACTTAAAACTGGAGATACAATTAATAAGAAACGAATTACAATTACACAAGTTGGCGATATAAACGAAATATAAAAATATACAATTTCGTAAACTAACGTTTCTTCGTAATTACTAGTCCGATTTAAAAGGTTTATTACAGAAATTTTAATGGACAATAAAGTTATTCGAAATATACCGAGTCATAACCGCAAAAAAAGCTTAAGCGAAAAATAAAATTTTCCAGAAGTAGGTTTTTTTTATTTCATATAAATTTTGTATTAAGGTTTTAGCTATAAAATTCTTACGGTACGTTATGTGACAAAGACATTTTAGGAGATTATTAAATTGTTCAATTGTAAATTCATTTATTAAAAAAACGAAAATTAAAAATGATTTCGCGTAAGCTACTTTTGCGGTAAGGCCTCGATATAGTTTTTCTTACTTTGAATAAGTTATAGTTTACCATAATTGATTTCCAAGTTGTGAGTATTTTTCTTATAATTAAAATATACAAGTATTTTTTTTAACCAACTCTAATTGTGCTCAAGTTTTACTACCAAATAAGTCAGTAAAATACTTATACAAAACTTCATTTTCCAAAGTCTCTCTTTATTTACTTTCAATTTCAATACTCCCTCATAATTCTGCTAAAAATAAATAAACAAAATTAAATTTTACCAAAAAAAAAAAAAAATATAATTGCAATTTATAAAAACAAGTGAATTGGTAACAATTAAAAATAACATCAAAATGTATACATACGTATATTCAAAATTCACTTTAGAAAGTTTTTACGTCCCTTTTTTTTATAAACATTTTTGTTTTCTATAACCACGTAATGATGGTCAGAAAAAAATATAATAAACAAATACAGAGAAAAAAAGAATGATTTAAATTAAAAAAAATTGTGATATTTATTAAAGAAATTCATTAAATTTGCACCAGTAAAGTATCAATTAATTATTTTTTGTGATTACCAACATTTTCTGCAGTAATGTTGTTGATATAAGTATACATTTAATTCACATGATTAAATTCTTAATTAAAAATCTAATTTTATTTTTAATTATTGGTTTAATTGAAAAAAAAAACTGGCGAGATTTTTTTCTGTGAACGAAAAAAAATCTCTTTAATTAAAGACATACATATAAATAGAATTGTGAAATGTTAAAACTTTTTTGACAAAACATTTTGGCTAGAAAAAATAAAAAAAAATTTAGAAAATTAACAAATGTTTGTTTTAAAAATAAACATACTATGGTTAAATTTTAACAATGTTTATGTTTGCAGGTTACCATATTATGTTTAAATATGACCATAGTATAATTAAAATCAACAATTTTCCTGAAATCATAATATGGTCAAAATTAACCATATTTTGGTCAATATTAACCATAATAATAGTGAAAACTAAAAATATTATGTTCAAAATTAACCATAATATTGTTAAAATACTGAGAAGTAACCATATTATGGTCAGAATTAATAATAACATGGTCAATGTTAATCATATTATGGTTATTTATTTCATTTATTTTTTTTTTCAATTTGTTTGTTAAGTGTTAAATTATAATTTTATTTAATTTGTTTATTTCTTATATGTGTTATGATTCACTTTTATAAAAAATTCCGTTTGATTCATATTCCAACCTGTGACGACCATCAATGCCACTTTTTCTCTTCTACTAGTTTATTCTACGTAAATTTATGGATTTTAATCAATAATTAAAATAAAATGAATGAGAATTTTAAGCAAACCAAATGAAATGCAAGCGACCACGAATTTAAAATTAAACATACAATGTTTTAAAATATTATAATTTCGAACATATAATAGTTATTAAATATTAACCATAAAATGTTTGGAGGCAACGAAATTGTGGTTATAGCTTTTGGATGGATGAAGTTAACCATAATGTGGTTGCCGTGATAATAATATGGCCAAGGTTACTAAAATATGTTTATGTGTATAGTTGTAGCTTTCTTTTATTAAAACATTATACATATTGTAAAATTCAACCCTATTTGAAGTTTCAAGGGAGGTAAACACTTTATTGTAAAATAGAAACAAAATATGTATGTGTTATTTATAGTGAAAAAAAGTTTTGTTTAAAGCAACAAAAGTTTGTTTGTTGCCATTGTACGGACCATAATATGTTTTTATTGACCATACTTGTTGCTAAAAATTGTTAAACAAATGTGACATGAAGGTGTTTAAAAAATTCTTTTAAAAAAAGTTAGAACATTAAAAAAGACAGACAACTTTTTAATTTTCCAACAATATATTTAAATGAGGGGAACATTTTATTCTCAATTAAAAGAAATAATCGCTTTTTGTAAAATTACTACATTTTGTTGCCTCGGTTGTTGTTTTTTAAAAGCAAAATTTCGTTCATAAATATTTCTTCGTTTTAATTTTGTTTGTTTTTTTTCTCAAATTTGTTCCAACATTTCAAAATCATTTAGATGCAGATGACACACTTATCACATCGCCTGCTGTATGGCTGTTAATGTCATAATGATTATTGTTTAAACTGTCATCATAATAATAAAAATCAAATTATTTTTTGTTTTCCTTTCTGTTTCTATTTTTGTTGTAGCAAATATTTATTGTTGGCTTTTGTTAAAAAAGAAAAATAAAAATTAAATCACATTTTAATAAAAAAAATATAAACTGATTTTGCATTTTATGTTTTTTTGGAAGCGATTCTTATTTAAAATTTTTTAAACAAAAGTAATGGCGAAAGTTGTTGGTTGCTAGTTTTTTTTATTTACAAAAATAGTTTAGTTGATAAAGGAGAAGAAAAAATATAAATAGAAAAATTAATATGAAAATTTATTAAAGAAATTAGAAAGTAGAAAGATACCACAATAAAAAAAAGAATATATTAATTTTTGTGTTTAAAATGATATTTTGAAAGACAACAGTTTACATAGATATCTGAAATTTTTTTATTATTTTGTTCCAAAAAATTGTAGGTATTAGGAGTTTTTTTTTTTAACTAAAAACAAATATTTATATAAAACTAAACAAGATTTCATTAAATTTGACAAAAAATTTTAATTTAAATTAAAAAATTTAATCAATTTAACAAAAATGTTGCTTAAAAGTTTAAATTTTTTAAACTTCATAAAAAAAAATAACCCTCAACTACAAATATATGTAAACCCTTTAAGAATTCTGGCATCCCTTCCACAAATACATTATTTTTTTCTCAAAAAGTTAATAGAAGTTGAAGCTCGTCGAACTCACAGGCAAAAACAAACAAAATAACTCGACATATCCTATTCCTTAAGAGGGCTCCCTAATAATTTTTTTTAATAAAATATATTGTTAGCTCAAATGCAAAAAAGACGTAATTAAATAAAATGCAAGATCGAGTTTTTCATTCATTATTATGAATGTCATTTAACTACACGTCTTAAAAAATTTCACACTTTTAAAATCAAAAATTACGCATTTATTTGCAAAAAACAAAGGGACGTTACTACAAGTGTGTTTATTTGATAAATTCAAAACGACGTAATTACACATTTTTTCTAATTTATAAACATATATAAAATTTAAACGTTACTGAGTGATTCATCATCGCACAGCCTAAGCGCCTGAAGCTAAAAAAATATTTGAACCAGAGATTGGTTACTCGCCAATTCGATCCACTAGACGGGATTTTTGAAAATTCGAATGTTTAAGGTGCATGTAGACGACATGTTTTTTACATCTGACTTGTCAACTATCCTAGTCACATGTAATTGTGCATGTCTGTCAAAATTGCTGTTTTACATACATATATTTATAATATTCGGTCACAAGCGTACATGTAATTTGCTTCTGACATTGTCTATGTTTTTTTCGCATAGAATTGCAGAAACCAAAGTATTTCTCGGTTTCAAAATAGCGTGCAGCCGCCATAGAAATTTTTATTTACGCCGAAAAAGAGTTCAGCCATCTAAACATTTTTTTCTTTAAATTGGAAGATACCAATTTAGGATATTATAATGAAACGTCTTTTCTTAATAAATGTACATAATTTCTATTCAATGGTGAAATTATCATACATGTATCGGTATTGTAAAATATTAACTTCAGCCGGCTAATAATTCCGTCAATAGTGGACGCCGCTGCCGGTTTCTTCCCGGCATAGATTTCTGATGTCAGATGGTTTATTGTTGTTTATTTAATTGTTTTCCAATACAACAAGATTTATAATCTTATAATTAAAGTAAAGGATTTTTATATATTTTAATAAGTTTACTAGAACATAATAAAGATATATAAAAAATTATAAAAATTTTAAAATCAAGTATACATAAATTAATAAAAATAACAAAAACATGAAGAATCAAAAATCAAAGTAGAAAAGTGTTATTATGCGTAATACTTGAAGAGTTCTTTTTTAAAGTGCAGAGCGTTGCTTATAAATTGAATGGACGACGGTAGCGTGTTCCAAAGACGGACAGAATGTACATAAAATTGCCACTCAGATATTAAACTTTGATGTCTGATGTGTATAATGTGATTTAATCTTCTAGAACGTGTAAATTGAATTTTCTCAAAAAGGTATGGTGGTTGACGGGTATATACGATTTTGTGTAGTAGGATCAAGGTTCTTATTTTTAACAAATTATTTATTGTGACTCCATAGAGCTTTTTCGCGTACTGAGAGATATGGTCATATTTTCTCAAATTAAAAACATATCTCAGTATAGAGTAATATGTGGATGTAAGTTTTTTTAGACTTCGTAAGTCACAGCTGGCATATATTTCGCATCCATATAATAATGTAGGTATTAAATAAGATTTCGCAAGTAGAATTCGAATATTAAGTGGGGTAATAGACTGGGTGTTCCAAAGAATTCGTAGCTTTGCAAAAGTTTTTCCAGCAGCAGCATTTATGTGGTGAAACCAGGTGAGTGTGCAATTGAAAGTGATACCAAGATTTTTAGCTGTACATACATTTTCAATTTTTTGGTTATCAAGCATTATTATAGGTTCAACGGGTAACTTAAAATTTTTCTTAGTAATCACCAAACATTTAGACTTCTTGGGATTTATACATAATCCATTTGTATTTGCCCATTCATTTGTCAGAAGAAAATAGATCACGCTCTAATTGAAATTTTGTCAGATGACTTTGCGTCTGACTTTTAAAGAAGCAAATTTAAAAAGGTAACACACGACATGTATGTATTTTGCAGTGAGAAATTTGACATGTCAGATGACAAATACATGTCGTGTACGGCCGCCTTTAGAGGGTAAAGAAGAGTAAAAACGCGAAAATTCGGTTACCTTATATCTCCAAAACAAAGAAATACAAAAAAATGTAATACTTATCGTTGTTCTTTAGAATAATAAGCGGGCAGGTGTCTGGTACTTTTTTTAAATTCGGCCCTATTAGGGAGTAAACGGGTAAAACCTGAATTTTGGTACTTTTTGGACACCCCATCTATCTTTTGAACCAATAAACAAATTTTATACCACATTCGAAACTTATCAAAAAAATACGAATACATATTAGGTACTTTTTCGATATTCGAACATTTAAGGGGTGAAAATCGTAACTATTTTTGGTACTTTTTTTTACAAAACATTTTTCTCCATTCATTGACATATTCGTTCTAAATTATGGGCTCCCTCCCACTACAATACTGAAATTTTTAATACTTTAATAAGGGAAAAAAAAGTACCAAAATGGTAAGTACGAAAAATTTGATATTTTACTTTAGCTTTTTTGTTCTACAACTGGTATTATTTAATTATCGTTAATGTTGGACCTTAAAACATAAGATTCATCATGCAATGCCCTGAGTGGATAAGAATCTATGAGGGAACTTTTTGGTACTTTTTTGTTCTTTAATTGGTACTTTTTGAATTTCCGTTAGTATTGGGCCTAGGAACATGAAATTCAAAATGCAATGTCCTGGGTGAATGAGAGTCTAAAGAGGGAAATTTTTGGTAACTTTTTTCGAAACTTATTAAAAAAAATACGAATATTAGGTACTTTTTCGTTATTCGAACATTTAAGGGCTGAAAATCGTAACTATTTTTGGTACTTTTGTTACAAAACATTTTTCTCTAGTCATTGACATATTCTTACTAAATTATGGACTGCCATTGCAATACTGAAATTTTTGATACTTAAATGGTTGAAAAAATAGTACCCAAAAAAGGAAATACGGGAAATTTTATATTTTCTTTAGCTTTTTGGTTCTACAACTGGTATTTTTTTAAAAAAAACTTTGGCATAAAAATATGTCCACGAAGGAAAAGGAGGCGCTGACGAAGTAGCGGGTTAAATGCTAGTAAAATATAAAG
Source organism: Pollenia labialis (assembly GCA_949318255.1). Classification (NCBI taxonomy): domain Eukaryota; kingdom Metazoa; phylum Arthropoda; class Insecta; order Diptera; family Polleniidae; genus Pollenia; species Pollenia labialis. The sequence continues at coordinate 73,269,254 of OX439142.1, forward strand.
TAAGGGTTTTCTTTGAATATTTTTTTAGAATTCCATTGAAGACTTATCAATGCATGTTTTTCTGACATGTTTATAATTTACAAAGTTTTTGGCTTCTCCTGTAAAATGATATTTTTGTTAATAATTTCAGCAGATTTTTGTTCAAATTTAAAATATATTTAGAAAAGTTTATATATTAAAAATTTTGTTTTAATCTTAGCAGATTTTTAGCATATTTTCATCATTTTAAGATTTAGCAGATTTAAGCAGATTTTTTTGAAGTTTAGTTTTGGCATATTCTCATCAAACAGTTATGGCTACACTGGCATATACTTAGGTGACACTATACGGGTCAAATGTATGACAGGTCCCATTTTATTTAAATATCATCATCAACATTTATTTCTAACATACCACCCCGCTATATTCATTCCTTAAGGGGACTTCTATACAAAAATTTCAATACAGACTAGAAATATATTTGAAAAAACAGCCCCTAGAACTGCTAGGAGTACCTAGGAATTAGGGGGCTAAAATTTATAACCGACCTCCATTAGTTTTTTGTCCTAAACATTTTCTCAAACATTTTTGCTCCTTACCTCCACCACTTAGCGTAGCTGCCATTAGGGATGGGCAAGTTGAAAAATATATCGATATATATCGAATCGATATGTTTTTAGAGTATCGATATTTATTATTTCAAAAATATCGATATATCGAACGTATTTTGCTGAAACTTTTACCAAATTAAAAAATTCAGTATACCTTTGTACAAACATTTGTATGAACAAATTAATTATATGTAATTACATTGTTACTTTTTATTGTTTCATTTTATTTAAAAAAATTAATACAAACAAAAAAATTTAATCAAAACAAAAAATTCAATTATAACAAAAACAAATGGGAAGATTACAAAAAAACCATAAGAAAAAAAATAAATTACGAAAAATTTAAATGGAAGTAAATAAGTCATGGAAGTACCAACTTTCCTTAAAATTTGAATTGCACCCCAAAAGTACCAACTGGTTTTAGTCAAACCAGTAATCATCAGATATGGACATCAGGAGCACTCTCTGTTTTATGTGCACTCCAGACAATCTGCTTCTTGTATCCGGCACTGCTTCTTATAAATGCCAATTATTTTAGATCTTCATATTTGTTTAAAAAAAACATATGATACATGCAATGATTCCAATTCTTAAAAAACATATTGTTTGAAAAACGGCTAAAATTTTGAGTTCTTAATGAATACTGACTTTAAAAAATATCGATTTCGATAGTCGTATTTCAATATCGATATATCGATATATCGGTATTTAAAATATCGGCGATATATATCGATTATATTTTTTTTAAATATCGATATTTTGATATATCGATATTTTTTGCCCATTCCTAGCTGCCATACATATATGGCGGTTTAATGAAATTTCTCAATTTAACCATACATACATAAATGTAATTTTTTTTAAAAAATCTTTTGTACTTATAAATTTTGCACAAAATTTCTGACCTTGGGTTAGAAAAATTGTTCTGATTTTATAAAATAAAAAGGTAATGAAAAAATTGCCACTTGATTTTTTTTGCAATCAGACTAAAAAAAACTTTTGATTTTGGGAGAACAAAAATCTTAAGATCTGTAGAATAGTGTGAAAGGGGCTTTAGTTACACTGGACGACAAATTACAAAATATAAAAAAAAAACCCATAAGTTAACTTTCTCCTTTAAAAATGGTTCCCTACGTTTTTTTTTTTTTTTTGTGATAAACAAAAGTAATTTAATACTTGTGCGTTTCGCAATTATTATTTCTTACAAACGAACAAGAAAAAAACAGAAAAATATTATAAATTTAATGTATTTTTATCATTTCTTTTAAGATTCATTGGCCTTTGGCTAGAAGATAATTGAAACTGAAACCCATAATAAGAAAAAGTTTGTAGTTGGAAAATTTACTAACAAAATTGAATATAAAAACAACATTCCTTTTAAGTTTGCGTAAGTAATTTCCTGAAAAAAGAAAAAATACGGCAATAAGAAGAACCTTTTAACGTATAATTAAATTTAAATTTCTGGAAAAAAGGTTGATCTTAAAAAAGCCCCCTCCTATGGTTCGCTAAAATATAACAAATTTAAGCACAAAATCTAACTTTTGTTACTATAATTTTCTTGTATCTTCTTCTTTTTATTTAACAAACTAAACTTTTGAAACAAAAAAAAAATTCTTTAACATCTATTCAAATGTTAAAGAAGTGATTGTACTTGAACTTGTTATTTTAGTTAAATTTTCTGTTTTTTTTTTTCTTTTAAATGTTCCTTATAATTTTTTATAGTTTTTTGACCTTTTATACTTAAAATTTTAATGAATTTTGTTCTATTTCTTTTTCTTCAATATCTTTTTTTTTCGTACTGTTACACTTGACATTGACAGACGTTATTGAAATCGTTTTTTATAATTCTATTTTTAGTTGTAAATAAAAAAAAATGAAAGAAAGATACAAACAAAATTATCACATTTTGACACGCAAACTATTTGAGTTGACATATGTCAAACAAATGTTGTAATTTTCATAATATGACAGACAAGTCAAAAGGGAAGTCAAACAATGAAATTGAGATAGGAGACATTGTTATTTATTCAGATTGGTCACGTGGAATTTTGTCACAAAACGAACATACTACATAAATCTGAATAAAAGTTGTTATTATTATCTAATAACAAATAGTTTCTTTGTGGTTTAATCGAACTGTTTATGGGTTTTAATCCAAATTTTGGTTTTTTTTTTAATCAGGCTTAAGTTCATCAGATTTAATTTTCATGAAATTATTTTAATGAAGGAAGGAATTTTACAACATGAAATGAACTAAAATGTATTAATAATTTTTATTCTTGACTCAACGAGAGATTGAACTCAGGTGGAAAATAACCACATTCTCATCATCAGAGTTATGTTACCCTTCCGCGATTGCGACGGCTGTCAGTCTATAGTCAAACATCAATCTTTAAACCAATGCCAGTTTTGGTGGAGCGAAATTTTGCTTTAATTAATTATCGATTTTTAGTTTTCAAATGTTTCTTCTTCACAATACTTTTTCCAGATTTTTGTTAGTGAACTTTCTTTCTTTGTTGTCTTTTTTGTTTTGTTAATGTTTTACAGCTGTTTGACAATTTACACGAATAAAAAGTCTTGGCCAAGGCGAATTCAAATAAACGGTTGTGGCGATACTACAATAAATACAACATTTGGGGGATTCACAAGGTGTCATAAAGTCATATGTCTTAAAATAATAGCATTAAAAAAATACGACTGTTGTGAAAAACGCCTCATAATTTAGTGTGCTATTTTGAATTCAAATCAGCTGATTTAAAACATGTATAAAAAAATTACAATTTACCTAAAATAAAAATATTTTTAGTTCTAATTCATGAATTAATAAATTAAATAAGTTCTTACCTGACTATTTTCCATTTTTCAGACTCAAATCACAAATAAATTGTACTCTGTTTGTTTACCAAACAGCAGAGTCCTAAGCCGATCTAATTTGACGCTGCAAGTGATTTGTTACAAAAATTGCTGGCCGCAGCAGGTTAAATACGGATTTTAGCCGGATAAAAAAATACCATCAACGACGACGGCTACAAAAACTAACGCGGCACGGCTCATCCATTCAGTGTTGGTCTCTTCTGATTAATTACGACAGCACAATAAACATAGCAAGCAAAGTTCTATTAATTTAATACACTTTTTGTTTACAAAGCAACAACAATATTTGTAAACCATTTTAAAATGTTAGAACATTATGACAATATAACATAATAGCACACCTTGTGATTACCGCAATTGTATTTTATTTGTTGCTTTTGTTGGTCGATATGTCAAAAACAGAAGCAACATTTGACATTCCTCTCTAAATAAGAAAAAAAAAGTAGCACAGTTGTGCTTTTAACGCTACCTGAAAAATGAATTCGCCTTGGTCTTCACTGTTTTGTGCAAGAAGAAGAAGATGAAAATTATTCTCTCAAACCTGTTCTCTTTTACGCAAATATAAAGAACGGGAACTTTTTTCGTGTAATATGGGATCCCGAGGACTCCCAAAGCAGAGTGAAGAAACAGAGTTAATATGGCATTTAAATTCATGGTTGCCACTTTTTTAAGTTAATAAACCATATTGACAATTAAAAATAAGAGATGCAAAAAAATTTTTGTATGTCAGTTTTCGTAAAATGTTATGGAAAATATATAATAAAACATTTTATTATACATAAATAAACACATTAAAAACAACCTCTTAAACCAAATTCTCATCAACATTTTTCCTTTCCCCTTCTTAGACTTGAATAGCAATTCCAAAACCACTACTTTTAACAAATCACCATAAATTATAGAATTGAAAGTAGAAATATTATGTCTGAACACACATTTTTTTCTTGTGAAAATTTGTTTTTTTTTTTTGTACAACATTCCTTTAAACTAAAATAATAATAGTAGTCACACCAGGCTTGTTTCATTTTCTGTTTCCTTTCTCTTTCAAGAACATTTTTATATTTATTACTATTTTCTTTTTTTCGTAACTTTGCTGAACCCCTTTTCTTCTTCCATTAACTCCGCTTAGCGTTTTTGGTTTGAAACCAAGCCTTGTTTTCAGTTTAAGTTACCGGCTTTGTAGAGTGGTCTTTACTAGTCGGCTGGCCGCAAGCAGCAGACATAAAAAATTATATGGACAACATTTGCCATTTTCATAGTTGTTTGTAATAAGAAAAACATTTTGAACAAGATCTTTTTCGAGACAAACTTTCTTATGTTTAAGAGTTTTTTTTTTCTTAAGAGAAAACTTTTTAAGACATATTCTTTGCAGAAAAACATTTATTAATCATAAAATTAAAAGGCTTGTTTTTGATTCTAATGCGAAGCAAAAATTTGGAACAAAGTGAAATACCAGGTTCTTAAACAGAAATGAATATCTTCTTATTCCAGTTTTCGTTTTGCCAAAAACAAGAACATACAAACAACTAAAGCGGATAACGTATAATGAAAATAATTAGTATACATATGTATGTGTCGGATATCGGGAGAGATAAAGCCTCGAATATGTGACCCTAAAGTGATCTAAGTTTGCAGACTGCTAGCCTTTTCAAAAAAATTGCAAATATCTTAAGCTCGAGAACGGTAGCAATCTCAATAGCTACGGACAATCAGTTGACGACCTACCATGTCAAACATCTAGCCCTATCTACTCTTTTTTAGATGGAATTCTTATTCACTTGATTCAAGACCAAGCGCATCAAATGTTGGTGATATGAGGCGAAACATGAATGATACTCTTGGTCAAGACCTTAGTAAAATCTCGGTATGAGCTCGTGCGAATTGGGTTAATTTTAATGTAAGAAAGAGCCAGTGTTGCGTGCTAACGCATAAACGCGCGACAGATAAAGAGATGGTACAAATTTTGAGAAATCAAAATCTCTTGACGTTCGGGGCGTGCGAGTACAATATAATGTGAACCATGTAATCATTTTTCGGTTTTTTTGAACGGTGTTAGAGATACATAACTCCATATGATCTCCTAACTATTTTTACCATGTGTATCCAACCGAGAATGGAGACGGAGAGCGCGAAGGTTCTTATTGTGACAGTAGCGTGTCCAATTTTATTAACTCCCTTGAGCACCGTGGCAATGTGGGTTGTACTTCGCTATCCTATCGTTACAACAATGGGAAGTGTTCTGATGAAATTAAGGCTTTAGTTCCCGAAATTTTTACGGTCGTTCGAAATACGCGTTTTCCCTCAAGAGCTCATCTTTTTGTAGTAGATTTTCCGGTGCATCCTACAACGCATTACAGGAAGAATTCGTTCTTTGAACGGACTGTTCATATGTGGAATGACCTTCCTGTGGAAGCCTTCGCTCTCACTTTCAACATAAATTGGTTAAATTCGAATGTCCACAAACACTACTCCCTCTATCATCTTTCCTATAAGCTATTCTCCTAGTTCCATCACGATGCAACGCATTGCCAGTCCTAACAGAAAAAAAGTCAAAGATTTGTCATCACAATTGGCACAATTTGAGGAAATCATGAATCTCAACTAATGGTCCGCTTTAATCTCTTTTTATAGGTTATGTCAATCTTCATGCATGAGCTTTAAACATAAGTGCCCGAATGATTCATAATGACGAATCGAATTCCATTCGGAGACTGGTGTAGATGCCTCAAATCAGAATATGTGCGAATTTCAACGGTCTTCAACTCAATAAAAATGTTTGAGGAGGAATTTCTTAATTAAAAGAAATCTAGTCTGTAATGGACAATATCTACGATACAATAAGTATACCTTTAGAATGTCGCTGATTTTCATTAACTTTGGAAACGTAACGAACCTATAATGCAATATAATGTAGTTACATCGTTAAAAAATCGTCATAATTCTAAATATATGTCGCTCGACGCAAACACCCAAATATTCTAATTTGTAATGATATTCCTTATAGCCTTTTTACACTGATCAACATCTAACATCTACCATCAAAGATGTAGAAAATGTGAAACACTCATTTACATTGGTCACATCTACCATCAAACAAAAATGTCACAATTTTTGAAAAAAAAATGTTTTTAAAATAAAAAAATGTTTTTTTTCTACAAAAGTGCCAAAATTTTATAAGAAAACACAAAAATGTATTTGATGTTCAGTTTGTATAAAAATATAAAAAATACCTTACAAAAAAAACATTGCAATAAAAGGGAATAGAACTTATTGCCACTTTTTGAGTGATGACACTAAAACAATCGAAAGATGTAGAATGGAATAAAATGAGATGGGAACATCTTTTAAAGATGTTGAAAGATGTTGGTTTTTAGCCCTATGTATTTCTTATGGAAAGATGTTAACATCTTCGCGAATTGTGGAAAATTGATGGTAGATGTTAGATGTTGATCTGTGTAAAAAGGCTATTAACAATTAGACAGATTGAAGGGTAATTTAATTTCTATATCGGCGTGCCGAAGTTATCTAGCGTATATAAAAAAAAACGATATAAGTCCGTTTCCTGTGTTAATTTTAACAGATCTATCGATTTAAAGTCGATATTTTAAGGCCACATTACGGTTCACAACACAACTCAGTTGAGTTGTAATTAAGACAACTGGTTGCGATCAGTTATAATTTTTGTTATATCTTTGTTCGCCGCAATATAGCAAAGTTGTAAACCATAATACAAAAATTCAGAAATTACAACACAACTGAGTTGAGTTGTGAACCGTAATAGAGGCCTAAAATTCATTTACACATACAGTTGGTGTATATTGTAAAGAATAAATTTTCCAAAAAAAAAATTTGTCGTATACGTCAAAATAACTTCGGCGATAAGTTAGCGCTGAAACCATTTGCTCACAAAAAACCAAAGAAACAAACTGGATATTTGTAAAAACCATTCGGGAATAACTTATTACGGATTAAAAAGTTTAAAAAATTTTAAAAAAGAATTTGATTTTTTTGTTGTCCCTGTGGTTTTACTATCTACCTCTGTAAAAATGGATTCTCCGTTTGAAGACATATTAAATTTCTCCCGGAGATAAGAGGTTCATTGAATTAGTGCTTAACTAAAATAACTAGGAAACTCCTCTGCAATAAGAATGCATTTAGATTTCATTTTAATAGTCCTTCAAAATCGCTAAGATGATATCACTGTTTTAATTTTTGAAAAGTCTTCCACTCATAAAGTCAGTCAACCCTAAAATATAAGAAAATTCACATTTCTATTGCTTTAAAAGTAAAAAAACAAAGAAATTTTTTAAGCAACAACAAAAACTAAAAAAAAAATTATCATCATCAACGTCATTGTCTTTCTAGTTAAAATGCTGGCTGACTGTTTTTTCACAGTTCTTGCATTTTTTTATATGTAGACTTTATTTGGTTAAAATTTTTTGCGTGTCTTTTTTCACCAACAACATCTTACCACTATAGTTTTTTTTTTTTTGTTTTATTTGCACCATCATCATCATTATCATCTAGATATTTTTCTTAGACTTTTTTGTTTTACTAGTGTACATTTTTGTGTTTCCAAAGACAACCAACAAGACACATTGTTCACAATGTTTCTTCTTCGTCTGTGTCGCAGTTTTTGTTATTGTTTTTAGTGCAGTTCTTGCTAAAGTTGTTGCCGCTTCTAAGAGATCTTGATGTTGCTTGGCTAGCTGCTAAGCTGAACAAGGCCCCTTTTTTCTTCTTTTGCAGCTTTGAATCTGACTTCATTTCTCTGCATTAAATTTAATTTTTTTTATTTTTGTTGTTTTAAAGTTGCAGTTGTTGTTCGGTTTTGGTTCATCATGATTCTTTCCACTGGTAAAGCTTATTTTAAGTATATGGCTACACTACAGCTTTGGTAAATGTAGATGTTGTTGCTGTTCTTGTATTCCTCAGTTTGTGGCGTAGTTGCTGTTGTTTTAATACTATTTACTTGCTTGGGTCCAATGACTGTGAAGGTCGTTTGCTTGTTATGTTGTTGCTGGTTTTGTTTGATTACTTGTATGTATATGGAAAGCAACAAATTCTTTTGATATTTTCTCTTTTACTACAAATATTTCTTTCTCAACATTTTTTTTATGTTTAAACAACATTCACACACACATTCATACACATACATTTGCAATAATGTTGACAATTTCCCAACAGACCATTCCATAAGCAAAATGTAACTGAATTGTAAAATAAGCTTATCATAAAAGATTTCCTACAACTTTTTATAAGCAAACTTATTATAAATTTATTTAAGTACAAATAGTACAGGGCAACCCACCAAAATGTTCCAACCTTCAAAAACAGTAAGATAAACTGACATGGGCACTTCCACAGAAGTGTCACGTTACGCCACCAAACAATTTAGGTTGTATTTTAGACCCATGTTAAAAGTGTGTTTCTCTTTCACTTAATCGCGCTTTATACCTACCAAAATACTTTTGTAAATTAAATAATATCAGCCGTATTCATAATGAAAATTTGGCATAAAGTTAGCACAAAGTTTAGCTAAAGAATTGCTAAACTGTTGTAAACTGTTTATTTTAATTTTAAAAACTTTATATTTGGAAGAAAAACCTAAAGAAAAAAATTTTAAAAAATTACAAAACCAGCGATGATTAATAATATAATGTAGCATTATTAAAATTCAGATTTGATTTATTAAAAGTTTGCAGATAGACAAAAGTTTGTTATGAATAAACTCTGTGCTTACAAGCTGCTAGGCTTAATATGAATACGGCTGTATGTATAAAAATTGTTTTTGGAGAAACAATTTAAAATGCTTAGTGGTGTAACGTGATAAAAAGTAGACTTTATTGTGAAAAAATATTCAATAATAATAAAAGATAGGGAAATACTAATGATGCCATCGTCATTAAAATCCATCAGGATCAGCTATTTTTATATGAGAAAATTGTAGTGTGTTAAAAAAATTGGTGTTTGAAAAAAGCTTCACATAACTACACTTTTCACAATAAAACTTTCTATGCACTTGGCTTAGATAAGAATTTAACAAATATGCTTGCAAATTTCGTTTGTGCAACTAATTAACAGATGAGCTGACAGAAGCGTATATGCTGGAAGGGAACGGCAGAGAAAAACGGTTATACGGAGCCTGAGTACAACTAGGGTTATTAGAATTAAATTATGTTTTTCATATTGACATATTCATTAATTTTTTCAGTTTAACAGTTTAATTTTTAAAACAAAAACAATACCTTCCAATTTGTTTTTGCATAAAATCTTAGTTTAACAAAAAAGTCTTCATTCGAAATCGAGGGATACGCAGATAATATTTTATGAAATAAACAAAAAAAATTAGTTGTGATGAAAAAAATTACTATCGTAGTTTAGTGTACAATTATTATTTGGTTACAAAAATATTACGAATCTAGGCTTATTATTAAAAGCATGATTAAACTATTATTTTTCTGCAAGCTTTTTTTATTATTAGACTTCTAAACTTATTGTATACTACAGTCAATCAAAATCATCGCAAATGTGAAGTTTTCATTATTAAAAAAATGTTAATAAGCCATTTGCAATAGTATTGATAAGAATTTTCTAAGATTAAGGCTAATGTTGGTAAGCTTATTGCAAGTTATTTATAAACCGTTTTGGTTTGTTGGGTTATTACTTTTGTCCAGATGTACATAGTTTCTTTGTTTTTTTTATGGTTTATTACTCATTATTAGTTAGTTTAGGTTGTTGCTGCTACCACTATTTTGTGGTTGTTTTATTGCATTTTAAGTAAGAGAAAAAGTTGCAGTTGTTTTATTTAATTAAAGTTCATTTTATTCAAAATGCAACTATGTATGTATGAGTCCTTTTACGCATCTTCATCATTATCTCTTGTTGTCATTACCTCTTCGTTATCAGGAAGTTGAAAATGCCAAGAAAAAGACCCACTTAAGGTAAGAAAAACGAGACAAAGCATTGATAAATAAGCATTGTTGTAGTTGTTTTCCGTTTTGTACACATGCTAAAGGGCAGATGTTAATTTATTTTAATTTCCCAACTGCAACGAGAAAAAAATTAAAAGATGGCTGTCGTAAAGACTCTTAAGGGAAAGAGAAAAAACCTAATGTGAGGAGTCGCATTCAAATGATGCAAAATGCAACTAATACAAATTTAAATTAGTTAAAACACAACAAGAATGAAACTTATTGAGGAAAAGAGGGTACAATAATAAAGAATGTGTATACGAAATAATTAAGCATCTAATTATTACAAATGGAGGAATTAAGAGGTACTTTTTAATACATAGAAATATTATGACAAAAAAAAATTGCAACAAGTGGATTTAACTTGGAACAAATTACTCATCTTGAAAGACCGAAAGCAATATATTGTATACCCTTTATATAAGTAGATAACACTATGCGACAGTCAAAATCGGGATGGGATGAAACCAACGGGAAATGTTTTATTGGTTATTGGTCCCGGCGTTTCGCTGGGTCACGTCTAGGAATCGAGATATATCGATTTAAAGTTAGTAACTATCATATAGGGGAAATTGTGACCTTTGGTGGTCTTTTTTTGACATAACTCGAGAACCACCAGTCCGATTTTGCTGCAATAGATTTTAAAAAATTTGGAATTACAATTCTTTTAATCTGTTCATACAACGTTTAGCTACATAAGCAACAGTTTCGCAGTTATAAATAAATGTATGAAGAAAATTTTTTTATTTTTAATTCATTAAAAATCCAAAACGGTAAAAAAAGGGTCACTTAAAGTCACATAACCTTTAAACAAAATGAGACATAGATCATGAAAATCGATGGACGCGTCTTAAACACGTCGGTATATCAATCTGTCAAATCGGTTAAAAAATGGCTGAGTTATAATCGAAATACTGAATCCCCAAATATTACTCTACTTTATAATTAACTTTGTTAAAATAAGAGACAACCGGTTTTGAACTTCGCTTTTCATAAGGACCCAGAATATACATACTTTATAGGGTGTAGGATCAATATTGTAGAAATTACAAACGGAATGACAAAGTTATATATACCCTTTTTACCTTCGGTGAAGGGTATAAAAAGAGTCATTTTTAGGGATTCTGTATTTCGGTTATAACTCAGCGATTTTTTAACCGATTTGACTGATTTATATACCGTTTATAGTCTCATATTGGTTTATTGGTACTTATATGCTTTAATTTTATGAATGTGAAATTCATAAAAATAATTATTATTTATTTATAATAGTATTTGTAACGTTTAAAATTTTTTTTTATTTTTATTTTGCATACATATTTTGTTTCAAAAAATTTTAATATAAAAAAAATCATATACTATTTTCCTTTGTATTGTAATAAAAATTATCTAACAAAATGGATTGAAATTTTTAATGAGTTTTTGTAATAAGTTTGCAACACTTGCTGATCTTTCCATTTTAAACTTTTTTATGGGATAGTCTTGTGAAAGGAACTGTTCTTGATGTTGCCAAATAAAGATGAATATTAATTTTTAGCTTTGCTTTTTTGTGTAAAAAAATTTAAAAAACCTCGTGTTATCGATAGAATGTTCGCTTAATCAATAAACATACAGAAACACACAATTATTTATTAGTAAAATACGGAAAAAAAATTTAATTTTATTGAATTCATTTGCAACGTTACTTTTACGTGAGAGTACCTTTATATTCATAAGCTTTATGAGGAAAACGGAACAACTTATCCGCAAGGTATACTTATACGGAAGTAATAAGAATCACTAAAAAAAAATGAAAACTTAACAGCTTCGTTGCCAATTTATACCTTCCAGAAACCATATTTTTGAAGGCAGGATATCACGAGAAACGAATCTTTTAGAAAGGAGTATATACATATGTATATCGAGTCATTACCGCAAAAAAATGCTTAAGCGACAAAATTTTACAGAAGAAGTTCTTCTATTTTATTTCTTCTAAATTTTGTATGAAGATTGTCCCTTACGATAAAATTGTTTTTGCCATAAAATCGTAACAGTACCTATGTGACCATGAAATTTTAGGAGATGATAGAAAAGTCACCAAAGACAAAATGAAGCCTCTGTCAAGCCATGAACAACGATATGTGATATGATAAGATCGGACTTTAAATGGCAGCGCTACAAAAGTGCTTTATATTGGGGCGTGGAAAAAAAATGTTCCTGTTTGAGAAACTTCATTGACATATCTTTCATTCTATAGGCCACAACTGGTTTTTCGACCCACCCTAGTGGTCATATCTATGCACTCTTAAAATCTTAGATCAGTTTCTTTAGTAGGTATTTTGTACCTATTCCCCTTTGCAGTATAAGAGTTCATATAAAAAGAAAACAGTTTTTTGTCTCTAATGAAAAATGTATATAAATTTATTTAAAGGGGGTTACTTTAGAGGAAGCAGTGCGATATGCACAAATGTGTTTATAAACATATACAACAAATCACTACATATTCATAAACTAAAAAAATCTAGAATTTCAAAACAAATTTAAAAGCAAAATGAAGAAGTTCTACACAAGAAATAAAATAACAGTTAAGGAATAGGAACAAAAAAATATTAACAACAATAACAAATTAAAAAATAAAGTTAAAATAAAAAAAATGCGTCACATCCAAAAACAAGGTTAATATAAAACTTTGTAGTTGCTTTTTGTTGCTTCGTTTTTAACTAATTTGAAATTCATTAAACGAACGATGTTGGTCTGAATTTTGGTTTTTATTTGTTTTCATAAAAGTATAAATTTACAAAAAAGAAAGAGAAAAAATAAACAAAATTAATTGAAATTAGATAAGAATCGACCTCAAACACAAAACAAGTAGGTAACAATAAAAAAAAATTTTTTCTAAGAAAAGTTTAAAGAAAAAATTAAAGAAATGCATATTTAAATAGGGTTAAGAGGGTTAAAATAAAATAAGGTTTAATAATACAATGTTATACATATGTACATTGTTTTGAATATGTATAAACAAGAAATTATCCATAACTTGAGGGTTATACGATCAAGTTTTATTTCAAGTTTCAATACACCCCCACTTTTTCACCAATACATTCGTACTACTAAAATTTGATGCGAATTTGCTTTCAAATTCTCTTTCCAAATGTGTGTTTTCAATTTAGAGTCAAGAAAGCAGCTGATTGCAATTTTAATGGGCAAATTTTTCGCTTGTCTTTTTTAAGTTGCTTTCTTGATGACATCTTTAAAACAAATTGCTTTAAAATTGTGTGCAGCGTACGTTACAGCTTTCAGTTTTTGTGAAATTTTACAAGCAGTTTGTACACAGAAAGAAAAACACTCGAGATAAATTGAGTTTTTTATAGGTACTATAGGTACTTATAGTGCGAGTCGTACTCAAAAATTCAAGTACGAATATCACTACAACGTACTTAAAACCATCCAAAATGGAATTACTTTCTAAAATTAATTGTGGAAGTTCTTAAAATAAGTACAAAATTCTTAAACCAAGTAAAAAAGATTTAACTTTTCGTTGATAGTGCCACTCTGAGAGTAAAACTACAAAGTGCGCGTTTAAATCTCATTTAAGTTAACAAAGTTTGTCGCAGACACTACAACAACACCACACAAGTAGATAAAAAACGATTTGCTTGTTGTGCGTAGAAACAACAAAAACAACAGAACAAGACGAAAACACACTATTTTCATTTTTTAAAAAGTCAAATGGAGAACTCTTGCTTCTCATTTAGTTTATATTTTCAGTTATATACGTACATTAAGTTTTTAAAGTAAAAACCATATCGGGAATGATGCTGGTGTTTTATAATTAAAATTCTGTAAGTTGTAAAACGGTTAAGTAAATCAATCATAATATAATTCTCCTTCTAATTTCACTTTTGATTTATTTCAATTACAAGTTCGCGATTGAATCAACTTTATAATTCTTAAATCCAGAGCATTTTTAAATTAATTCAATCTTAGTTTTACTTAAATCAATCTAATTTTTTGATTATTTCAGGTACGAATGCGGGATTGGATATGTATCGCTTGTTAAATTGTACTTTTGTTGGTACATTTGGTTATATTTCCAAATTTTTCAAACCTATTGTTAATTGATATAAAACGGCAACTCATTTGTACTGTCCATGAATATAAGCGAAGTTCAGTGTTTGCTGCAAATGGTGAAAATTTTAAGCACCTATTACGGTTCACAACTCAACTGAGTGGAAAATTTCGCAGCTTTTTTAAGAAATCTAACGGAAATTTTGTTTTTTTGTTGTTGGATGTAACAAACCATCTATGATATTTTGCATTTGCCCTTTTCCAAGACCATTCGGACCAAAACTGAACTCCGCTATTGTGAATAGATTTTTGCACTTGTTCATTGGACGATTGCATATGCCACATTCTAAACCAAGTATCAGCGGCAGCATGTAAGCGTGCATTTTCTGAAGATATTGACAAGTTTTTAAAAGATATAGGCAGCCTTTTGTGCAAAAGTACTAGTAGAAGACGCGACTTCCTCTTATTTCGAGATTATTTTGAAACGAACTCATATGTGACGCGCAAAATTGAAAAGGACCTAAGGGTTTTGTTCAGTAGAGCCATTTTAAAGATTTAAATACGTGTATCTTTGGTGTACCATCACTGAGCGTGTTGGTATTGGTCTCATTTGAAAGCGACACATCTCATGACGTCAGGAACGTGTTGGTCAACCTTGAAAACGCGCGTAGGTCGTCCCTACCTTTTGTTTTGTGTAGCTGGTTTTTACTGTTCCCTTTATCTTACTGGTCCCCTTCTCCATGCGCTCACATATTTTGAAATATTCGCCAACAAGATGGTTGTCACGTCAAGAAGTAATCAACAGAATTTTGAAACAGTTTGAGGTACTCTATTTTTATTTTACTCCAAATGATTTTGAAAGAGATTTTACACGCGATAAATTAAAGTACTTCAGCTTATGAAATGCCTTTCCTCTTTCTGTAGTACATACTATAAAATTGTAAACACAATTAATTCGGAAATGCAATTTGCAGATTCTGTTAAGAACAAGAACATATTTTAAGAACGCAAAAAATTTTTATTTTCGTTTTAAAATTTGAGACTGTATTTTGAGAAATATTCGTCCATTTTCACAGCAAATTTGTAAATTTTTCACAAAAAAGTAGATAAATTCTAAAAGAGTACGAAAACACTCTATGGCGGTTTTCCCGTTTATCATCCCTGATATGTACAATGTATAAGCTAAATATTTTGCAATTGAAAATCCGTACTTGTCATTCTTTCTGTACTTCATTCAAGAAAATTCGTATCGACCGTACCATTAATACCGCTTCAGATTGATTTGAGAACGGATGGCTTGATTTTTCTATTGAGTGTTTGTGTTAAAAACTTGAAAGCACAATATGACCTTGTTACTGCAGCTTAACGCTAGAAGTTTTTTTATTTTCAAAAAAATGTTTGTTAAAATATAGCCTAAACTTTTTTTCAGTGCAAAATCCCTAAAAAAAAATTCTATATTTACAAGCATTTCATAGTTACGGCCACCATATTTTTGAAAAAATTACAGAATAGTAGTTTTAATAACGGGTCCGTCATCTAACGTTTTTTTCAACTAGTGCTTATTTCGTGAATGGTAACACTTAGCTCATGTCTGATTTGACCAGTGTTGCCAGAACTTTTAAAGGAAAAATCACCAAAAAACAATAATTTTTTATCAAAAAATCTGCGTCAAAGTT
The DNA here is from genome assembly GCA_949318255.1 of Pollenia labialis. NCBI lineage: Eukaryota > Metazoa > Arthropoda > Insecta > Diptera > Polleniidae > Pollenia > Pollenia labialis. Next base: position 73,285,415 of record OX439142.1, read on the forward strand.
TTAAAAATCTTCAAAACACATTTATTGCATTTTGTATGTAGTTTATTTAGAAAAAGATATTACAATTTATTTCAAAATATGAATGTGATTCTGGTAAATATGAGTGGTCCTCGAAGTATGAGGTATAAAAAAGGTAATATTTTTTTTGAACTTTCAACACAGAAAAGTTATAAAAATTTGTTCGATTTTATGAACATGGCTAATAATTTATGAATATTATTACATTAAAAATATCTATCCAAATTTAATTACTCAGGCTGAGTAAGGATTAGTCCCATCTTTGTTAATTTAAACAACAAATTAAAAGTTAATTGCGGGATGACATAAATTCCGCGATATTATTTTTCTACTAATGAATCTATTTCCACACGGTTCTTCCATGAATGGTTGATATACTATATTTATTTATCAATGCAAGAAGTGGAAATAGTACAATCATGACAATGTAAATAAGTTTCCACCGAGCTAAAAAATCTGTAATGTTAAACCAAAAATCTGCAAATCTGCATTTTGACAATTTTGGGGAAAAAATCTTCAAAATGCAGATAAATCTGCACTTCTGGCATCGCTGGATTTGACAGATATTTAGTTTTATCCTTCCGCTGAACGAATATGGTTGTGTATACGGTTGAACAACGCTGGGAAATATGCGTTTTCGCTTCGCTAAGTGGGCCTGCGATCGACTTACAGAAGATGCCGATTTTGCCAAAATAATCATCTTTTCAGATGAAGTTCATTTTGATCTTGGCGGATATGTAAACAAGCAAAATTGTCGCATTTGTGGCACAGAAAACCCTCACGCATACATTGAAAAGCCGTTGCACCCAAAACGAGTCACTGTTTGGTGCGGATTTTGGTCCAGAGGCATAATTTGGCCATTTTTCTTCGAAAATGAGCAAGGAGTGGCCGTTACAGTCAATGGCGATCGTTATCGCGCAATACTGAACGACTTTTTGTTCACAAAAATTGAAGAGGAGGATATTGGCAACATTTGGTTTCAACAGGACGGCGCTTCGTGCCACACAGCCGAAGCTACACTCGATGTTTTGCGCCCTGTTTTTGAAGATCGCATTATCAGCCGCAGAGCTGATGTCGTTTGGCCACCTCGGAGCTGCGATTTGACACCGTTGGACTATTATTTGTGGGGTGCCGTCAAAGATAAGTGTTAAGAGGACAAGCCAGAGACAATTGACGCTTTAAAGGACAATATTCGTGAAGCCATTGGTTAAATATAGATGCACACAATCGATAATGTGCTTAAAAATTGGACCGATCGTAAAGGCTACTGCATGTCCAGAGTCAGCCATTTGAATGAAATTATTTTCCATTATTAACCGGAAGGATTGTACTTTCAAATAAAAAAAGATATTTGAGAAAATATTCAGTAGTTTTTTTTTTATTTTTTTTTTTTTTTTAAATAAGTTTTTAATAATTATGTGTTTAGGTATATCATTTATCAATTTTTTTTTTTTTAATTCCCTAAGCTTATCCCGCGAAGCCTTAGGCTTGTCTGCATTAAAGACACCAGAGTCTCAGGCGGGAATCGAACCCGCAACCCCGGCGATGATAGACTAGCTCGCTACCAGCTAGTCTACCGGGGCACTCAAAAAAAAAGTTATTTGGCGGACCCTGTATTTGTTAAAGGCACACAAAAGTTATCCTGTATGAATATCATCAAATGAAACTAGTTTCCAAATAGTGCATTTATACTATTGTGAATTCTTCTTCAAAAATTCGGAATCTTGAGACTTGGGCTAAAGTCAAATGTAGCAGTAATAGGATACGGACCTTAAATAACATCATTTAATATAAAATGTTTAAATAGATGTTACCCTGAAGAAGTCAACAAAAAATTGACGAAACGTTGAAACAATGAAAAAATTTATTTATAATCATATCTTAAACATCAAATTTAACACCTTTGCCAAAAAATAAATAAATAAGAAATATTTGAAAATTATTACCCAGCAATAAATTTACAAAATGTATATAATTTCGAAATGAGAAAAGTCAGAAAAATTGGGATTGTTTTTGTTTTCGCTATTTTTTTATATGCAATTAAAAGGCTTTTTGTTAATTTTTGACTTAAGCTTAAGCAAGCTCATGTACATTATAGTTGGGCCTTAATACAGAACTGATGGTCACCGTATCCATAGTACTGATTTTAAAATTTATTAACAACCGGTATTTTATTTTACTAATCTTATCTGTCTCTCTCTCTTTCTTGGTTAAAAGTGTTAACAAACTAGATATTGTTTCTAAAACTAATAATAACCGAATTCAAAAACCGTTTTAACAATTTATTCTTTGTTTAATAAAACTGTTAAACAACAGTTTTTTTTTAACATTTCGTAGAAGTTTAATAAACCTGCTTTGAAAAAATATTACTAAACAACAAGTCTTCTCCATAAATATTAAAAATGGTATGATCTGTAGAAAATAAAAGATTTAAAACAAATAAAAAAAAACCCGATACACAAGTAAATGAGTAGACACTAAAATTACTTTTTTTGTTGCTTTTTTTTAAAGTGCAGAAAACGAAAATCTAACAGATAGAAAATAAAAAAAAAAAAAATAAAATAAAAATTGCAATTGAAAGTAGAGAAAATTGTGAGTGTGTGTAAAATATATGATAATAATTATCTGTCAATGTTTATTGAATTTTTATAACGGCGAACGAAAAAAAAATACAAATTAAAGGTACGCAAAATAAAACTGAGTATATAGAATTTCATAAAATGAGACAGATAAGAAAACTCAATTTTTGTTATAAAACGGCAACTACTTTTATATCTGGTATAATAAAGTTTCAAGATATTGATAGCAAATTTAAACAGAAATAACAAAATAGGACTAAAATTAAAAATTTTGGTTTCAATCCCCCTTTATTTCTACAATAATCCCTCGATTTAGGTCGTTAATCCAAACGGAGTTAATCGAACATTAAACTTGATATTCTTTGTCAATTTAAGTCGCATTTATATAATTTGAAAACCAGCATACAAATATTTCTCTATTAAACAGAATTTTTTTTTAGTAGTAAGATTTTTCTTTATTTACAATCAATTTTTGTTTACAACTTTCATCTTAATTTATAAAATTAGTTCCTATTGCAAAGTAGAAACAAAGTAGAAAATTTAAAGTAATATTCGACAATATTTTTATAAAACGTCTGTCGATAACCTTAAAAAATAAAGTTTAAAATTATTATACAAAATAGCTAATTATATTCTTGTGTTAAAAAATTTCGATAATGTAATGCTGACTAGATAATCAACCAATCTTTCCAAATCTGTATTTTTCTCACCATTAAGTATATCAATCACTTCAGTGTAAAGTAAATTCGGGTTTTCAAAACTAACAGTTCGAAACTCCTTGCGGACTGGACAAACACCTAGGAAATGTTCAAATGTTTCCATTGTAAGAATTGTATAATAAAAATTATAATTATACGATTTCGATTTGCAGAACACCACTGTAGACAAAAAAATATATTTTTTTTTACAAATATTAGCTAAAAGATTTTTGGATACTTATTTTTTTTTTTTTTTTTAATGCACAAATAACTCTTATGTGAAACTTAACCTCTTAATATAATTGTATTCTGGTTGGTCTGTTACCACCTTGTATGTTCCTCTGACAGATCTCTTTTTCCACCAGGTTAGGCCTTTTTTCCTTTCTTTTAAAACCCAATTAAAGTGTTCAATAGAAGGAGCAGGTTGTTGGTATGAAGATTTAGGCCCCTATTACGGTTTACAACTCAATTCAGTTAAGCTGTAATTTCTTAATTTTTGCATTATGGCTTACAACTTTGCTATATTGCGGTCAACAAAAATTACAACTGATCACAACCAGTTGTGTTAATTACAACTCAACTGATGGGATGCATGATTTTTGTATGACCTGTTCCCGATTTGGCGGACTACTTTCGAAAAAAAAACTTAGATTACCGAATAGGGCTCGTTGATATTTTTCTTATAATTGTGTGTAAAATACTTGCAAATTTTATGCTTTAAAATTCTTTGTTATCAGCACTAAAAGAGCAGCTGATTTGTATAATTTTGTTTAAAAGCATTCACTGCATCATAACAACTCCTTAAATGGAGTACACGATTCTGCGCTGTTTCTCTAAAGCGGTTCTAAAAACACATATTTTTTACTGGGATATAATCCTTTAAAGAATTGTATCTTTTATTTATTTATATTTTCTTAACGGTACGGATTTTTCATTATTAAATATATATCGTGCTTAGTTGTAAACTAAAAATAAGCATTAACTCAAATAACGTTAAGTACGTTACCAATCCCACCTTTAAAAACAACCTTCTTTTTAATTTAATAAAAAAAGAGAAAAAATAACACCAAAAATAATTATGATCTAATTTAAAATATTGACAGTGATAAAAAAACGTTGATTTGATTAAAAATATTAAGGGAAATCAATATGAGTAGTGCAAAGTGTGCAAACGATGCAAATGCGTGCAAAAATACACAAATTTGCACAACTCAACAAAAAAATGTACGTATTTGCAATTTTCTTTATTTTTCTTCGTTTGCACTTAAAAAAAAACCATGGGCAAAATTTGCTCAGTTGCAAACAAATGTAAACAATAACATTTGACATATGAAGCGCCATGTTGTTTTGAACGAAACGTATATAATAAACACTTTCGTGGGTTTCAATATAAAATAGAGAATTAAAATTAAATGAATTATAAATTGTAAAAATATGCAGATTTTTTACAGTGCTGCCAGAAGTTTTAAATGTTGCCGGAATAATTTTTTAGAAAAATAGCACATTTGCACAAAAATTAAATTGGTATGCTCACGATCAATCAAAATATGCACTGCAAAATTGCACAATGACCATCGTGATTACCCTTATTATATAAATCTTTAATAATTTTTAATTTATATAAATTAGGGAAGTCGTTATGAATTCATTATTATGTTGAGTTAAACCAACAATAGTTATTTAGAATGAAATAATATAAAAGAAAAGAATGTGGGTTTGGTTTTTAATAAAGAAAAAAATTGTAGTTCGTAAATGCCACCAACTGTTATTGATCATGTTAGTAACAGTAAAAATTTTTAGAACAAGATTTCATAATTTATACTCTTGAATTTAAAATCTTTTCTTTTCTAACAATAAATTAAAAGTTAAATATTAGGTTTATTAGAGCAAAATAACTAATAAAGCAAAGAAACCTACATAAATTTCTTAATCTTCACAAACAACTTTCTGTCATTAGAAAAGAACAAAAAACATTTGCACAAAACTTTTTGGAAGAAGTCCTTAAGATATAAAGTTTCTTTATATGTAACACAAAATGATCCCTAAAATATTGCACAAAATGGCGGATTCTAAAAATGATGATTTGTAAAGCTCGCACAAACACAGAGAAACTGAAAAGTAGTTTAAAAAAACTTGAAATCTCGAAATAATTTTTTTTAAATGTCTGTTTTTTTTAATGCCACCATTTTGAACTTGTGTTTAGTTTCTTGCTAATGATAAAAAAGAAATATTTGACTCTTTTTTTATTTATTTTATATCTTTTGTCCATTTGTCTGGCAGAAAAATTGTTTTTGTACAAAAAAATTGAACTGAAAAGAAACTTGTTTTAATTTTTAAGTAGAGAAAAAGAAAAAAAAATTGATTTTAAAAATTAAAATTTGAACCTTTAGTTCTGTGTATATTTAAAGCTTTAATTTAATTATTTTAAAAGTTCTAGGTAACCCCTATTACGAGTATTAAAAAGGGTAACCAAATATTTGCCTGCTATAGATCTGCCAAGTAAATAATGGCCGCAATGCATACTGGATTTGATGAAGTGTTTGTCTTCCATAAGGGCTACAAATAACATCTCCGGAAATTTTTTTAACTTCTGCCATTATTACAATTGAATTTCATTAGGAACAATTTCTATTCATTATTGGATTGTAAGACATAAAAAATTTCAGTCATAAATTCTGTTTCTAACTTTTAAGAATTAAAGTGTTCAAAAAGCGTTTTAATTTATCTTGCAAACACACGTAGGTACACACATTTATTAACGGTTTTATTACAAGTGGGCGAATTTCGGCCACCGGACGAACCAAGTAACTATAAAATTGCTTAAATTTAATATCTTAGGCCAGATTTACAATGACAGCATCGTTTTTCTTGGTGTTAATAATAAATAAAGCAATAATTTTTTCATCAGCATTGACAAATTATACGGTGCGATCGTGTAGGAATGCTCTTAGGGAACTCATGAAGGTATTCAATGTAAAGATGTGTTGGGTACCTGGACACTGCATGGTTGATGGAAATGAGGTGGCGGACGAACTCCCGAGAGAGGGTTAGATTATGGACGAACAGGATATTAATAAAATAAACGTAATTTTCAAGTTCTTACGAACTGTTGCCGAAGTAGAGTTAATTTTTTTAAGCTTCAGTAACATTTTTGTTCGAAAAATTAAAGGCACATATATAAATTATCTAGATTGGGAAAAAATAAGATAGGTACGTAGGTGAAAAACGAAATTGTTTCTATAATTGTGAACGAAGCTTTAGGCCTAGAACAGAAGGTGAAACGCAACTGCAACGGAACTCCTGTGTAACCTAAGTTGTACCATGATGTGATGAAATTATCACAATGATTTCGATTTTCTTTTCTTTCACTGTACCTACTAACTTTCTTATTTTCTATACTCTATCCACCTCATACTTCTTTTCTTAACCTTTCTCTTTTTATATCTTATTTATCTATTTTTCTACATGTTGAAGGGATTCACAATGGACCGTACTGGTCTCCGAGTGGAAGTGTGCCCTTGGGCATATAACCCTTCTGAACCTAACCTAACCTTGAGAACAGATAAAACGCAGACAAGAGTTTCCTTTACACCGGTTTTAAAGCAACTGATTTCCAATGCGTGTTAAGCCGGTTCGAAACGGTGGCGTCTCTTAGGATTCTATGGCAGTTCCTTTGCAGTTGCGTTTCAACGTGATCTCTGGCTTTAATCTAATAATTACCAAAATAAAAAACAATATAATCAGGAATGTCACAATATTTGAACGCAAGAGAATAGAAGCCCGGGTTCGAGCCCCGCGGCAATCACGAATGAAAAATTAAAAAAAAAAATTTAATTAATTTTCAAGTTGTAAAATTCCTTTTTTCATACAAATAATTTAATGAAAATTTAATTTGGTGAACTTTAGCCTAATTAAAATATCAAAATTTGGATTAAATACAATTAACAGCAATAACCACAATTCTACTTATTAGAACCTTTTCACATTTTTCAATTTGTACCTTTTTTGGTTTGCTTCTTTATCTTTCTATCGTTTTATTAAATTCGAAAATAGTCAAAACATTGATTTTTTTTTTGTTATTTAATATGATATCAGTATAAACTTTTTTGTAAACAAAAAAATAGTAATAATTGTGGGTTCTTTGGAATTAAATAAAAAAAAATTGTTTCAAAACTAAATTTAATTCTTAAAAAATTGCTAAATAGCAATATGCCCGGTGACATAATGACATTAGAAAGGTTTGGTCTATTTTTCAAAACACAACTTAAGAAACAAGAGGATTCGCTATCATTTGAAATATTTTTGACCGTTTGTTTTATGTATGTATGTAAGTGCTCTCAAATTAGTAATTACACGTCACTATTTTGAAACGAATTTAAAACGAAACATTTTTGCATTTTACGCTTTCTAGAGAAGCTAAAAACATTTTAATTTTCACTTTCGTACGAATTGGTTTTTGTGACGCACCTGAATACCATTTTTTTAATAAAAATCACAAATTGAAAAAAAAAATTAAAAATGTTTAAATTATCTCGGGTTAGGCAGTAAGATGTACTGTACTGCCTTTTGTTTAATTTTAATTTTGTTCACACCAATATAAATTCAAATATTTTTTTTTTTAAAAATTTAAAAATGTATAAATTAGTTAAAATTTAAAATAAGAATCCTAAAAACCCAAGGAAAATGTATATTTTTGGTTGGTTTCAACAAAAATACTCGAGGATTCGTTTTAATGAGGTGAATCCACATTTCATACTAATAATAAACTGAAATATATTGTTTATGGGATAAGCTATTCCAATGCGCATTTCACTGGTTGCTTAGGCCAGGTCGTCCGGAAACTTTATCGAAAGATTTTAGAAAAACCAACTGTAGTTGGGAATCTAAGAAAAGATAAGCTCGCTGTAAAACTGGGGTGTATAATTCTTAGGCCCGTTTTTTCAACTTACCGATAACTAAAAGTAGACTTTAACCAGCCGTATAAAAAATGTGCCATTATTAAAACTTTACTTTAACCTAAAGACAGCGATAAAGTTAATGAAGGTACATCCTACCTGGTAGGTTAAAGTAAAGTTTTTATACGGCCGATAAAATCCTATCTTTAGCTATCGGTAAGTTGTGAAAATCTTTGAATAAAGTTACCTTTCTAAAACTAAATAAAAAAATAACTTTTGCTAACAGACTCCCAAACAATTTATATTTTTGGAGAACTAATTCTTGGCTTAACCTTACTTTTATAATAAAATGCACGAACATTAGACGTTCTGAATGCGCTGCCTCAATTATTTTCCAATTTTATTTTCCAACAAATTGTTCTCTTAATTTTCAGTTAATAAATTCATAAAAGCAAAAAACAAACCCGGAAAAAGGAAACATTGCTAAGAAAAATTTTATCAAAAAAATATAAAAAAGAATGTACCTACGTATGTACATATGTATGTAGATATAATAATATTACAAAATATGAAATGAAACACCTAAATTATTATAGCTACTCCCAAAGGAAACTAGGACAATTTTGTGTACCTACAGGAATTTAAATTGTTTATTTTAGTTGCTGCTATTGTTTTTATGTAGGTCTCTCACTTACCTGGCAAAGGGTGTTTGTTCAACTTCATAAATTTCGTTGATATCATGAGGAACGAGTAGGCCCTTAAGACGTTCCTCGTCGATGTCCAACAAACCGTCTCCAATTGGAAAAATACCTTCAGCAAACATGTTCGTTTTGTTGTTTTTTAAGATTTGATTTTTAAGGGAAACAGAAATGAAATTGGAGGGATTTTTTGTTTTTCTTTTTATGTGTTGAATTGATCCTTTTTGGTGGAAATCGAATTTTATTGGTTTTGTTGTACGCTTTTTTGTTAAGGAATTTTCTTAAAAACTTTTTTATTTCTTGAATTTTTTTTCTTTTTAATCAAAACACACACACAAAATCACTATAGAAAGAATAAAAAAAGAAGAAACAAGAATTTTAATTAATATTTTTTTGAAAATTTCACTTTTTAATTTAAATAGACTCAAAAATCCAAGCAGGAGATGAACACAGAAAATTAAAGTTTCAAGTATTTTTTATTATATTTTGTCACACTGTTGCTTAAAAGCAGCAACAAATATTATTTACAACAACAACAAAAATTAAAAGTAAGAAACAGCAACAGAGGAAATATTACATTTTTTTCCATTTGACATTTTCTTTATATTATTTTTTCGTTTTATTCTGTTTTTTCTTGTTCTTTTAGTTACTTTAACAGCAAAAATAACAACAACATACACACACACAGTTGCTGTTGCTTATATTTACAATAGTACACTTTAAAATTAAGTATGTTTGTTTAAAAGTACATGTTCCGTTGTGTATTAGAAAGAGAGAAAATATTTATGAAAGGGAGTCGTAGTAACCCTGTCGGACTTTGAGTTAACTTAAAACTAACTTATTGTCAACCAGAAATGAGTCACAGGTGACTAAATAGCTGGCTCATTTCCCTTGTTAAACTCTATTCAGTTTTTACACGTAGTGTCATCAGAGCGAGTCAGTACTCACTCACTCTGCATAAGTTTCAGCTAACCACAAGCTAGCTCATTATGAGTTAGCTTGTAGTGCATAAAGTAAGAGTGCACTATGAGTTAGGTATAAATTGACTAACTTATAGTTGGGTTTAACTAGGCAGCTTGTAGTTCATCAGAACAAGTCAACACTCACTCCACCCTTCATATTTATATTATTATTAACTAATTATGTATGTATATATTTTTATTAATATTTATAATAAATTTTATGTATTTAACATAATAGAATCTGGGAATTTATTTCTCATGGTGAGAACATTTATTATACATATAAATTTTCATATTATTCGAATGTGTATTCTATGTAAGTCAAATTACAATTCAATTTAAATTTTTTTCATTTTATGAAATAACTTGACAAATTTTTCTCTGTTTAATGAAAACAAAAAAATATTTCAACAAAATAAAGTTTCACCTGTATGTTTTTTTAGTTTTTGTTTATTTCTGTATCAGATTTGAGTTATTTCGAAAGTTAGTTAAAAATGAGTTAGTTAAAAGTCAGCCTTATTTTGAGTTAGCTCATAAAAGTCCGACAGGGAAAAGTTTAATAAAACAGACACACACAATTAAACTCACAAAAATTAAAAACATTAATTTAAGCAAGTCAATTTTAACAACTTTTTTTAGTTTATTTAATACAAACTTTATGAAATTAATAAAATTTAAGTTCTATTTATTAAAATTTAATAAAAGAAAATTCATGTTATGAAAAAATATTTAATAGAAAAATTTTCACTTTCAGCAGCCTGTTTTTTATTTTTTCTTGTATTAAATGTGAAACAAGTTTTTCTTCAACTTCTTTTTTTTAAATTTAACAAACAAACTGTTTAATAAGTTTTATATAAAAAATATATTTTTTATTTCATGCTCTTTTTGTTTGCTTTTTTAACTTGGTTTCGTTTTTGGTTGTGTATTCCTTTTTTCTGCACTTCCAATAATTTTTATGTTATTCACCAAAAAATGTTATGGCTTTTTGTTAGATTTTTTTTTACACAAGGTTTAACAAGAAAAACATTAAAATTTTGATTATTCCATCAAAAAATTTATTAATTGTTAGAGGTTTTGTTTTTTCCAACATTTACACGTTTTTATATCATAAATTTTAACAAAATCGTATTTTTTTACCTACTCAAAAAACACTTGAGATTGAAAACTCATTTGGATTTTATTAAAAAAAAACAACAACATACGCGCCTGCAAAACTTCACTACTCGACTTTTTAAAATTGACTGACGTTTTAACACAAAGCAACAAGGCAAGAGTACCAAGCTAAGCCCAGAAAACAAATGTAACGGCGTCAAGAAATATGTCTAGCGCTTGTAAATTATTTTAAAGCAAACGCAAAGCAGCAAATGCCCAATAAATAAAATGCACTCTGCACAATAAAAAACACTACACTGCACAAGATAATTTACAGTTTACATAACACAATAATAAATTGTGAAGGTGGTTTACAATTTAAACTATACACATAAATATTATTTAACAAGCCTCTCTTCAACGACTTTAAGCCGCCATCATTTTAACGACCTGCTTTGGCCGAAGAGTTGTCAAAAGCACAGTGTTAACAATTCAGCGTTTTGCGCTTAATATTTGTTGATATTTTAAAATAATGTATTTGTCAACATACCTATGTATAATATAAATATAATTTATAATATTTAACCAATTTATAATCAAATAAATATACATTTTTTGAAACAAACTTAACTAAGTAAAAGAGTATGATATGTCTCTGAGACGGTGACTCAAGCCTGCTTTCAGCCTGTTTAAAATGCACAATATTTTTTCAGAACAATACCATATCCAAGGCCCATTGAAAAGGTCTGCGCAAGAAGCCTGATGATCATTGTTTATGTTCTTTTTAGTTGTCAAAAATTGTTTACATTTTCGAATTTGGTGTAATTTTTACTCTCGTAGGTAGAGCGTGGTTAATTTCTTTTAGGTAACCCAGCATTTACACGTGAAAGTAATTTCATGAAAGTCGCAATACACTCACAATTTTTCACTAACACATTTACATTTTTTTACTTTCAGCCCAACTTTCAGCTTGCTTTCAATGAAAATTTGAAGAAAGCGATTTTTTGACAATTTCATGAAAACAAATGACAATCAACTAAGCAGTGTTGCCTATTTAAAATTTGCATTTGAAATTTCAGGATTGTGTTAAATTATAGTTACAAAAGCAACTTGTTTTGGACGTATATATAAAGAATTTTAATATATTTTTTAACTACAATTATTTGAAGCACAACTATTCTTATTAAAGTGGATAAATATTAGGAAAATAAATAAAAATAAATATTAATTGGAACGAATGCCTAAAGTTCGGCGTGAGTATTTGTCTTGGCAACTCTGAAATTACAAATAAGAAAAACAATAAAAATGGAGGCAAAATTAAGCAATAAACAAATTATTAAATTAATAAATTTGTACCGATCCCATCCCATTTTGTGGGATATGAACCACAAATCCTACAGAAGGAACGACATTAAAAAAAATCGTATGAAGCTATTGCAAAAATTATTAAAATCCTTGTCGTCGTCTTCCCACAGTAGGTCTCTCGGTAAATTCGCTTCCACATCGAATTCACATCTTTTTATTAATAATGGCTTAACCCACTGCCTCCTATTTACTGATTTTTTTATTTTCATATCTTTTTTTTTGTTTTGGTTTTCAATTTCTAGTTTTTTTAGTTCTAAAACTAAAACAATTTTTGCCACTTTGCGCTTTGACGACATTTTTCAAATGAACTTTCACTTTCCTGTGTAATCGAACAAGAAATTTTCAAGAAAGTCGTCTATTTCATTGAAATTTTTACTTATAATACGTATACAGAAATTTCATGAAAGAACTTTCATGTGTAAAGGCAGTGTAAAGATCAGGTGTAATTGGAAATTCTTTCATTTAAAAACAAATAATATACGGATTTGATTTTAGTGATAAAATGTATACTTTGTAAGATTTTTTTTGGATCAGCAATACATATATTAAATGGTAAAAACCAGTCAATGTTTATTTAAAAAAAATCAATAGTATATAAAGCAAAAGATTGAGTGATTGGCGCCAGAGGGCCAATGATTTAAAACCCGAAGTTAATTGGGAAAAGGGTATTTATTAAAAATCTCCTGGAGGAATATATGTTTTCAATATTACAAAAAGTACATAATGAATTTTTTTGTTCGCTTAAACATTTCAAATGCTGTAGTTGAGAAATATTTAGTGCCCTTAACATGTGATAAACTGATTTGATATACGGCTAGGGTAGCCAGATTTTAAATTCGGAAAAACAGTACATTGAACACAAAAAAACAGTACAATCAAGAAAAAAACAGTAAATTTTTTTACGAAAACAACAATTTATTAAAATGATTATATATTTAAAACTTTTGATTGAATATGCAACAATTATATAACGAAAAACACTTAAAATGTGTATCGTCAAAGAAATGATTTTAAAAAAACACTAAAACGAAGCATTTGGCATAATTTTTTTTTTAATTTGATAACATTCCTGTAAGCCATATAAGAAAGGAGAAAAGCCTAACTTAGCTTAAAACAATTTACTCGTTGATTGTGCATATTGGTATTTAAAGCAATTTTCAGCACACACATAGTTTCACAAATCATATAGAATTTGAGAAAATGTATGTGTCCTAAGTTAATTTTCTAATTTCAAACAATTTTTAAATTATTTACGGCAAATTTTACCAAGTTCAGCTATAATCTATAAAATGCAAAAAACATATACATAGTTTGGTGTATTTTTTTTTAACAAAATCTGAAAATATTTAAATAGTAAAAAATAAAATAAATAAAATTTATACGCTGAAGATTTTCAATTAAATTTCTTTATTGCAAAAGTAGAGAAAAATGGTCCTGAAAAGAATTAGGTATTTATTAAAATTTTGAGCCTGGAGAATTTTTTAAATTTGTACGTTTTCAATTTCACGTGATTTTGATTTCCAGAACTTGCCCAAACATTAAAAAAAAATTCTAGGAATTAAAGATAATTGCGTTGGAGTAAGTATTTATTTAGTATTTAAAAAATATAATATTTTTAACAAAATTCTGATTTTGTTTTTGTCTTTCTCAGGTGTTTAAAGGAAAATACTATTGGAAGAGGTAGCCATAAAATCATATGTCTTTAAAATAATAACATGAGAATATGCAACTGCTGCGAGTCACCCATTATAATTAAGATTTCTACTGCGGATTTATGAGAAAAAAACGACCACAGCGTAAAAAATCTTATTATTTTAGAGCATTTTTTATTTGGAACACAACTTTTTTTTAAGCTATGTACTGTTAAATATTAGGATATTTTCAAAATATGACTTTAACAGGGTTTTTCTTAATATCTTGGTTTTTTTGTAGACTGAACAAAAAAAAAACAGTACAAAGTGTAAAAAACAGTACATTTGCGTACTGTTTTGGACATAATGCATAAAACAGTATAATTGCACAAAATCAGTACATGTACTGTTAAAAACAGTACGTATGGCAACCCTATATACGGCAATTAACATTTTGAACCTTCCCTAGATATATGGAAGTAGAACTTGTTATTTTAAGTTTGTATTTAATTTGTATTAAATTATTTCAGGTTTTATTGTTATTTTTTGATACATTATTTTGAATTACTATATGAATCTTAATAGTATGACTTATAAATATAAAAATAGGCGGAGTTGGGCATTTTCGTAATAATTAAAGATACGCCCGCTTCCAGACGGGTTCAGCAGAAACATCCATACTCAATAGCGATTATTATTTTTAATAAAAACTTAATATTTATTTCAATTGAACGTTAAGATACGCACCAGTAAAGCGATCTAAAGCTTTAAAGTATTATTTTTTCTATTCACAATATTAATGCACATTCCGGCATTTTCTATGTTAATGCCCCAGCCCGTCTCCAGATGGGTTCAGCTAAGAACATCGATATTCAGCATCGTTCAACAATAGAGTATTAACTCAAAATTTATATTTTCACTATTTTTTTCTTAGCTACACTTGAAATCTTAAAGATACTGCGCGCTTTAATTAAAAATTAAAAACATTTAGGGCTTTTTAAAATGGGATTTTGTTGGACGAAAAAAAGCTATATGACTTTAACATATCGCTCATTTTTGGTTAATGTAAAGTTGTTTTACATGAAACCAAATCCTACGTTCAACTAACGCCAAGTTGTAAAAATTTCCCTAAAACTAAAATGCTTAATCTAGTCATCGGCAGACTTGCAAAATTTTGATGCTGCAATTTTTTAAAATTCTGCTTTGTCCAGATTATGAAATTTTAGCTTTGCAATTTATGTATTTGCATTTATTCTTTTCTCTTTTATATTTTATATTTAAATACAAATACACCTACAGCCAACTTTAAGTTAAAAATTGTGTAAATTACTGATCAAAACCGAATTTCACCACCACTCTCACCGATAATCAAAAGAATTGCTGCAACAAAAAATTGCAAGTCTAGACGATAACTTAGATACATGAATATTCAGAAGATTTTTTATATACATACTAGCTTAACCCGGTGCGCTTCGCTACACTGCTTTAACCACTTTATCGGTTGAGAGATATTTAATATATGCATCCTATGGAAGGTAGTTCCCCCCTGCGCCTACCCGCTTTATTTTTATTTTCAAAGTGAAGTATACCATAAGAGTGACTTCTACAAAGTTTGAACTTTCTCACTATAACAGTTTTTAAGATATGCGATATTAAACATTGGCGTCCTATGATGGGCATCACTTCCTCCGCTTCTATTTTATTCCAATTTTGGGGCTGAGAAGATCCTACGTGCAGTTGCTCTTATTAATATGTCTTCTATGAGGGGTACTTCTGCTCCCCTGTCTACCCCGCACATTTTTATATTGAAATTTATAGTTTACTATAATAGTGGCTTTAACCACGTTTGAAGACTCTCCCTTTAATAGTTCTTCAGTTGAGCGATATTTAATGTATGCATCCTATGGGAGGTATTTCCCCCCCTGCACCTACCCGCTTTATTTTTATTTTCAAAAGTGAAGTATACCATAAGAGTGACTTCTAGAAAGTTTGAACATTCTCACTATTACAGTTCTTAAGATATGCGATGGTAAACATTGGCGTCCTATGGGGAAAACCACTTCCCCCGCTGCTACTTTATTTCAATTTCGGGGCTCAGAAGATCCTACTACCAAAAGTTCAACAAAATGCGTGCAGTGGCTCTAATTTATATTTCTATCTATGAGGGGTACTGCTCCTCCCCTGTTTACCCCGCAAATTTTTATACTGAAATTTATAGTTTGCCATAGTAGTAGCTTTAACCACGTTTGAAGACTCCCCCTTTAATAGTTCTTCAGTTAAGCGATATTTAATATATGCATCCTATGGGAGGTATTTCCCCCCCTGCGCCTACCCGCTTTATTTTTATTTTCATAAGTGTAGTATACCATTAGAGTGACTTCTAGAAAGTTTGAACATTCTCACTATAACAGTTCTTAAGATATGCGATGTAAAACATTGGCGTCCTATGGGGGATTCAAATACCCCCGCTGCTATTTTATTTCAATTTCGGGGCTCAGAAGATCCTACTACAAAAAGTTCAGCAAAATGCCGCCAGCGGCTCTTAAGATATGCGATAATAAATATTGGCATCCTATGGGGGGTACCAATTCCCCTGCCCCTATCGAAAAAATAAGTAGCCTATTTTATTTTTAGGGCTCACGTGATGTTACTGTAAAAATTTCAAGAAAATCGGTTCAGTAGTTTCGGAGTCTATAAGCCAACAAACAAACACACAAACACACAAACACACAAACACACAAACATACAAACATTTTTCATTTTTATATATATAGATTAAAATTACAAAACGGCGTCTTTACTCAGCCGACTTTGAGCCGTTTGACGCAGGATCTGGTAAGAAGTTGCGTTTATTATTCAGGCCCTAATTGTGTAAAAAGCAACGCTACGCCAAAAATTACATTGAAAGCACAAACAAAGTCAAAAATATTTTATTGTTTTGATGTTGCTTTCTACAGAAATTCATATGTATTGCGTTCTAAAATTTTTCAACGCCACAATATATGCAGCGTTTTTTATTTAAAAATTGAATACAAATTTGCGTTTTACACAATAAGAGCCTTAGTGTTGGTTCACAGACGTCAAGTTTGACTCGTCAAGTCTTGAGTTTTTAGGAAAGAGGGGAAAAGAAATGGCATTATCTTTTTCCTTCTCTCCTAAAAGCTGAAGACTTGACGATCCAAACTTGACGTGTGTGAACCGGCACTTAAACAGTATTACAGACAAATTTAGTTAACTAGAATCAAAAACACGTTTTATAAATAAATTCAACTACAATAAGTTAACAAAACCATAATAATGTACATATATTTCATCTCAAAGATCTTATATAAACAACGGCGTCTTTAAACAAGATAAAAGATAACGACGTTTGTAAAGAAAATTAAGAAAAAAAAATAATTTAATTTAAATAATAATAAATTTAACTTAAATGCCTAATTGTTTTCCTTTTCCATTCAACTTTAGTTGTGTTAAAAAAACGTAAGCGACTTGGAAGTTTGCCAATTGATTACGTGCGTGAACAAATCATACCGAGAAAACAAACTTTTTTTGAATAGTTGAATAAAATAGTATGAGTGCAAAAAAGTACTAAAGTACATGTTTTTGCAACCATTATCAACAAAAAAAAGTGTGTTATTTCAATTCCACGTGTTTTTGACAACAATTTCAACAAAAAAAAAGTTTGTTATTTCACTTCCATGATGTTCCTAAGTAATACAATTACAAAGAGATTAAAAATTTATTTGAAAAATCAAAAACATAGTTTGTTACTATATAAAACCGATAAATATCGTGGTGACAAAAATTGGAAAACTTATTTCTATGTAGAAAGACCGTAGGAATCCAAATAATGGGTTGTCACTTTCGAGAAATTAGCCGTTTATAGGGTATACCCAAAAAAGTGTAAAAATCAAAATTCAATGTTTACATAGTTTGTTACTTTATAAAACCGATAAATATCGTGGTGACAAAAATTGGAAAACTTATTTCTATGTAGAAAGACCGTAGGAATCCAAATAATGGGTTGTCACTTTCGAGAAATTAGCCGTTTATAGGGTATACCCAAAAAAGTGTAAAAACCAAAATTCAATGTTTACATAGTTTGTTACTTTATAAAACCGATAAATATCGTGGTGACAAAAATTGGAAAACTTATTTCTATGTAGAAAGACCGTAGGAATCCAAATAATGGGTTGTCACTTTCGAGAAATTAGCCGTTTATAGGGTATACCCAAAAAAGTGTAAAAACCAAAATTCAATGTTTACATAGTTTGTTACTTTATAAAACCGATAAATATCGTGGTGACAAAAATTGGAAAACTTATTTCTATGTAGAAAGACCGTAGGAATCCAAATAATGGGTTGTCACTTTCGAGAAATTAGCCGTTTATAGGGTATACCCAAAAAAGTGTAAAAACCAAAATTCAATGTTTACATAGTTTGTTACTTTATAAAACCGATAAATATCGTGGTGACAAAAATTGGAAAACTTATTTCTATGTAGAAAGACCGTAGGAATCCAAATAATGGGTTGTCACTTTCGAGAAATTAGCCGTTTATAGGGTATACCCAAAAAAGTGTAAAAACCAAAATTCAATGTTTACATAGTTTGTTACTTTATAAAACCGATAAATATCGTGGTGACAAAAATTGGAAAACTTATTTCTATGTAGAAGGACCGTAGGAATCCAAATAATGGGTTGTCACTTTCGAGAAATTAGCCGTTTATAGGGTATACCCAAAAAAGTGTAAAAACCAAAATTCAATGTTTACATAGTTTGTTACTTTATAAAACCGATAAATATCGTGGTGACAAAAATTGGAAAACTTATTTCTATGTAGAAAGACCGTAGGAATCCAAATAATGGGTTGTCACTTTCGAGAAATTAGCCGTTTATAGGGTATACCCAAAAAAGTGTAAAAACCAAAATTCAATGTTTACATAGTTTGTTACTTTATAAAACCGATAAATATCGTGGTGACAAAAATTGGAAAACTTATTTCTATGTAGAAAGACCGTAGGAATCCAAATAATGGGTTGTCACTTTCGAGAAATTAGCCGTTTATAGGGTATACCCAAAAAAGTGTAAAAACCAAAATTCAATGTTTACATAGTTTGTTACTTTATAAAACCGATAAATATCGTGGTGACAAAAATTGGAAAACTTATTTCTATGTAGAAAGACCGTAGGAATCCAAATAATGGGTTGTCACTTTCGAGAAATTAGCCGTTTATAGGGTATACCCAAAAAAGTGTAAAAACCAAAATTCAATGTTTACATAGTTTGTTACTTTATAAAACCGATAAATATCGTGGTGACAAAAATTGGAAAACTTATTTCTATGTAGAAAGACCGTAGGAATCCAAATAATGGGTTGTCACTTTCGAGAAATTAGCCGTTTATAGGGTATACCCAAAAAAGTGTAAAAACCAAAATTCAATGTTTACATAGTTTGTTACTTTATAAAACCGATAAATATCGTGGTGACAAAAATTGGAAAACTTATTTCTATGTAGAAAGACCGTAGGAATCCAAATAATGGGTTGTCACTTTCGAGAAATTAGCCGTTTATAGGGTATACCCAAAAAAGTGTAAAAACCAAAATTCAATGTTTACATAGTTTGTTACTTTATAAAACCGATAAATATCGTGGTGACAAAAATTGGAAAACTTATTTCTATGTAGAAAGACCGTAGGAATCCAAATAATGGGTTGTCACTTTCGAGAAATTAGCCGTTTATAGGGTATACCCAAAAAAGTGTAAAAACCAAAATTCAATGTTTACATAGTTTGTTACTTTATAAAACCGATAAATATCGTGGTGACAAAAATTGGAAAACTTATTTCTATGTAGAAAGACCGTAGGAATCCAAATAATGGGTTGTCACTTTCGAGAAATTAGCCGTTTATAGGGTATACCCAAAAAAGTGTAAAAACCAAAATTCAATGTTTACATAGTTTGTTACTTTATAAAACCGATAAATATCGTGGTGACAAAAATTGGAAAACTTATTTCTATGTAGAAAGACCGTAGGAATCCAAATAATGGGTTGTCACTTTCGAGAAATTAGCCGTTTATAGGGTATACCCTAAAATGTGTAAAATTAGAAAATGCATATAAGTACATATACATATAGTGTTTGTTACTATTCAAAAACGGTTAATGCGTTTCCAAAATAGAGCAAGAACATAATAAAAATTCCCAAAAGAGAAGCACTACCTAATGATTATTCCCCTGAGCAAGATTATATACGTCAAACATTGTAATTTTTAGTTTGTCATTAAAAATAATTTTAAAAAAAATCTATTTTAGATTTCTTTACAAATAATAACTGCTTGTATGGTAACTTAGTTCTTAGGAATGTAGGAATGGACAAAATGAAATGTCTATGGTGCAGCGTTGCCAGATATACATATATTTTTTATTCTTCTATGCAGTACTGCCACTCGCTTTTAGATATCTAGAACGAATGGAAATGTAACGATTTTACGTACAAATAATTAATAAAAATATTGATAATTTGTTTTGTAAACCTTTATTAAACCAATTGAAAAGTTGAAAGTGAAAATTGTTTTGCTTCTACTGAAAATTTTTTTTTTTGACTTAATAAAGTATTGTTGAACAAGTGTGATATGTATGTTTTATATTTAACTTTTTTTTATTTTATTCTACAATTGAATAATTTCATGTTCTGCCAATTTTGTTTAATAAAAATTCAAAAAATCAATGAAAAATTAATTTTAAATTTTGGGTTAGTAAGGGCCTTTTGCGTTTTAGGTAACGATATACATATTTCTGATTAAATTGGTTAAAGAACATTTTAAACTAAAAACCAAATTTTTTTTAATGTTCACATATTAGAATAAGCCGATTCGTTTTACTTTCTCCAACCCGTTACTACTCTAATCGAAAATGTGAAACGCAGAAAACCAAAAATGCTGAAGTAATCCACTTTCGAGTGGATTCTAGAACACATCCGTATGCAACCGATTTTGATAGGAAATTTATTTTATAAACCAGAAAATTTAACTATTAAAGCAGCTCATACACGATTCAATACATTTGTCAACTGAGTGGGTTGTTGTTCAAATCAAAGCGTGTATGGCTTTGTCAATTGATTAGTTTGACGGTTGTCGAGTTGGTTGAAAATCAAAAGATTTTAATTTTTCCAAGTTGACTACTAAGTCTTTCAATTTGATTGTACAGTGTGCTCGAGTCTCTTTATTACATTGAAGAAATTTAGGCCCTATTAGCTTGACAAAAAATAACATTCATAAATTCATCACTCTGGCCAAAGAAACAACTACAGCAACAAAAATTAATTTTGACAGCTAATAAAGAGACTCGAGCACACAGTATAATTTCCCAGATTCCCAAAATATTGTAATTAAAAATTTAATTTAATTTACATACATTGAAGAAATTTAGGCCCTATTAGCTTGACAAAAATAGCATTCATTAATGTTTGTAGTTTTCTTTTGTAAAAAAAAGTTTGTATTTTAAAAATTGTCTTTTATTTCATTAAATTTTAAAATCTTTCAATTCAGTTGATGAAGTTTATGGCCAAGCATTAATTCAGTTGACAACTGAATTGAAGTGTTTATGGGGAATATAAGGCCTTAAGGTTTTATGAAATAAGGCGCACTACCCTTTGATACGCCAATGTATTCTGAAAAAATTTTGCGTGGAGCAACATTAAGGAAACTACTTTCGGTTGGAGGTGTATTCTGTGGTTGGAGGCCATGAAGCTAAGACCTTTAATCCCGCATTACAAATTCATGCTTATGGAGAGGTTTTCGGGCTACTTTTGGAAATACTACCCCCGCCCGAGTCACAGTTTTTTTGTTTATTGAGATTTAGCTGAAATAAAGAAACCAAATAACATTAATTTATAATTAAACCATACAATTAAAACTATACATATATATTTACCTTTAAATCTTAGCTTTGTACGTCCACATAACTTCTAAAAAACCTGAAAATAGAAAATTTAAAATTTATTATAATAATTGTAATAAATAAACTTGCCATGCTTTATTCCTTCTGCTTTTGTTTACTTTTTATTTAGAGAGTTGCCAGATTTGCAGAAATGGATACAGGTACAATTGGAATTGAACATTATAAATGGAATTATTTTGAAGTAATTTTTAATTTTGTATGCTTTTATGTAGTTTAAAGCGGATATTTAATAAAATTGGTTGGGTTTTTAATGCTTTTATGTAGTTTAAAGCGAATATTTAATAAAATTGTTTGGTTTTTAATATTTTAAATGTTAAATTCAAACAATTTAGAGTAACATGTTGAGATTAAAAAAATATTACATAAATTGATTTTAATTTTGTGGTAGCAACTTTCTTCTTTCAAATATCTTATTTTACATAAAGAATTTTGTGAGTTTTGTTAAAAAAAAAATTTTATTTGATTTTAGTATTTCTTCTGTCTTGCATTTTAAATTGAATATATTCATTCAAAATTTTCAAAATTTTAACTTTCTAAAATTTGAGCTACTGTTACACTCAATTTACATGATGAATTTTATGATGTCCAATATTGGACGTTAGAGGTAGAGGTAAAAAAATAGGCATGATTTCTGTTTTCTCTTCCTCTTTCTTCTCTACACCGCTTGCTACCAAACAAAAAATTACGTCTAAAATTGGACGTAATAAAATTCATCATGATAATTGAGTGTAACAGTAGCTCACATTTTAGAAAGTTAAAATTTTTTATTTTTTAAATTTGAATATTTAAAATTCTTTGATTTTTTAATATGAATGGGTGGTTTTTACTATTATTAACCCTTATTAGGCATATGTACATTATTTTGTTTGAAACCAAATTTTCACAATGAAAAGACATTCCTTTTTGGATTTATTTTTTAAAGAAACTTCCAAAAACTTGTTGAATTGTTTCCATGTTTTTTTAATCAGAGTTGATTTTTTCTGATTTCCTTGGTTCCTTATTCATATGAAAATATTTAAAATTTCGTTATTCAACATAATGTTGATATGTATTTAATTTTATTAACAATTTTTTTATATTTTTTTCTATATTTAAATGATACTTGTCATTTTGAAAGAAAAATAAAACATAAATCAAAAAACACAAATGAGAGCAAGAGGAGTGTCAAAAGAGAATCACAGAAAATACGATTCATGTCTTTTTTTCTACCCGGCTTACTTCTCTACTCCGCTCGCTATCAAACGAAAATATATATGATTTAAATATAGAGGAAAATCATCGTAAAATTTCGTTAAGGTATTAAAATTTTTTTTGGTAAATAGGCTACACACAAAAAAAATCATAGGTAAAATTACCTAAATATATGGTATAAAATTAACTAAGCGCAAGGGTAGCATGGCAGTATCTAAGTTTCTTAGCTAATAAAACTATTAACTTAGGTAATTCCTATGTTCGAAAAAGTATCTAATTATTTTGTTAAAATTACTTTAAAACTTTGAAAATTTACCAATGATAGCAAAGTTATTTTATATTTTTATTTTTGGAAAATTATCTAAGTTTAATTTACCATAGATTTTAGGTAAATTTACTATTTTTTTTTTTGTTACATACTTTAAATAAAATTAATTTAATTTCATTGTAATATTTTATTTATTTTCATCAGACGGGTAAAGTATAAAAGTTATAAAGATAAAATTCACACACAAAATAAACTCATAGCGAACAATTCTGCATCATTATCTCCAAAATATCATATTTTGTATGAGCGATATATATTTTTTAAACCTATTAGAATTTAACGATAAATTTGATTTATTAAATTTGCAAAATAGTGCATATTTACTTTGCTTTCACTTAAACTTGAATTTTGTGATTTTTTGTTTGTTTTTGTTGTAACAAGCGCATCCAGTGGTGTTTCTGTGGAACTCATAATTTTCATTAGGTCTTTCTTCTGTTAATGCTTCTAAATCTTTTTTTTACCTGGTTCTTTTCAATGAAAACACATCTTGTTTGTAAAAAGTTCAGTGGAGATCTTATGATTATAATATACTCACATAAATACGTTGTATCTTTATACTCTATCGAATAGTTTTTAATTTATTTTTAAATTTAAATTTAAACTTTTTTCACAAAAAAATTTAAAATTGAAAGAAAAAATCAAATAAACTTACATACATACATATATTAAAAAATTCGAAGAAGATACCTAACCCAATTAGTAATAATAACAAAAATTTTAGGCAAAACTTTTTTTATAAATTACCAATTATCTTAGGCAACTAAACATAGTTTTTTGTTTTTATATAAAAATAAATTACCTATGTACGCATTTGTAAAATACCCTAGATTATTTTTTTGTGTGTATAAAAGGGTAATTTTTCGAAAGTGATCACCTCATATAGAAAACCGGTTTCAATTTTCTTGCACCATGAAATGTATTGGTCTTAAACAGTTACAAGCTATATATACATGTAGTTTTTAATTTAAGATCGTAAATTTTTAAACAAACAAACAAATTTTTAACATACGGTATTTTGTACATAAATATTTATTAAATATACAAACATTTTTTAAATTAAATCAGATTTGATTTATATTATAATAAGTACCAGGTATGTTCATTAGGGAGAGTTTTATTATTTACCCATGTAATGTAAAATTAATTTATTATTTTTTGACGCTTGTTTTCATTTTTTTTCATGTTTGACGTTATATATGTTCATGTGTTTTGAAATTGGGAACTAAATTTCTAATGACTATTCCTTGTACTTATTCTACTATGGTTTAATTAAAATATTATAACAATGAAGGGATTTGATTTTTAAAAGTCTTTAGAATATAACATATTCTTAATAAGGCCATTTTCTAAAAAAATTTGTATACCCTTCATCACAGATCTAAAAGGTACAATATTAATATTATAGTAGCAAAGTTTATTAAACGATGTCCATCAGTCCATATGTTTGTTGAAATGTGGATTCCGAAGACCCTTATATATAATGGGGACCAGGTTGCTGTACATTTGTATAATATATAGCCCGAAATAGTTTTTATTTAAATGCAGTCCAATCGGTCTAAAAATAATTAAGATATAAACAAAAAAACACGATTGCCAGTAATTTGTACCCTTAAATCTCTAATTTTTACCTATGTATAAATCTTTACTTTTTGAAGTCTTTTTATAAAATATTATTTAAAATTATTATTTCTTCTTTTTCAATTGAAATAAACTTTCTTCCCGAAATAACAGTTTGGCTCATAGCGCTCGTGTAAGCTTAGAGGATTAAATTAAGCTCACAAATTTCTTATATTTAAGAAGTATTAAATTTCAAAAATTAGTCAAGTCCGCCCATAACTTTACTTGGTCGCCATGCAAGTGTACTCTCGAAATCAAGGTTTTGGTGAAGGATATAAAAGATTCGGCAAAGCCAAAATCTTGCCATTTTATTAAAATTGACTGGGCTAAAATGTTTCCCTACATTGGCAGAAAATTATGTAATTTGATCACATAAAGAAATTTATAAAATAATAAAGCCTATCGTAAATTAAAAGTGAACAGAATTTCCCTTCAAAGTTTTGCTTTCGCCCATAAAATTTTTAAGGAAAAGAGAAAAAATTTCGTGACATATTTTATTCACAATCAGTGTTTTCATATTTTTTTTTCAAAAATCTTTAACCTTCTGAAAAAAAACTTTGTTTCTAACAAAAATGCTTTTTTACAAATCGTCAAAAATTCACAAGAACTGCATGTATTTTATTTATATTTATTAAACAATATAATCTACATACATATGTATAAATCATGATGAACAAAAAAAAGTGCTGGTGCATGTACTTAAGAATAGGTAGACAAGATTGTCACCATTACATATCTCCATCCCCTTGTACTTCAAGTTATCCAACTGGTTCTTAAACAGATAAAAGGTATCATTGATGGAAAATACAATAAAGTTTTAACAGGCAAATACCCTTTACATTTTAATTTGGTTTCCAAATTACATTTGGATCGATTTATGATCAACGTTACTACTGAGGACTTCGTGTATGGGGTCAACAAGACAACTCCAAGACTATCTTTTGGCATGGTCGAAATTTTGCTGTATCACTCTTCCATATTATGCCCTTTTTAATAGACCGTTTTCAAGCCGAACAAAGATAAATAGAAAATCTAAAAACAAGATGGTGTTTTTTTATAATTGTTTTATATGTTTAACACAGTTAAGTATTTAACCTCTGGAATTGCTAGGAATTCAATTTATGTTTGAATTCCTGTTAGTGAAAGCATGTGCAATATGTAATACTATATAAAAAAATAACTAAACTATTTTAACTTATTTTTAAAATATAATATAAAAGGTTTTGCACAAAAAAATATACTTTTTGACAGTAAACAAAATTCGAAGTATTAACAAAAAGCTAAGACAATTCTTATTGTATAAATTACCAATTAACGCGGCATGTCGTAGGAAATTAAACTTGGTTTTTTGTTTTTACACAAAAAAAAATTACCTATGCACCCCTTGGTAAAAATTCCTAGACTATTTTTTTGTTTGTATCTATGAAAACTTAATTATAAATTAAATTAATCCATTTATTTTATAACACGTAATAAATCCTTATATTTTTAAATAAACTAATATTGTCTAATTTTAAAGACTGAATAAAATCGTCACTTTTTTGAAAAAAATTAGAACATCGGCATTTGGCTAATTTTGGAACAAAAAATCGTCGAAATTACGATAACTCTGCCGATCTGGCAGCCTTATGTTTAATTTCCACATTTTATTACCAAGAAACGCCGTGGGAACGAAAATACATACTTTTTTTTTTTACTAAATTTGGCACTAAGTCCAAAATACCTTTTTTTACAACTCTGAAAAAAGTATGTTAAAAAAAGTATGTTTTGTTCACACCGATCAATTGATTATAGTTAGTATTGCCATTTATCATTCATCTAGCATTGCCATTTACTTTAAATATGTAAGTCTTCTCACCATCGGGAACAGTTTTTGAAATTGTGAATGATTTTGTGTGCAAAGCGGGTTTAAAAAGTTATTGCCAAGTGCTTAAAATTTGAATGTTAAACAGAAATCAGTTTAAAATACAATCATTAATATTCTTATAATTTAATTGGCTTGATAAAGAAAATACATGTTTAAAATGTTAGTAAAACAAAACAATGTTAAATCAATTAATATTAAAATCACATATTTTTAAAAGAAAACCATCTGTGAATGTAACGAGTACCACATATACATAAGTATGAACAAGGTACTTTTATACCAGCCCAGCAAACACAGAAATACACCCTATGTATTGCCAAACGTATTGCCTGGATGAAAAATATGATTGCGGCAATAATCGATTTCGTATTGCGGAAGATACTTCCTTCGGGAAGAAACGTGTCTCGATAGCAATACTCCGTAGCAATACGAAAGCGATTCTTCTAGATGATAAACTGGCAATATCGCCAGATAACCACATATAAGAAAATAAGAAGATATCGCCAAAATATCATTGGGATGATAAAAAGAAGATTTTGCATTTTAAAAAACATTCATTTTATTTAACATAAATTTTTTTTATCACAAAAATACATACATACATATAAGTAAATTATACTTACAAATAAAATAAAGTAAAATAAAATAATTTTGTAATTTCCAACAAAATCCTTTAAAATTGCATCCATTATGAGGGTTGAGTAATATCTGGATTAAGTTGAAAAGGAAACAGATTAATATATTACAGATTTATTTAATTTTTATATTTACCTTCTGCAGAATATTTTAGATTTAATATTTCTTATTTTTTTATTTATGACGTACAAATATTTTATAAATTTTTTTTCTCTAGAAAATAAAAAATTGCTTTGATTATTTCCTTCTAGATGACAATTTGGGGATATTGCTAAACTATTGCTTTAGGGGATATCTTCCATTTGTTTGCAGGGAGGTATCAAGGTGAATTTATTACAGGTGGTCTTAAAAGCCCTGCTGATAATTTTTTTTTAGCTAAAATCACTGTTGCATGTCAAAATTTTGTTTATTCTCTTTTATTATCTTTGTTTCTGTTTTGTTTTATTTCTGTTTTTGACATTGTACAATGATTTTACAAAAACAAATTGCTTGTGGTTTTTGTACGAGTTGTACTTGTTGTAGTACCGAGATTACCTGGGATGAATTCGCCTTACCAGGTATACTCTTTACAGAAAAGACACCCAACAAACACAAAGGTTTGATTTAAAATTGAAAGTGATTTAAAATCAAAACTTTTCTCAAACGACAAACGTTTGATAATGATTTGAAATGGCATTCAAACGTGTTCTCAAATGTTTTTCAAATGAGGATTTAAATCCAATGTGGAACATTTTTTTTATTTAAATTCATTATTTATTTTAATAAACTGTGAGGTATTTTTTCGGCGCCATAGCTAAAAGATGAAATAGAGTTCTTTTCGTCGTCTAATTCTTGGCAAGACAAAATACTTGGCTCCTTTTTGTTTTGAGGATTGTCAACGCAACCGTGCAACAAACTTATATATTCTTCACTTTCCCGTTTTATTTTTATTCAAACTTTTCCACTTTTTTTTAATAAATTTTTACTCATAAATAAATTATATATATTTTTTAGCAAGAAATCAAGGTTTTTAAAGGTGAATTCACTTCACGTGATATGTAACTTTTCTTTAATTGTGTAAGTCCCAATTCACATTATACGATTTTTGTCGTTGCGATTATTGTCGTTTCCTCTTTGAAGTCGGTCTGATGTTTACATTGTACGATTTTTGTCGTTACGTCTTTTTCTTTTGCAACCGAACTTCAATACATTTTTCGTCAATTGAGAGACCAATGAGAGTACGAATGAGCTAACAAAACGAATCGAAGAGTACACTCGCTTGTGTACCCCTTTCAATTCCTCTCTCCCTTCTCGCCCATAAGGTAAGAATCGCAACGACAAAAATCGTATAATGTGAATGGGCACTAACACATTTAACTTTAATCGCAATTTTTTAATGTTTACATTTATTTTTCGCTTCAGTGCTGCCAAACAATTTGACATCAAACTGATAAAACTTTGTTTGTCAAATGTTTAGATTCAAATCATTTTCAATTTGAATAAAAAATGTTACAATCAAACAGTTGAAAAAGGTTTGAAAATTGTATTTGATGATAAATTAATTTCATATTAAAGGCTTGAGACTTCGTGTTTGTTGGGCAGAAACCCCAATTGTCAAATTCGTTTGTATTAGCCAAAATATGTGCATGTATGCGTTAAATTGTCTTTGTTTTATGTGGTAACTATTTTGAAAAGTCGGCATTTTTTGTGATGCTCTCCCAAATAAGTCGACCTTGTGTAAATAAGCCTTGAGTATGTATACATCGCACTTGTTCAACAACACTGTATTAACTGAACATTTTCAGTAGAAGCGAAACCCTTTTAATTTATTATTCAAAGCATTACATATGAAAAAGAATTTTAAAGCCAACCGTTTCATAACAAAAAAGTAAACAAAATAGCGCGATATTTTTACAACGTTTAGTTATAATATTCATAAATAGAAATAATGTGTCGATTTTTTTTCAAAAAAAGAAAAATAGCGAGTAAATACACCATTGTTGAACTAGTGCGATATGAAGGTAAAGGTCCAAATAAACCACAAAAACGGTTAAACAAACACATGAAAAATATAAAGCATGTTCGTGTTTGTGAATAGTAAATATTAAACATCTTGTAGTTGTTGTCAAACTGCTTTTGTAGTTTATTTGGCCTTAAGTCAAGCTCATTAACATCATTAACTACATCACTTGCAAATGTAAAGATCAACGACGACTTAATGTCGATATTTAACAAAGAAAAGCGCTATAAGCGGCTATTCCGAATCTTATATACCCTTCACCATGGTGCGATAAGAACAGAATGTTATATAAATACCATTATTTAGATATGAATAAATCTTTTTTGGTCCGCGATCACTTCTCCAAATTTTGTCGGATGTTGCATATTGATAACCAAGATGCTTGTACCTCATTTGGAAACGTTAGCTCTTTTCGTTTGCTAGATATACAGAAATCTATAATGTTCTTGTACGGGAGGTACCACGCCCAATTCTTCAACCCCACCCATAATTTAAGAGATGTTGTGTATTGATAACCCAGCTTTGTAAACCAAATTTGGACAGATTTTTCTTACCGTTCCTTAGATATAATCAAATCGCCCACATTTTGTCGGATGTTGTCTTTTGATAAGCATGATGCTTGTATCTAATTTGGTAACTTTGCCTCTTGCCGCTCTCCAGGTATGCAGAAATCTATAACGTATTTGTACTGGAAGTGCCACGCCCACTTAACTCATCCCACCAACATTTTATCAGTCTTTGTCTTTGCATTAACAGTGCCATGCCCACTTATCTAATTCCGCCCACATTTTGTCGGATGTTGTGCATTGATAACTAAGAGCTTGTACGTAGTTTGGAAACTTTACCTCTTTCCGTTCTCCAGATATACGGAAATTGATGTGTTTGTTTGGGAAATTCCAAGCCCACTTCTGCAATCCCGCCCATTTTTTTTTAAAAGAGAGGCTTAATGCAAACTGTCTTTAATCTTTAAAATAAATATTTTCAAAAATGGCATGCAATTGTTATTTCTTTCTATACTGCACAATCTAAATAAAAAAAATATAAAAATGGCAACAAAATCAATTAAAAATCTAATGAAGTCAAATAACTCAACATCATGCGTTTGAAATGGCGCCTTCTTGTTAAAAAGTGTTGACAGCATGTCCGGCTAGACAAAAAACAAAACATACATACATACATATTTATACTCTTGAATAAGAACAAGAAAAATCTCATACCAGACCACAAACAATTTAATCCCCCTCTTTTATTTTAAATGTTAAGATTTTACTTTCGCAAAAAATTATAAAGCTCTTAAATTCCGCTATTTAAGTTGTTGGCTGTCATTTAAGTAAAGCAAAAAAAAAAAATAAAAACAAAACAAATAGTAAAAAGCAAAACAAACAATAAAAAATCAGTTCGAAAAGAATCAAGATATTTTACAGACCCATCAACACACGTAATTGCAACCCTCCTTTGCACTTTATTACAGTCAACAACCGGAACAAGATACTTAACACTACAATCGATTCACAATGTAAAAAAATTAAATTAAAAATTATAATGCAGTTTATAATTTAGCAGAGACTTAAAGGAGTGTTTTTCGATAGACTTCTTTCAAAGCAATTTCTATTTAAAGTTCCGATTTTCTCAATGCCAGATTTAAGTTTAGCAATTATGCCCATTTCTCGATTAATGAGATTAAAGTAAGGTAAGGTACTGCTGGCGGCTTCAGAGGTCGTGGTGGTAGATTCCTTGGAAACAACAGAGGTCATGTACAAAGCGGTAGTTTTGAAAGGAGTGGTCGTCCAACAGGTAGCGGCTATGCGAGTGGTGGATTTGACCAGGATAATCGTTTAAGATTTACCGGTGGTAATAAAGGAGCAAATAATGTTATTACAAATCCTGATAACTTTTCAAGCATGTATTTGATTTTTTGGTCACACACGTACGCTTACCTCCATTTCCAGACCAATGCAATAAGTAGAACGTCATAAAGCAGCAACAGAAATGCCGATGCGTGGTATATACTTCTCTGAAGTCTAATTTCCTATGAATTTGATTATAATTTTATCAATAAAAATTTTTAGTAATATGAAAATTAAAAAAAATGTACATATTATGTTGTGATACAGACGTGTATTATTAAACCCGCATACTATTTGAATTAATTAAATTTGATTATTTTTTTTATTTAAAATAAACATTCCGCGAATGAACGCAAAATACATAAATAATTTTTAAATAAATTATTTAGCATAAAAGTGATCAATTAATAAAAACGAAAAATTAATAAGATAAATAAAAAATATAAGTGAATATATGTACATACATACTTATGTATGTATGTAGGTATACATAATCTTGCAAAAACATTTTAATTTTCTAAAGAACAAAATAAAAAAAAAAATAACAAAAATATTGAAAGCACAAAGTTACGGTGAAAAACAAAAACAATATTTTGTATGAACAAAAACAATGAGACAACAATAAAACTCAACGAGAGAAATTGCTATGTAACTGTTCATGCAAATGAAAATAATGAAATAAATAAAACAAAACAAAACAATATCAACTACCTAACGGCTAAGCCAATTATTCGTACACGTTCCCTCTCACCCTCGGTATTTACACAAACGGTGGATAGCGACTCATTAAAAAAACTAAAACTAGACCTGGTGACAAGTGTTGCCAGGCCAGAAAGTATTGCCGCGACGTCAAAAACAAATTTAGTGGGAAATGATACCATGCACTTAAACACAAATGCAATGGAAAACCCCCCTGTAAAAAGTTGTCAAAAGCCTCAAGTCCAAGTTGGCATGGACAGGTATATAACAGTCCTTAAACGGGGTCGCAGCCCTACATCTTCAGCTGTTGCTTCGGCCTCAAAAGTGCCATTTTTTGATAAAATAAATTCCCAAAATCGCTTTGCAATTCTGGAGGATGAATCCTCTGAAGCACCAAACGTAATAAAATCGTCCAAGCCTCCCCCGATATATCTTAGGGAGCATAACTCAAATGATCTAATAAAGAGTTTAATTTCGTTGATTGGTGAAAACTCTTTTTATGTAGCCGCAATAAAGCGAGGTAGTATTAATGAAACGAAAATTCAAGTAAATAATGAAAATGATTTTCGCAAAATAGTGAACAAATTTGAGGCACTTAAAAAAAGTTTTTATACATACCAACTCAAGAGCAGTAAAGGTCTGCAGGTGGTGATTAAAGGAATTGATTCATGCGTAGACCCAGAGGAAATTAAAACATTCTTGGAAGAAAAAGGTTTCAAGATAAAACATGTGGTAAATATTAGAAATAGGGAAAAAAATCCTCAACCACTTTTTCGTGTAGAATTAGAGCCCGGCGACATTAAGTTAAAAAAAAACGAAACGCATCCCATTTATAGTTTAAAATATATTCTATACAGAAAAATCACAATTGAGGAGCCGCACAAAAAAAATGGACCTGTTCAGTGCTTAAACTGCCAAGAATTTGGCCATACCAAGGCATACTGCTACTTACCCCCTGGTTGCGTAGTATGTGGTGAACTACACGGTACAGTTTCTTGCGATAAGTCTAAAACCGACCCCAACGTAAAAAAATGTAGCAACTGTGGCGGCAATCACACTGCCAATTATAGAGGATGCCCTGTATATAATATCGTTAAGCAAACGGTTGGACCGAAAACAAATACCCCTCAAATGCAGGTTGCAAACCAAGTAAACACAAATGCAATTCAAGCCCCCCAGCCTGGTAATAACAGGACCTCTTACGCTAACGTCCTAAAATCAAACCATGTGCAAATGCAAGGGGCCTCGCCAAGTAATGACGAAACTCCAGTTTCTAATTTAAGTCGCTTAGAAAAAACCATGGAAACATTAGTGCAAACAGTAAATAATTTTACAAACACAATGGGTAATATGATGCAGGAGATTCTTAGAATGCAATCGATGTTATTGCAAGCTGTACTTAATAAACCATGAACTGTTTAAAAATTTGTTTTTGGAACGCAAACGGCATCCGCCAACATAAAAATGAATTAGAATATTTTCTTAAAAGTAAACAAATTGATGTCATGATGGTTTCTGAAACTCATTTGACCTCAAGAAATACGTTTAAAATTAATGGTTATATACTATATGATACCAAGGACCCTCGAGATAGAGCTTGTGGAGGTTCTGCCATTTTGATAAAAACAAGAGTCAAACACTACCTAATGTGTGATCATCGTGAAGATTACCTCCAAGCAACAAACATTTGCGTTGAAGAATTAAATAGAAACGTAGTAATCTCATCGTTATACTCCCCACCTAGATATTCAATATCAGAAGGCCAATATAATAATTATTTTAAATCATTAGGACCTTGTTTCCTGGCCGCTGGCGATTATAACGCTAAACATACCTTCTGGGGGTCCCGACTTATAACACCAAAGGGTCGTGTACTATTTAATACTATTTCTAAAATGGATTTGAATGTGATAGCGAGTGGACAACCAACATATTGGCCTACTGATCAGCAAAAAATACCAGATGTCATCGATTTTGGCGTTGTTAAAAACATTCCCTTAGAAACGATTTATGTTGAAGCTTCCTTAGAATTATCTTCTGACCACACACCAACAATTGTTACTTTAATGAACCCCAATAGAATTGTATCTCCAACTGGTTACTTAGCGACGCCAGCTACACAAATCAATTGGCTAAAATATAAAAAATATCTCAGCACCCATTGCACAGAAAATATTCTGCGCTATTCTTAATTTTGACAGTTTTCTGAAGCTAGCTGTGCAACATTCCAGTATTACCCCAAAAAAAACTAAAAATATTAAAATTTATTCCACAGATGTTGAGCGTCTCCTTTCTGAAAAAAGAAGAGTTCGAAGAGAGTGGCAATTGCACAGATCCCCTCAACTAAAGAGTTTATTAAAAGATTGTACAAAAAGGCTAAGAAAGTTACTACAGACTCAAAAAACAGCTTCTCTGCAAACATATCTTAAGGAACTTGATGCAACTCCGCAATCAGACTACTCATTATGGCGTGCAGCTAAAAATCTAAAAAGGCCAGTCGCCTCTAAGCCACCATTAAGAAACTTGAACGGAAGTTGGGCAAGAAATGATAGCGAAAAGGGAAATCTGTTTGTTAATCACTTAAAAAACGTATTTACCCCAAATATATCTCACGATACTGCGGTCGAGTTACCACCTGTTCCTGCTAGAGCGGCTGTTCCCCTAAGATTTGAGATAAGAGAAATCGAAAAGGCTGTTTGTGAATTAAACCCCAAAAAAGCCCCTGGTTTTGATAAGATCAGCAACAAAATGCTTTTGGAGTTACCCAGCACAGCAAAGAAAATTATTCTTCTAATTTTCAATGCTATCTTACGTCTTCAATACTATCCTCAAAAATGGAAGGTTTCCTTAGTCACCATGATACCTAAACCAGGAAAGGATCACACAAAAGTTGAGTCATATAGGCCTATAAGCTTACTTTCTAATATATCAAAGCTGTTTGAGAGGCTGTTAGTGTCAAAATTAACTCCAATTTTAAGTGAAAATAGATGTATACCTAACCACCAATTCGGCTTTAGAAGAGAACACAGCACAATTGAACAAACCCATCGTATAGTAAACGCCATAAGAAAAGCCTTTGAAGAAAGAAAATATTGTTCCGCTCTCTTCATCGATGTTTCTCAAGCTTTTGATAAAGTCTGGCATGAAGGCTTATTACATAAATTGAAGCAAAATTTTCCAGCAAACACACACAAGCTGCTAGAAAGCTACTTAGTCGGTCGTCAATTTATTATTAAAGAAGGAAAATTCTTTAGTTCACCTCAGCCAATTGGCGCTGGAGTCCCACAGGGCAGCATTCTGGGGCCTCTATTATACTTAATTTATACTTCGGACATGCCAACGAGCAACTACACACAAACTTCAACATTTGCAGACGATACAGCTTTTCTAAGCGTCCACGAAAACAGTTATGAAGCATCTCGTTATTTACAGGATCATATATTTCAACTAGAAATATGGCTAAAACAGTGGAGGATAATGGTAAATGAGCAAAAATGCGTACATATAACATTCACCTTGCGGCGGGAATCATGTCCCCCTATTAAAATTAATAATCAAATAATACCTCAAAATTCGCATGTAAAATATCTCGGTATACATTTAGATCGCCGTTTGACGTGGAAAAGCCATATAGAGGCAAAATTAACTCAAATGAAACTAAAAGCCATACAAATTCATTGGCTTATTGGAAGAAACTCTGTTCTTAGTCTCGACTGCAAACTCCTACTTTACAACTCTATCTTAAAGCCTATCTGGTGCTATGGTATTCAGTTATGGGGCACGGCTTCTAATATCGATAAAATTCAAAGGCGCCAAAATAAACTTCTTCGAATAATCACAGCTGCCCCTTGGTATGTTAAAAATTCAAATATCCACAAGGATCTCAATGTTCCATTAGTTAAAACTGTGATAACGAAATACGCAGTAAAATACTTAAAAAGGCTCGAATTGCATCCGAACCCACTAGCTCGAAATATTTTAAATGATAGCGGCCACACTCGCTTAAGAAGAAGAGACACTGCAGCACTTGTCCAATTAGATGAGCGATAAACACCTACATATATAAGTGAACAGAACCCGTGATGAAAAAATTTTTTTGTCTGGCATTGGCAGGACATAAAATAAAGTATTAGGTTAAGATTTGATTAATTATTGTGAGTTCATATTTACTATATGAAGATTCAATAAATAAATAATGAAAAGAAAAAAAAAAAAAAAAAAAAAAAAAAAAAATAAAGATTAGTACTAACCAATATTTTCGTTATGAATAACTAGTAAGTGCTAACCAATATCTACGTTAAGACTAACTAGTTAGCGTTAGCCACTATTAAGGCTATCATTGATTAATAAAAAGCAGAGTAAGCAGTACAGATATATATTCCGTAGACTAGAAGAATTAATTAGTTAGAGAGAGAGAGAGAGAGAGAGAGAGAGGCAAAAACTATGTAGGCAAGAGTTTCGGTAAGTTTTTTAATTTTGCTCTTAATAAACTAATAGAAACTTTAACCAATATATCAGTCACACTACCGCTCATATAACTAGTAAAATGACCGTACCCTGCAGATAACGATACTATTCCATACATGCATGCAAAGAGTAGTCCATAAACGAGTAGGAGTACTCCAAAACTACTCCAAATATATGGGTAAAAGGTGGCCCATTTAACATTACGATGTCCTAGGAGGGGCCCATATAACCCACCGAATTTGTCCCTAAACTACACCATGGAGTACTAAAGTGGGTTAGTTTTAAAAGTACTCCATGGCACTACAGAATGGAGTACACTTAAGGGATAGTTTCAGACTTACAGGCAATTCACATGGAGGCTTTTACGACGTCGCTTTGTCGACGTCTCTTTTGGTTTGTTGGCAAGCGGTGTAGAGAAGAAAGAGAGGTAAACAAAACGACTCGTTTTGCATTTTTCATGTCGGTTTTTATATTTCTCTTTTAACTTTTTCTTTTTACGCTTTATTCTTTTTCTTACTTTGAAGTGTGTGGTTGAAAATAAAGTGAGTCCTCGATTATCGATAACAGACGGGACCGGCAGCATTCTTGATTATTCATTTTTTTTTGTGTGTTTCATATTTTATATAAATATGTAAGGTATTATTATGTAAACATAGGGAAAAAAGTAATTGGCAGACTATGCTTCCTTTGTTTTGATTGTTCTAAATTAAAGGAAAAATATAATTTGTTTATAATTTCGGATAACAGAGGTTAATTAAATCAATGCAAAAAAAATTATATTTTCCACTTAATTGATGCTGCCAGTTAATCGAGTGACGGACAATCAAGGCCATACTGTAAATAAAAAAAAGACATGCAACCAAAAATCATCGTATGAACGCAAAGAGATTTTGGAAGTTGCTTTAATAGGGAATCAAGATAAAACGACGTCGTAAAAGCCCTCATGTGAATTGAGTGTTACTCCATGTCACTACGGAATGGAGTGGACAAAAGGGGAAGTTTGAAAACTACTTCATGCCACTACTGAATGAAAGACTAAAAATTACTTTACGATTAAGCTATTTATTTTTGTTTATTAAAAATAAAATAATAATAAAAACAGTCCTTTTCTCACCCATATAATATATTTGTATATTGCCACAACCGTTTGCATGAATTCGCACCAATTTAAGAAGATTCCACTCTTTGCAGGAGCTGTTTGCGAAGTATGAGGGATTAATTACTCAAATACACACAGTAAACAAGTACATATGTATATGGGGAAAATGCGAATACTAGAGATAAAACCATGAACACAAAATCTTGTTTATTTTTATATGAAATTCTTAAAATACCACAAAAGATTTTAAAATAACACAACATTTCGTCGTGGTTTTAGCCATCAAGTTGTGAGTAGTGAGTGGAATTGTTGGAGAAAATAAATTTTTTCAGACGATTTTGCTTTATTGTTTTTGATGATGCCTGATTGTTTTGCGTAAAAATTCTTTAGAATCTGTAAATAAAATCGAAATCACGCTTGAAG
Source organism: Pollenia labialis (assembly GCA_949318255.1). NCBI lineage: Eukaryota > Metazoa > Arthropoda > Insecta > Diptera > Polleniidae > Pollenia > Pollenia labialis. Next base: position 73,323,488 of record OX439142.1, read on the forward strand.
GTTATTCAACTTGTTTTGCAAAACATTTTTCTACTTAAATTCGCTTTCTTTTCAAATATTTTTTTCTTACAAAATTTCTATTTCTTTTTAAATGTCAAGTGGCTCGTTGTTTATTTTTGAAAAAAAAAATACTTTGGCTAACTAACTGCAAAAATTATTGACCCTGAACTTAAATTAGTTTTATGTTAGAAATTTCTATTTTGTGTGAAATTTGCTGCGTTTCAAGTTTAAAATAGTCGCATTTACGTTTTCGTTTAAAATGAACTTTTGAACTGGGAAAAACCGCAGACATACGATAGTGAATGTGATTAGATGCATAATTTTTTTTTGCAGTGCAAATACGCTGGCAGCACAGTTAGAATTCGATTATTGCCAAATTCAAACAATTTTCTGCAAACAAATGAAGGGCATCCCCTAAGGCAATTGCTCAGCAATATTCCCAAATTGTCATCTTAGAGAAAATAATCAAAGTAAGACCCTAATGATGTAAAACGCAACGCAACGAAAAGGAATTACATTGAAAGCAAAACCATATATACCTATTTTATAATTTTGTTGTTGCTTTCTACAGAAATTCATGTACCGTTTTAAAATTTTCAACGACACAAGCTATGCAGCGTTTGAAATTTTAAAACGCAATGTGAATTTCTGTCGAAAACAACAACAAGATTACGAAATATTTATGACTTTGTTTTTGCTTTCAATGTAATTATTTGGCGTTGCGTTGCGTTCTACATCATTAGGGCCTAATTTTTTATTTTCCAGACAGAAAAAAATAAATTATAACTTACATATTTGTAAGTCATAAATAACAAATAAAAATTATTAAATCTTAAATATTCTGCAAAAGGTAAATACAGTGTAGCCTCGTTGAACGCAACCCTAAAATTCCTATTGGTTGCGCTCACCGAGGTTACACTGTACATAAATTAAAAAGCCTGTTAAATATTAATCTGTTTCCTTTTCAACTTAATCAAGATATTGCTCAACCCTCATAATTTTAAAGGAGTTGGTTGGTAGAAACTGCAAAATTTTTTCATTTGAATTATAAATTATATTATTTGTAAGTACAGTAGAATCCCCGTAATTCGTTTACGCAAGGGACCGGCCATTTTTTACGAATTATGGGGGTCTTCGATTTAGCGGGGTTAAATAAAATAAATACGAATTAACGGGGGTTTTCAATTTATTTACTAAAACGACAAAAAAAAACTTAGAAAACAATTGTTAAAAATAAAATATATAAAAATTATTTTTTTTTAGATGTTTATTTATTTGAAAACGCACACACAAGCAACAAAAATCATTCTTTCAATGTTTCTGTTGTTTTTATTAAGAATTATAAGTGGTAGTTAGCAAACAATCACGATTTATAAGAGGTTAAGAAGATTTTATTTGAAAAAAAAAATTACGAATTAGCGAGGGGACTAAAACGTATGGAAATTTTACGAATTAACGAGATTTTTTCAAGGGACCGACAGTTTATTACGAATTATCGGGAATTACGATTTATCGGGGTACGAATTATCGGGATTTGACATTTATATGTATAGGGTGTTTTTTTATAGTGTTATAACTTTTAGTTGGCATCACTGCTTTATTTGAGCACCCATTTAACAGCTGATAGTTGCTTTTTGTTAAGTTTGCTTTGGAATTTCATTATGAATCGACTTAAAACAGAGCAACGCGTGCAAGTTGTTGAAATTTTTTATCAAAATAATTCGGCGATAATTCTAAAGCACAAATTGATAATCATTTTGATTTTCCATTCAAAATTTTATTTTCCGATGAAACCCATTTTTCGTTGAATGGGTACGTAAATAAGCAGAATTGTCGCATTTGGAGTGAGGAAATTACTGTTTGGTGAGCTTTATGGGCTGGCGGGTTCATTGGCCCATATGACTTTTAAAACGATGATGGTCAGAATGTTACTGTCAATGGTGAACGGTATAATAACATGATTCGAAATTTTTTCGTACCTCAATTACGTGGCATTAGTCTTTCTGATATGTGGTTCCAAAAGGACGGAGCCACATGCCACACAGCGGGCTCTACAATTAATTTACTCAAAAAAAACTTATAAAAAAATAATAATTTCACGTAATGACACAATTAATTGGCCGCCAAGATCGCGTGATTTAACCCCACACAGAAAGAAAAACACTCGTTATAAATCAAGTTTTTTATGATTACTTTAAGTACGAGTCGTATTTAAAAATTCAAGTACGAATAACACTAAAACGTACTCAAAACAATACTTAATGGGATAACTTTCGAAAATCAATCCCGCAATTTCTTGAAATAAGTAAAAAATTCGAAAATCAAATAAAGAAAGATAAAACTTTTCGTTGTGTTTTACCCTCCGGCTTACGCATTTAAACGATTTCAAAAATTACATTTTTGTAGCTTTCAAATAATTTTAGAGTTCCTATTTTATGCGCTGTGATTTCAATTCTAACGTTTCATGTAAAAATACTGACTTTAATACTACACAAAGTGAGTGTAGTGTCGGTCACGTTATGGGCTGTATTGTCAGTCACAATTTATTTTACTAATAAATATTTTTTTTAAATAACTTACCGCTATTATTTCCGCACTTTATAATAGTTTGATTTTTGACCTTTCGATAAAAACACAAATTAAATTTATTAAGAAAGTGCAGAGGAATATTATTGAAGTTTAAATGACTTCCTTTTGCATGTAGTGTCAGTCACGTTTACATTTTGCTGAATAAATGATACTTCAAAATATCGTTGGTTGCCATTTTTTCTCTATCGGATAATTGTTAAAACTGCTACATTTGATTTTTTCGAAGGCCAAAATCCACATAAACACTTAACTATTATTCCTATGAAAATAAGGGCCATTATTATAACTTGGCGTTAGCTGTTATCTGTCAGATAACGTACATACGTTTTTTAACAGATAACATATGACTGTTAACTTAATCCCTTCTTTAGCTTACGCCAAGTTGTTTAAATGGCCCTAAGTCGTATAAATGTCCGTCTGTAATATACATAAATAGATATTCATTCAGGGCCTTTGTTGTAAAAAATGCAATACACACAAATGCACATACACAAAGTCTATTTCTTCGTCACAGACAAAAATAACGGACCTGCCCAATGCGCAATCTTGTTTCTTTGATTCATGGGTTGATAACATCATGTATCCCTTACATCTTTGACTTTTAGATTATGTGTTTAAGAGATACCATCAAAACTTGTTCCCAACAATTAGATTAGAAATTCGAAAAGATCAACGAATTCGTTAAGCTTAAAATCGATCTTTTGTTATATTTCTATCACTATTTCCTTTTTTCTATAAAACGCATAAATATTTTTTAATACTTGTAATTGCTATGAATTTTTTTTTGAATAGGACCACGAATTTCTTCCTCTCCGAAACAATTTAATTGAAATTTAAAACAGTGTAAATCCCTTTTTAGACAGACCATAAGCTATGATTTTTTTTTTAAATGCGACTATGAGGAAAGGAGAGACGTAACATCTTACTGCTAACTAATTGCTTTACATCAAGTTATATTTATAGCAGGTAGTCTCGGAAAGCCAGCTGTTTATTTTTTATTTTCTTGTTTTGCGATACGAACTGTCAAATGTTGTATAGTAAACAAGTTTTTTGTCTTTATCTTTTGTATTTTTTGTCGGCCCCTTTGCTTTTTGACAGTTCGTATCACATAACAACAATTAAAAGCCCTGTTGTTTGTTTTATTGTACAATTGTTGTAATCTCGCGGCTACCTGCTATAAATATACCTTGCTTTACATATAACAAAATGTATCAGCTGATTTGCAACGTGATTGTTACTTCCGGCTAACTGAGCCTTTAATCAAGATCAAATTAAGAATCATTAGTCTGAAAGAGAGAAAAACAATTGAATTTTCTTAATTCATTATTGGTCTAATCCTAAAAAACTAATGATCTCTTAATATATTTTAATAACCGTCGACACTGTTGGTCTGCCGCCATTAAAACTCGTAAATTATAATTTTCGTGTTAAACATTTAATAAACAATTAAAAAATGATGTCAAAACATCTATTAAAATGATTAATTAAATAAAAATTCATATAAATTTAAGCAAAAATAAAAAATATTACACAGTTTATGCAAAACACTCTGAATAGAAAAACATTTTTAAAAATATTTTGCCACAAATCTAAATATTTTAATGACGATGAGGCTGCTGATCAACAAGAATTTCTTCTAAAGTGTGAATGACTTTGAAACAGCTCATCTTTACAACAATTGTAATAACAACATTAAAGCAATATTAAATGGAATTTGCAATAAGATAAAACAAAATTACACACATTTTTAAGTAAAAATAAATCAGAATCCTAAAAACAGATTTTGAAAATGCTTTAAAGTAAATTGTAGAAGAAAAAAACCATTTGTAAAATGAATACGAGAAGAATTTTAGGTGGGACTATGATGAATTTGAAATACCCAACACTAAGTTCGTAGGCAAAGAAGTTTTGAATATTTTACATTCGTATCCTTTGCTACACCCCCTTCTGCGGGTTAAGAAAGGGAGAATGATAAAAAAAATATATTTTGTTGCAACCAAGGCGAATTCATAAAGGTGACCGCATCATGAGATAGAGCTAAGCTAGCTATCTCTTTTTTTAAATACATACTATGTATTTATTTTGTTATTATAAAAAGTTAGAGTGATTGTCAAAATTATTTGTTTATAAAGCAGACCATACACGATTCAATTCAATTGTCAACTGAGTCGGTTGTTGTCCAAATCAAAGCGTGTATGGCCTTGTCAGTTGATTAGTTTGACGGTTGTCGAGTTGGTTGAAGAAAAATCAAAAGATTTTGATTTTTTCAAGTTGACTCCAAGTCTTTCAATTCGATTGTACTGTGTGTGCTTAAGTCTCTTGATCAGCTGTCAAAATTTATGTTTGTAATTTTTTTTTGCAAAGAAAAAGTGAAATATTTTTAAAATTGTCTTTAATTTCAATAAAATTTTAAATAAAAAAATGACATTGGTGGCAAACATGGATACTTGGAGAGAAAATAAATTTTTGTAAAATTGTAAAAAAATCTAAATTTGACAGTTGAATTAAAATCTTTCAATTCAGTTGAAGAAGTGTGTGGCCAAGTATCAATTCAGTTGAAAGACTCAGTTGACAATTGAATTGAATCGTGTATGGTCTGCTTAAAATATACACAATTGCTTTAGAAGTTAAATTTTTTTCCTGTATTGCAAATTTATTGTGGCTCCACTTATTCCTTACGCCTTTTAAAATCCTTGTGTTTAAATTTTATGTTCACTTTTTTGTTCTATAAAATTTAAATAGGTTTTTTCAAGAATTTATTTATTTATTGAGTTTTAAATTTTAACAAATTTTTTTCATAAAATGTAAACAACGCTTGACATTCAGTATACAAACAAGGAAATAAACATTAAACAGATGATTCGAAAATGTCACCTTTATGAATTCGCCTTGGTTGCAACTGACCAAAAGTTTTATTAAAAACATATTTATGATATAAATCATATTAGTTAAGCTCTAAAACAGTTACAAAATTTTATGTTTAAAAGTTGGTATTTATGTATCTAAGCCAAAGAAAACATATGCTCTTCTTATTAATAATTTCAGCTCAATATTTCATAATGTTCCCAACGCTGTTATTAAGTCAATATACCCCCATATTTTCTATTGCGAGTATGTATAAATATAAAAAAATGCGGATGGCGTTGCTAAATCACTTAGAGACGCCGCCGCCGCCATCAAACATGTAATAAAACAAATCCAACAACAACTGCGCACGTAAGTAACACACCGGCAGTATTTTATGCAACGTGTAACAGTGCACGGTGGTCAATGCCATTCAAAAATCCATAGCTTATTTATTTTTTTCGGTAAATAGCTAAAATTTTGTATCCAACTTAAGAATAGCACATTTGATCATTTGCTCCTTCTTTTTGGACATGTACATACAGGGGTTGACAAGTAAGCACTGACGACCCAAAAGTATTGATCAAAATTTAAAAAAAACCGACATTAGACGTTAGTTTATCTATGTATGTATAATCCCCTGTCCCCTTACTGGCCGTCTATACCAGAGAAAATTATTGCGACATATATTGCAGCAAATGTCAAAAATTCGTGAATTCCTTCACGCATGGACGTCCACTTCTGGATTAAGACAGTCCAGAAGATTTGTGACACTGTCCCTGCGCAGGGCAGGCAGGTTTCTAGAAAGCGGAGCTTAGACTGACTGTTGGCATATTCACGGGGCACTGTGGTTTTAGGTACCACCAGTCTAAGTTTGGTAATACTTCTACCAAAATATGCAGATTCTGTGAGATGGATGACGAAACGTCGGAACATCTGCTCTGCTGCTGTCCCGCCTTGGGGACTTCTAGGCGGAATTTTTCGGGGGGCAAATAGTGGGCTCGACTGATATCTATGATCTTTCACCGGGCAGGGTAATGGGCTTTATACGCGGCCTAAACCTGACATGGTGAGACACACGGGCTGCACAAAAGATCTTCTGGGTCGTGGTGCTCATGGCCTTCTCGTGTATACAATACAAAAATGTCAAAATTATGTTATCTTGAATGTAGACAGCAATTTGTTCGTACATGTTTATTGCCGGAAATTTATATTGCAATAATTGTTAGTCCATTTTCGTTGATTGCTAACATAAAACGTCAAATTTGGTTGCCAATTGAAAAAAAGAAGCAAAAAAAAAGATGCAAATTGTGTGTGAAAGAAATTAAATTTGTGAAATGAAAGCAAATTATAATTGTAGTTAAAGAATTAAATAAAAGAATTTAATCTTTTATATATAAAAAGAAGTGTACACTTTGATGTCACCACTTACTGCAAAAACGGGTCGACCTATCTTAAACAACATTTCAGGGTACGTTGGGGATAGCCTGTGAAGTTTATGTGAAGTTTGCACGAAATAGGCCCAGTGGTTCCGGATAAATGGCATTTAGATTTTTCTATATATTCCCATACAAATATCAACAAAATGCCCATTTATTTTCCATTTTATGAATTTTTATTGTCACTTGAAAAGTTCTCAAACGATGTATCGTAATGTCTTAAGTGTACAATGACAATCCGAATGGGTCGTAAAGTATATTTCATATCGCCAGAGGGTGTAAAATAAGACAAACGGGTAAAAGCACCGCCTCCCTATATCTTCTTAGCTAATCAACCGAACTATAGCCTATAATTTTTATTATTTAGGGCGTGAAAGAGTGGTTAAAGGTCCCTCTCCCTATATCTTCATATCTAATCAAACAGTTTTCTTAAAATTTGACAGATTTATATACCGACGTGTTTGAAAAAAATTTATCATTTACTTGAGTTCTAAAGCTTGGAGTCGGGAAGATCTATAGTTCCCGAAAGTGGGTATCTTAAAAAAAAAATTTTAATTTTGGGCAAAACTTTTTTGTATCTGAACCGATTTTTCCGAGTTTTTTATAAAATATGTTCTACTAAAAATTTCCGATATGTTGGTATATAAGTCATATCCATAGGACATATGGCAGCCCTAAAATTTGGGTTTTTATACAATTTTTAATTTTTTTTGTACGGGAGGTACCACGCCCAGTTCTCCAATCCCGCCCACATTTTGTAGGATGGTGTGCATGAAAAACCAAATTGTGTGTACCTAATTTGAAACCTTTGGCTTTTTCCGTTCCCCAGATATACAGCAAAAAGTAGTAAAAATACAACAGCCACAAGGGATTTTTGGAAAAAATTAGAGGTAGTCGTGGTTTTTTGCTCATATCTCAGCCATTTTTGGACCGATCTGGCTGAATTTCAATAGCAAGCAATGGTAGACTATATGTGACATAAATGTAAAAAACCTTGCCGCTATCATGTCTGGAGTCTCCCGAAAACACATTTCAAGACGAACAGACGGACAGACAGACATCGTTAAATCAACTTCTCTCGTCATAAGGACCCAGAATATATATAATTTATAGGGTCTAAGATCAATATTGTAGAAATTACAAACAGAATGACAACCCTTTTTACCTTCGGTGAAGGGTATAAAAATGTAAAGATAAGTGATTATAAACATACACATATTTTTATATGTTTATGTATATCTATGCGTAACTCAGGCACGGAACCAGTTTCAGCTTCTGTGTGGGAGAGGGGAGGAACCCCTAACTAAAACATCCAATTACGACACATTTCTTTTAAAAGCACCAATAAATATATTTGGCCACAAAATTTTTATAAAGCCGTCACAAAGACCTTGTTAACTATGTACGCAAGTTTTAATTTATTTTAAAGTCAAACCTAAACATGAGCTGCTGGAATTTTTTTAATATAACAAAATCTCAAAGTTTTTCTTGGGATTCAAAAATTAATTAACAAGGTTTTTTTCAAATGTGCTAAATTCCCATTTCATACTATTGAGAAACTGAAATTTATTGTTGAAGGAATAAGCTTTTCCATTTCAGTGGTTGTTTAGGCCAGATCGTCAGGAAACTTCATCCAAAGATTTTAGAAAAGCTAAAGATTTTATATAAATAAAATTGTTAAGCGAATAAGAATTAAAAACCTCAGTTTTACTTGTACCAATATCAAAGCTTAAGCAAAAACAACAACAATAAACAGTTAGTTTAGCTTTTCTTACTCTGATTTTTAAAAACCCAAAATAGGAAAATATTTAAAACATGGACAGTTAATTCTCAAATGACTTCGCTTGTTTTGTGCTGTTCAGGATGGAATACACCCGAAAAGGCTACACAAGTTTGGGAATATAATTAAAGCGAGACCCGATTGGAGTAATACAATCAAAAATCGATTGAAATTATTAGCATAAATAAAGCAGTAGAAACTGAGAGATAAATAGCACCGATTTCACACTTCAGTAATTATTAAATTTGTTGAAAAATTGCTATATTACCTGAATGCAAAGCGTAAACAGGAACAACGAGCAAAAAGACTACCAAACACAATTAAACGTATTTTGTATTAATAAAATTACTGTCAACTTAATATACGAGAGCGAGAAAGAACTATTTAAAATGTCATATTAGCAGCTTCTTATCAAACATTCGATTTCCTGATTATATTGGCCACCAAGTTTGTGCGTTTAAAGGTACTTTAACACAACATGAATTTTGCAGTGACTTTATCAGATGTAAAATTCATATGTAAATACACATGTCTGGCGAAATTGACAAATTCAGAAGGTTTATAATTTTTTGCTTTTACACGTTTGTTTTTGATTTCATCTGACGTAACCGAAAAACATTCACATTATCAAGTTATATATGTTACGTTGCTGTCTTTCCAAAAACGTTTTTGGTTTATTTCCTTTATAATAAACCTCTTGAGTTCTTTTATTGCATCTTTAATAAATTTAAATAAACACAACACTTTTTACAATTCACAAACTTTATTTAGAACGTAGTCGCTTTAACAACCGAAATTTACACCTTTTATTCACAGCTCACTATTTTGAACTACACACTTTAATGTTTAAACTAAATCTGACTTTATAATTTTCTCCACGAGATGCGATATCAACTTGCTAGAGTCTGAACTAATACTGACTTAATGCCATCTTTTGCTAATATATTTATACTCTAGCCCAAACGTGTAGATGACTATAAAACGTTCGAGCCATGACGTCTAGATGGCTGTAGAATGTGTGACCCCTAACGTATATTATGTTAATTAAACTTATGCATCTATAGTTATTAACATTGTGCATTAACTCTATGGCTGAATTTAAATTGACCTATTATCCTAAAACTAAAGTATACTTTAAGGCGTAACAATTTGCCTAATATACTCAAAGATCTATCGAGTTAACTACAGTGGAGTTGAAATATAATTATGCATAACAATTTTAACATTACATTTGTACTAATACAATAGCCAGTGCACAATTTTTTAACATCAATATCGCTCATGTTTAGTGAGGCTGCAAATTTTCAATTCTTCACTCAACATTAACAAAATGATTGCAATACTTTTGCACTATCACTAAGTTTGCGTTGAAACTGGAAAATGAGTGCACTACCCCCATCTATGCAAACTATATCGCTTATTCTGAAAAATCTACGATCTACTGAGATATGTCGTTGTTATAATTTAAGGTAAAAACGCGTTATAACGGTAAATTTGCAATAATTTGAATATAATGTTTTTTACACAATATCAATCGTGATATTGCGCACATTTTCGCAATCTAAGCTAAAACATTGGGCTTTTTGAGTTATGAAGTAAATGAGCCGATATGAAATTTCATCTAATTTTAACGGATCAAAAAATTTCAAATTATACAGCTTTCTTAGCCACTGTGCTGTAGACTAATTTCTTTGCTTTTTGAAAATCTGTCTATAAGCGATTTTCACGAAATGGGAACGGATGGTTTTTAGTGGACATACTTAACTTTCTTTAATTTTATTTTTCCTGTTCTAAATAGAATTTTCTAATCGAATTTCATTCTATTTTGAACACACCAGATTCCTTAGTGTAAAAATGCGATATTTTTAATTCTTAAGTCTATTCACTTTTTTGCAAAAATAAATTTTAAATAAATAAAAGAGATTTATTTTTTGTTTCAATGCTGCTGCTGATGGTAGGTTGGTTGCGACATGTGAACATTTAGGAATTCAGAACAAGTCACTCACTTTTTAGTTTGTATGAATTACAAGTGAATATTATGTCTTCTTAAGTTTTCAAATTTTTTCAATATTTTTTTTTTTTTTTTTTTTTGAAAAATGCGAGCTAGTTTACAAAAATAAATATTAATATGTAATAATAATTCAAAATTTTGTATTATAAAACTTTTCGAAATAGTGAGTAAAAAAACCGGGTAGTTGAGTTGGGTTTTAGTTAATATTAATTCCAGTTCTAAGTTTTTTTAATAATATTTTCAGTTTTTATGAATTTATTGTTAAATTTAAGTTCAGAAATTTTATTAAAAGTTAAACACATTTTATAATATTAATTTTAATGTCTACACAGCTTTATTTAATAAATCTTTCCACTAATAAGTTTGGAAATTTTCAATAATGTTTCGGAATATCGCAATTTTATTTTTTAAATTCTTTTTAATTACATTTCAACTAAAATTTTCTATTTATGTACATAAGATTATACTTTGTCTAAAACTATAATTGAAAATTATATTTATCAGAAATATTGACTCTGGCTACCTTTAAAATAATCACCAATTGATTTTTCATCAAAGTGTTAAATATTTTTAAATTTTAATTAAGAGAAAAAAATATTATAAAATAATTTTCTACATTTAATATAAGACTTTTTGAAATTTAAAAATTTGCAACAGTTCTTAACAACCATCGATGACCAATCTCTTGAGGTGCGTAAGTGCATTCTTTGTTTGTATAAAATTTTGAGTTTGCTTAACAAAATTTATTTTCAATATGACACAAAATTCATTATAAATAGATACATAAATATTTGAAAATTCACTTAAATGAATTGAAATTAAATATTAAAATGCATTTGCTTGTTTTTAGGTTAAGAATTTGAATTTTTAGAAAAAACAAAGTACATACATACATATGTATAAAAAAAATAAAAAAAATTTCAAAGAAAATCGCCAGAAATATTATAAAGCCTTAAAATCGGAAATAATAGAAATGAATGCAAAATTTAAATTAATAATAAATAAAAGTCAACAATCGGAAGTTATGAAAAACGAAAAAAACAAAATCTTCAAAGCCGGAGAAAAATCTCTAATTCGTTAAAAAAAGACCTAAAAAATAGATATCGAAAAATCAGTACAATTTTATCAGAAAACTAAAGCTTCGCACCGACGGCGGTCGGATCTAATAATATTGCCAGTAACATGTGCTAAAAATGCCTTTCAACAGTTTCTAACATACCTATCTGTTATCTCCATTCCTTAAGGGGACTTCCATACAAAATGTTCAATACAGACTAGAAATATATTGAAGATAACTTCCAAGGAATCGCCCCTAGGGGAATAAAATGAATTACAGTCCGCAACTAGATTTTCGTCCTTTACATTTTCTCAAATCATTATTTTCCTTAGTCACCACCCCTTAGGGGGTGTATGAAATAAAATGAAAAATGAATGAAATAAAATCAAAAGTTGTAAACAGATTTTAATCATTTATGGCTTGTTTTGTTTGTAATTTAGTTTTTAATACGCCTGGAAAAAATTAGAAGCCCAGCTGTCTTTTCCAATTTTTTATAAATTTTTGAAAAACAAAAATTTCGAAATTTTGGTAAAAAAAATCATTTAAAAAAAAAAATTATGTTTCTAAAACGTCTGCGCATTTTAGAAAAAAGTTTAACCTTTCTTAAAGGAAAGGGACCAATAAAGGACCCAAGTGAGCTGTCTGTTGATAGCTGCCCATGGAACCTAACCTTCATTTTCGAAATAACGGTATATCTCAAAAACCAGAGCTAACCTAAAAAAAAAACGGTTAGCACCATTGGATTCAGCGTACCCGAATTATGTTAAAACGCCATGTGCCCGGCTTGTCTGTTTTTTCAATTAGTACAGTGTTATTGTTAAATAAATAATAATTATAATTGCGCTTTGAAAGACCGAAAAGTATGTACCAAAAACAAAGTTAAATAGATCCAACTTTTACTATCATGACACATAACTATAGTGATATTGAGTCTATGCGGAGGATATATGTATGCGTACCTTACTATCGGTTTTCAAAACACTTTTTTCTGTTTCCTTCTTTTGCATATTTCCTCCTTTTACCTTGCAAATTTTTGAACTCTTATTAAATTATGACGTTCAGTTGAGTCACTATCAATTGCAAAAAATTAAGACATTTATTATAAAATATTAATAAAGATATCTGTTGAATTGTTTGACACCTTCATTAAGAGGGCAATATTTTGTGTAAATTCTGTCTTGATATGATTCTCTTTCCTTTACTCATCAGATAAAGCGAATTTCCTTATTACTTCGTTTTGAGAAGGTACCCTACCCTACTCTATTTTATATGATTAACATATGTATGTTGTTTTATAAATATTTTGCAATTTAAAAAGTTGTGTTTTCTAAATATAACAAAGTAGATGTTTCTTACAAATTGAGACTCCTTTCGCACACGAAAAGCTTACTTTGCAAATTTTTGAGTTTAACGGAGAGAAGGCATACAAAGTATGGGCTTGAGTACAGATCTTGATGTACTCGCAAAGTTGCTTTGTTCTTCGTTCGTCGTTTATGCATCCCTGTCGGATTTTTATTAGCTACCCCGCTGTAAACTTTTCTATACCATCCTAATGCACAAATTTGCATTGAGTGTGCTTGAAAATCACTAGTACTATTGGTTTTAAACGTGAACTAGTACACTTGGACACATTGGGTACTTAGTGCCGGTTCACACACGTCAAGTTTAACTCGTCAAGTCTTGAGTTTTTAGGAGAGAAAGGAAAAGAGAATGCCATTTCTTTTCCCCTCTCTCCCACTAATTCAAGACTTGACGTGTCAAACTTGACGTGTGTGAAGCGGCACTTAGTCTGGGATCACACTATGAAAGTTTTCTTTCAGAAAGTCTGAGTTTATTGGTGAGAGGGGAAGAGAACATGCATTTCTTTTCTCCTCTCTCTAAATAATTTTATTTCACAAAAATTCTGTCAGTGTACAAGTGGTGCACTATTATTTTTATATAAAAACTCTAACCCCATTAGCACTAGTAGCACTCTTTTTCTAGTGTAATTTTCTACAAGTGTTATTTTGACAATTAACTCTTAATCTCATGCAGGGTAACTCAAAATTTAGTTGACTTTTAGCTAACTTATTATATTACTATGGTACAGATTTAATTCAGTTATTTTTGTACAACTAACTCAAAGGTTATGCAGAGATTACTTAGTTGTTTTTGTACAACTAACCTCTTCTCGATAAATATTGAACTAGCTTTTGGCCAACTCAAAGCTGATGCAGATTTAAATACAACGTTGTATAAAAACTTTGGTTAAAAAAATGTTTGCCTTGTTTTGTATACATTTTCAAAGTTAAATAAGTAGCAAAAATTCCCATTTTCTATTTGGTAATATTATTAAATGGTGACATTAAGCTAATAGCCTTTTCACACTTCTCAACATTTAACATCAATATGTGAAGATGTTGGAATTTTCTCATAAGAAATACATAGAGATAAAAATAAAAAATTCTTAACATCTTTATAAGCTTTTTACACTGATCGCAAAGGTGATAACATCTTCCCATAAGAATTGTACAGGGCTAAAAATCAACATCATTCTTCATCTTTAAATTATGTTCCTATTTCCTGTTGTTTCATTCAACATCTTTCGATTATTTTAGTGTCATCACTAGAAAAAACAAATAATTTTTTACCATCACTAGACAAAAATATCATTAAACTAGTGCCGGTTCACACAAGTCAAGACAAGTCAAGTCAAGTCTTGAGTTTTTAGGAGAGAAGGGAAAAGAGAATGCCATTTCTTTTCCCCTCTCTCCTAAAAACTCAAGACTTGACGAGTCAAACTTGACTTGTGTGAACCGGCACTTAGTTTATTCGTGGAAATAAATATTTTTATGATGAAAGATGTTACAAATGTAAACAAGTCTTTTTCATTTTCAACATCTTCCACGCATTTCTCTAAGATGTGCTAAAGTGTAAATTGGCTATTACAAATATTCCTATCTCATTGTATTCCATTCTAGATCTTCCGATTATGTTAGTGTAACCACTAGAAAGTGGCAATAAATTCTAATATTATTGTGGCATCACTGACAAATTTTCAAGTTTTTTTCTTTTTTGGCAAGCCTTATGTTACTGGATTTTTTTTAAATTATTAAACAAAATGAGTTCTAAATACGATTTGGTGTTATCTTTTAAAATTTTGGATCTCTTGTAGAAAAAAAGTAATTGAAAAAAATAAAAGTTTTTTTTAGGAATGGTGACATTTTTAATTGATGTTATATGTTTCAAGTGTGAATGCGTATTTCACATTTTCAACATCTCCCATGCGTTCCTCCGAAATGTATGCAAGAGTAATAACTGATTTTTCGACAGGGATGTTTAATTTGACAAACAACAACAATAGAACACAAGACTTGTCATACGAGCATGTTCTATTAATTTAAATGAAGTGAAATTCAAAACGAACAAGATTTGAAGTTCAATTATTTACAAAATTACCGTGTTTTCCTGGTTTTAAGAGTTATTCTTGTAAAGTTAATTGATACTCAAAAAATGAAATTGAAATTTTTTATGAACTTTTAGTACAGTGTCGTTTTTAAAATTTGCCCGATTTCAAATTCAATTCATTTCAATTTCTTGAACATGCCCGACAGTCTGGGTTTATACTATGAATGTTTTCTTTGAAAAAAACTAAGTTTATTGGTGGAAGATTAAGAGAACATGCTAAACTTCTTTCTTTCCACTCTCTCCAATAAACTCTGACTTTCTGAAAGAAAACTTTCAGAGTGTAAACCCAGACAAAGTAAACTATGCGTGTGCATAAGTAAAAGCAAGTTTGAAAGACAATTTTTAAGACTTTTTCAAAGCAAACTTTTCGTGCGCAAAAGACGTCTTGTCTTATTTTAGGACGTTTTCAATTAAGAGAAGGTGTGCTTTGGATAGGTGCTACAAGTTCGGTGTTGTTAGATACACACTTTCTTACAAAATTCTTTGCGATCGCACCCTAGAATGAACAGTTTGTTATTTATGATTTATTTACATTTTAAATTTCGGTATTTAATGATCGTTCAAATGCCTGCCTGGCAGGCCAACTGCTGAATGTATGAGCGAGCTAACAGAACAATGCACCAGACAGACGGATCCACAATTAAGTAATATTTTGTTGTTGTAGGTAAGAATTTTAATGAGAGTGTTTAAAGACCAACCAACATCCAAAACATTGTACTTTGCAAACAAATTTGTTTATTGTACGAGGGCAAACAAAGAATCAACTTAAAAGGCGAAAAATTAAAAAAAAGGTTTTTTACAAAAAAAATAATAAAAAAATTAAATTAATAAAAATTAAAAAAAAAAAAAAAGGAAATGTTGAGAAATAAATTTTTTTTTAAATATGTATCTTTATTGTGCCTTCGCACCTGCCTGCAACTAAGTGATTAACACAAAATTTCATTTAACCGTAAATTTATGGGCTTTTGGCCAACAAAATTCAAAATTATGATGATGTTTGTTTAAAAATGTTTCTTTCTTTTGCCCAAATTATGATGTGACTAAATATATTTTTTATACATTATAAAATCTTTTTAACATTTAACAATCAGGTGTAATATTGTTGTCTAAGGTTCGTTTTTACAAATATTTGAATTTTATTCACATTTACATACATATTTCACTGTTGCATATAAAGTCGGTAATTATGTGCAACTAATTGTTTACAAAAGCAAATTTATGCCGAAAATATTATAACAAAAAAAAGTGCCTTTTCTTAAAAAAAAATGCAATTTGGTGTCTGTTTCTTCAAAATTTTGCTCCCGAAAAGCATGAGGTTTTTAGAATAAAACCACCCTTTTCGGGAGCAAAATTTATAAGAAAAATACACCAAATTGAATTTTTTTTAAAAAAAGGCAATTTTTTTTGTAGAAAAGAAAACACCATTAATCAATTTGGCCTATATTGGCTTACGATTATATGTGAATAAATAAATAAAAATAAAATAAAAGACTTGCGAACAAATTTACTATGAAAATTATTTGAGTGCCCCAGTAGGCTAGCTGGTAGAGACCTAGTCTAACAGCGCCGGGGTTGCGGGTTCGGTTCCCGCCAGAGACTCTGGTTTCTTTCCTGCAGACAAGCGTAGAGCTTCGCGGGCTTAGAATAGGAAATTAAAAAAAAAAAAAAATAACTTAAAAAATTAAAAATCCTTAATAAAAGTTTGATAAATTTAATAATCGTTTATGAATACGGGGGTAAATCTTTAAGCTCAAGGAAACTTTTGTATAGTGTTTTTCCTACAAGACAAAAATCCCGGGATCCCGCACATTTTTTGGGAAAAAAATCCCGGGAACTTTGTGCGCGAATTGCCGGGATTTTTTTAATTTAATTATTGCAACTTTACTGCTGATATAATTGTAAATAAGTTGTGTCATGGAATAGATATTAGCCGTTAGGCAAAACGATCACAAAAAAAACGAATTTTAAATTTTTGATTGCCTTTAATTAAATTTTTTTCTTTTGTTTGGTGTAAATCACTTTACTCTAATCGTTATCATCTGCTCTTAGGGAAAAAGTCTATGAAATGTACCAAATAAATATTTTTCAGTTTAATATAACGAAAAACTACAGTTTCCAAAAAAGATGTCGATTCATATCCGATAAGTAAGGCAATATTTAATGTTTTATGCTCTGAAATTTCGAAAGAAGAAAAATAAAAATGTACAAACTTTTTAATTTGTTTAAAGACACAGATTTATTTTATAAAAACGGAAAAAATTTGATCCAATTTGCTTCAAAAAATTTAATGATTATATATGCAGAGCAGCTGCATTAAAGATTTATCGGATTAGATTCTGTAAAAGATTATGACAACAGTTATTAATAAAGAAAACGCTTATTCGATTCGAAGAAAATAATTTGATTTAAAAAGGAATTACAAGTTTTTGTAGGAAGTGCTTAGAAAACTGAAAGTGTCTAGAGGTTGTATAATGTTCTTTTGACTATAAAGGCAAACGCATGTAGAATGGAAACGTGTTTTTTCATTATAATCTTCTTGATAAAAATTAGAAATAGGCTTTTAAACGATTCTGTAAATGCTTTTTCTAAACTAAAATCCTATTTTAACAGAAATATTTTGTTATAATTTGTTTGAATAATTTTTATATACATAAATTCGGTTGGCCTTAAATTTATTCTGTAGTGCTTAAGTCTTTTTGTTTAGTTTTATAGGAAAACAATTTAAAACTTTAAAGGTGGCTTTTGGAAATTTACTCCAAATTTAATATAATCATCAGTTCTCTGAAGTTAAAGTTTTTTTTTAGTTTTTATTCCTAAACACTTCGAATGTCACAGATTGGAAGTTTTTGTTAGTCCAAATGTTATTGCACATTGAAAAAAGATAACCAAAATGTAATTTTGCTATTACTTCCTCATAAATTCTACAAAATAAAAAAAATCTTAAGGTGCCACCAAGACATTTTTTTTTGAAACAGAAATAAAAAAAATTGAATGAATTTATAAATTTATTTAATTGAATTCGGGATATGTTATTTGTGCAAATGAATTAAATTAAATCCCGAGAAATCGAAAAATAAATCCCGCTTTCCCGGGAAATGAAAAAGTCCGGGAAAAGAAAAACTCTACTTTTATATTATAAATTTTTATTATTCTTTATCTCAATGGATAACGTTTTCAGGGAGTTTTGATTTATTTAATTTTAAACAAAAGTTTATGAAACAACAAAATTGTCAATTATGAAAAATAGTAAAAATTATAGGTACACAGGAAACAAAAATTGTTCTACTTCTTACCTTATTCAAGGTTTATTTATAAAATGTAGCCGAGAGATTACAACAATGGTACAATAAAGCAAACAACAGGGGGTTTATTATGTAAAAGGATTCGAAAGAAAAGTTTTACGAATTCGTACAAATTGTATTATGTAGTACGTTTTTCGAAAATTTATTTTCGAACGTTCGGAAATATTTTCTTTTTGCGGGATTTTTTTGTCCCTTTTCATAAATTATAAATTATCCTTTTAAATTGCAACTATGTAATACAAAAGCAAATGTCAGTTAATTTAAATTTTTCGATAGTGGCTGTGCTTCCGAAAACAATAAGAAATTTAAAAATGTAAGTAATTTAATAAAACTTTTAACAAAAACTATAAAATACATTTTAAAACATAAGATTTCCTCTATAATCAGAATTGTGAGTGAGTTGAATTCAAAATTAATACCCTGTGTTTGTTGTCACAACTTGCCCACAACTCGCTCACTTTCGAAAAACTTAAGATAAATAAAAAAATTGGTGTCAAATTGCATGTAGTTATCGTAAGCAGTTTTGGATTAAAATCCAGCAAAATCGGTTCAGTAGGATCAGAGCTATGAATCAAAATGTGGAACCACCACCTTAAAAAATTGATAGTTTTGTTACAAAAACTAACATAAATGGTAGAACAATGCACGAAATGATATTAGATTTTGCAAAAATTAGTTTTATTCGACCGGAAATCACGCTGTAAAATTTCGTGAAGATCCGACCATAATTTATCCTAGGCCCCATATAAATCCTACTACCGAAAAAGAGTTTAAGTACGCCTAAAACCGTAATAAATAATGCTATCATTACAAAATTTGATACGTCGCAGTTTTATAGGACTAGAAATGCCACTGTGAAATTTCGTTAAGATTGGTCAATGATTTACCC
Source organism: Pollenia labialis (assembly GCA_949318255.1). Classification (NCBI taxonomy): domain Eukaryota; kingdom Metazoa; phylum Arthropoda; class Insecta; order Diptera; family Polleniidae; genus Pollenia; species Pollenia labialis. The sequence continues at coordinate 73,342,846 of OX439142.1, forward strand.
TAGGCCTCATATAAATCCTACTACCGGGAAAGAGTTTAGGTACGCCTAAAACCGTAATAAATAATGCTATCATTACAAAATTTGATACGTCGCAGTTTTATAGGACTAGAAATGCCACTGTGAAATTTCGTTAAGCTTGGTCAATGATTTACCCTAGGCCTCATATAAATCCTACTACCGGGAAAGAGTTTAAGTACGCCTAAAACCGTAATAAATAATGCTATCATTACAAAATTTGATACGTCGCAGTTTTATAGGACTAGAAATGCCACTGTGAAATTTCGTTCCGTGATTTACCCTGGGCCCCATATAAATCCTACTACCGGAAAAGAGTTTAAGTACGCCTAAAACCGTAATAAATAATGCTATCATTACAAAATTTGATACGTCGCAGTTTTATAGGACTAGAAATGCCACTGTCAAATTTCGTTAAGATCGATCCATGATTTACCCTAGGCCCCATATAAATCCTACTACCGGAAAAGAGTTTAGTACGCCTAAAACCGTATTAAATAATGCTATCATTACAAAATTTGATATGTCGCAGTTTTATAGGACTAGAAATGCCACTGTGAAATTTCGTTAAGATCGTTCAATGATTTACCCTAGGCCCCATATAAAACCTACTCCCGGAATACAATTTAGTACGCATTAAACCGTAATTAATAATGCTATCAGAATAAAATTTAATCCTTCACATTTTTATAGGACTAGAAATCACACTAATAAATTTCGTGATGATCGGTCCATAATTTAATAAAGGCCCCATCTAAAGACCACTCTACAGCCGTATTCTGCACTATGCTTAGCTAAAGCTAAATCTCGATCGCTTAAATGCCTTAGAGAATAAAAAATTTTAGCATTTTAGCGATGACATTAAAAGCTTAAATCTCGGCGAATTAAATTTGTATTAAATTGCATTCGTAGTCAAAAATCGCTAAATGAACTTTATAGATTTTTAGCGATAAAGATTTAGCTTTAGAGAATTACGGAATACGGCTGCTGGTAAATTAATTAAATACGCCTAAAACCGTAGCAGATATTTATATATATATATACCACATTCTTCCAACTTAGTTTCATATGACCAGAAAAAATGTCATGCAATTTTGTGATATACGGTCCATAATTTACCTTTGATTCCATATGTATTTAGAGTTTGTATGAGACATTAAACGGTTCTGTTCGTAACTAACAATATTGGATAAAAATTGTGACAAAATAATTAATTCTAATAAAGTTTGTTAAGTCGAATAAGTGTGTGTATTTATTTAGATTTGCAATTAAAAGAACTAATACGCGTTTATTAAAGGAAAAACGTAACAATATTTTTATTGTACTTTTGTACAAAAAATTACGAACCTAAAATTTAATTTGTTCGTACAAAATAAAAAATTTTTCCATCAGTTAAAAAAAAAATAAACAAAAAAAAGATATGTATTTATTTTTAAAAGTGCGGTCGGAAACTAGAAAATATACTTACTTTAACAAAAAAATGTATTTCTTTTATATTTTCATTAAATTTTTGCCTTCGCAAAGCTTCGAAGCTTATTTAGCAATCGATTTCTCGATCTCAGTTAAACTACAATTTCTTCAATATTTCTTTAATCCGCAATTTGTTGAGTATCAACCAAGGAGAATTCATTGCAGGTTATCTCGGTACTACAACCAGTACAACTCGTACAAAAATCACAAGCAATTTGTTTTGTAAAATCATTGTACATACAATGTCAATATAAGAAACAAACCAAAAGAGAAACAAAGATAGCAAACAAAATTTTGTCAACCAACACTTGTAAAGCTAAAAAAAAAAAAATTATCAGCAGGGCTTTAAGGATTACCTGTAATGAATTCGCCTTTCAAAAACCGAAGAAAAAAGTTTACAAAATTATTTTAAAATATTTGAAATATACATACATAGATATGATTTATTGTTTAAAAATCTTTAATAAATGGTATTTGTTCTTCTTTTTTTTATAAATTTTCTTTTTCATAAAATTTAAAATAACATACATAAGTATAAATATTAAAAAAATGTAGTATTTAATTATTTATAAAATGTATAACTAATATTTATGATTTGCAAAAACCCCAGGATAAATATAATATATAATATTGTGTATCTTTTAAATTATTTGAAAAAAAAAATGTTTTAATAATAGTTTTAATGAAACCTTTAATATTTATATACATACATTTAGCAATAATAAAATATGTTTAATAAAACATAAAATAGTTAATAAAATTTTCTATTGTATTGTTTAGAAAGAGGAACAGAAAAGAAGCTCTTGTTGAGATTTTTGTTTTTATATTTAAAGAAATATCATTTCGATTAAAGCTTTTTTGGGATATTTTTTGGTTAAAATAAAAATTAATATTTTTAAGGGACTCTCAATTAATTATATTTTGATATTTTGGTTAAGAGACAAATTTTCTAGTTTAGAACTAAAATAAAGAAACGATTTGTTTCAGTTTTTTTCGGGGAAAAATGTTTCCATAGAGTTTAAATAGAAAAATTAAATAAAAAAAAAATAAATCAGATTGCTGTAATTGTCTTCGAGATTTAAATTAACACTTAAACCACCAAATAATTTTCTAAAGAACCAACGATGGAAATTCAAAGATACAAAGATACTTGTTTCCGTTCTACCCAACATGTATGTATTTGGTTACACCTCGAACGGTCTAAATTAAGCCCGAATCAAATGTTAAACTAAGGACCTGTACCAGATTTTTTAGTCACGAAGTACATTTTGGGAACGTTTTGACATCGGCTTTAAACGTTGTCATTACGCAAATACCTGGGAGTCTACTCTCTATTGCGATGCGAAGGAAAATTGTAGCAAATCTAGAGATTGGTACTCTTTAATACGTTTGCGCATATGTCTTTCGCATCTTTTAATTTTATTTATTTTCGTAAATCATCACTTTATTTTATTTAAATTTTTCAATTTCAAATATTTTTACACACTTTGGCATTTCATTACTGTAAATCCGTGCCGTGCCATCTTAAATTTTTATTTCCACTATTCAACTTCTTTTTCAGAAAATTTTGCGAAAGTGGTAGAGAGTACCAAGTTGGCATTTAGATTTTGCATTGAAAATGTTTTCGCATCGCAATAGAGAGTAGACCCCCTGTTCTTATTGTTTTCAATTCCGAAGAAAAAAGTGTGAAGAGTGCTCAGACCTAATTAGAAACTAAACCGAAGACTTGAAAACGTTGATTTTATGTCACAGACAACCACGAGATAATGAAATTTTCTGTGTTTTACCGTCAAAGGTTATAAAGCTTTTAAGCCCGAGCTGGTTTTCTAGTCTAAAAGTCGGTCATAAAATAAAATATTCTTCTATTATATTACAATTTTCAGTTTCATAATAATGTTTAGTTAATAAACTTTCCGAAAACAAAGCTTTAAAGCATAAAGATTGTTAAAGCTTAAAATTTTCATTCATAAAATACATTTTCTAAACCAACCTGGAAAATATTTTTAAAATGTAAGCCCAGTTTTAGATTGGAACCAATTACATTCTCTCATATTTCGAAAACAATCAATATTTTTTTATAAAATTTCTGTAAATTTTTGGTTTATATAAAAAATAAAATAAAAAAACGGCATAACTATTTATAACAATTATTTGTTCAAGCATAAAATAATTAATTGTTTAAAACTAATTTCATTTAAAAGTTAACAATTAAAAAACAAATAAAATCAAACTGAATTCAAATAAATTTTTTTCAAATCAAAGTTGAGAGAAAAAACTTACAAATATTTACGATAATTACGTAAATCAGCACTATGATCATCCACCACTGGCTGTAAGGTGTCAATAACACCTACAGCAGCGGCTGCAGATTCAAAGGAGGGAGGTTCTGCATTACCAGGGCTTGGAGGATTACAATTGCTGGCATTGCCCCCCTTAGTACGGCGCCTACCACGTGTTCCTGTGCCACGAGCACGTCTACCGGTGGTAGTTGTTGTAGTGGGTGTAGCTGTGACATCTGTAGAACCAGCAGTAATTGAACCATCTGCAGAATCTAAGCCTGAAAGTGAAGTATCAGCAAAAGAAGCTGCTGCTACAGCACTTGCAGACGGACGGCCACGGGGAGCACCTGTGCCACGACGCCGTCCAGGACCCGGTCCTGCGCTTTCTCCTGGTGCTAAAGTCTTTTTGGCACGACCACGCTTTCTCCTTTTTTTCGCGCCATAACGAGGATCATAATCATATTCATCGTCGGCAGGTGATTTTGGTTCTTCTAATGAATCGTTATCGTTAATATCAATCTCATCGTAAAACCATTCTTTAGGCAGGTCTTCTTTTAATTGTTGTTGTTGATTTGCTGGCTGTTGTTGATTCTGCGGCTGCTGTTGGCTGTCTTTACTATCAGATGTATCACCACCCGCCGCCCCCAAAGAAGAGGATTCTTCCATTAGAGAACTATTTAAGTCAGGATCTTGTTGCAGCCCTGTGGAAACAGTCGGCGAAGCGGTGCCAGCAGCTCCCGAGCCCGTAGTGCTAGCAACCAAAGCCTCATGGTCTTTGCGTAAAGCCTGAAAAGGACGATCTGGAAATCTGTAAGAGTAAAGAGAAACATTTTGGATATTAAAAACAAAAAATAAAGCGATGCTGGCATATTTTCATAGTGGCAAATACATTTTTAAAGGTTTGAATTATTTAATTGGCATATACATAATAAGTCATTACAGGGTAAACTGGTATTTTTTATTTTCATGACCACGAAAATAGGAACGCTGTCAAATAGCAATGATATTCTGGTTTTCGATATATCAGAAAGAAAAGTGCCAAGGTACTCCTTAAATTGGTCGAGATCGAATACTTTTTCGATTCGAAAGCAAGTTTATTTCTAATTCTTTCAGTTGAAACAGGGGCTAATTATAGCATTCGTGATCGAATACTTTTATTAATCGAAAGCAATTTAATTTCAGCCGATATTAAACGAATTGAAATTATTTTTTCAGTGTTGTGAAACTCATGCAAATGGCTTAAAACACTGACAAAATAATTTTGAATCGTTCAGTATCGACAGAAAGAATTAGAAATAAAATTGCTTTCGAATCGAAAAAGTATTCGATCACGACTGCCATAATAAGCCCCCTGAACGAATCGATATTATTTTTCCAGTGTTTTAAAGCATTTATTTGCGTTTTCACAACACTGAAAAAATAATTTCGATTCGTTTAGTATCGACTGAAAAAATTAAAAATAAAATTGCTCTCGCATCGAAAAAGTATTCGGCCACGACTGCCAGAATTAGCCCCTGGACATTTCTCGATGGACTCTGCATACGAACTACAATGCAGAAAATGAGACAAAGAAGAAATAAAAAGACTTTAAAACGTGGACCAAACGAATTTAAAATGAAAAAAATTTCATTTTGCTTTTTAGCAGAATTAGGCCGGCTAATTCACTATTTCGCAATTAATTCGTTATTACTCGCTTTTTTAAATAAAAACCTTAAAACTTTTAACAAAGTGGCATCTACTAAAGAAGCAAGGCTTAAAATATGCTGGCAATAATGCAATGGCGGCTTTAACAATAAAATTCTTAGGTCCACTGTGCTAGCAAATAAGCTGAAATAAGAAAACAAAAACTATTACAAAAAAATTTCATTATTGCTCACTTGTACATTTTGTTTAAATATTGACGTCTACTCTTACGCCAACGTGTTGCCGGATACGTATAGATTTGTCCCTGCCTAAAACCAGGCATTCGCTGTTTCTTGTCCAAAAACAAATGGGAATGATTTTGTGCCACCCCCGTTTGAGGGTCAAGAAACGGTAAACGAAGACGCCTTTCAATACACAGACGTGTATTGAAGTTGGCACTGTATTCGATGGTTTCCCGATAAGAGGCATCTTTTAAATAGTTTTCAATTTTAGCCAGATTAGGAGCTGACACAATTTGTATGTCCACAGCAGAAGACATTTTTGTTAGTTTATACTGCTTTTTCAAATAATTATTTAATAATTTTTTTCAAATCAAAAATTCCATGTGCTGGATTTGTGAATTTTAATAAAATTTCTTTGCGTTTGTAAAAGAATAAAATGTATTTTTCTAATCTGTATAGAAACTATTACTCCTTCAACCAATTACTTTTGTTTCGGACTTTTCTATTTCAACGTTCTGTGTGTGTTGTTGTTTTTCCTTTTAGAACACATACACACACATTTACAAACACTGTATTTTATTTTCTATTTTAACTGCTAATTTCTTTACTTTATAGATTTTTTACAAACTTTTGGTTTTTAGTTTTTTATAATAAATTAAATTTATTAAAAACTGTTTAAATGGTTTTGTAATTTTATTACATTTTAAGTTATTTAATCTTGATTTGTGGTTTAAGGTCTAAATTAATTGAAGAGCCAAAAAAAAATTATTCAACACCTCCCTCAATGGGGCAAAAACGAATTTGACAATTGTTGTTGATTTTTTCTGTTTTGATTTGACGTTCGTAATTGTTGCCGACTACCGAGTTAATTTTTTTTTTACAAAAGAGTAGTCGACTACTTTATACGATTATTTTTTGTTTTAAGAAATTAAATTTGAAAGAGATGGCGCTTATTATAGTTTAACATATTTTAATATCATTTATACGAGAGTAGATCAAACGGATGTTTTTTTGCATTTCATTACATTCAAAACGCGTACTTCAACGTCTTTACAGTTTTTAAAATATTTAGGCTAAGTTTTTTGGAAAGGACGTTTCAGAAGCTTACAACTTGGGGGCATTGATATGATAATATGGTACTTGATGAACATTTCAATACATAAAGATCGTTTTATAGCCAAGATTATGGTTGAAAACTCGTCAATTCCGAAATTCCGTGCATCTTTTTTAGTACCTCTGTTAACAGTGTTTTACCTCTATTATACGTGCAGCATTAGTTTCTATTCTCTTTAAATCGAATACACATAAACATAATTCAAATTCTGTGATTCCCATTGTTTTTTTTTTTGTTATGCGTGCACTCATCCCAGTGGTATGGAGTATTGGAGTATGGAGGGATCGGCGCTGTGAAATATGGCCCCAACAAATAAATGAAAATTAACCCCAAATTTGGGGCTATTTTGCATGATGCAATATTATCCAATTTTTTTTAATGAAAAATTACCTTAAAAATAAAATTTGACCCTAAATTTGGAGTAATTCTTCATTATGAAAAATCACCTCAAAATGTATAATGAATTTTAACCCAAAAAAAAAAAAACACAAAGAAAGTTATATTAAAAATTTTGGGTGGAGTTCATATGCCCGAAACTAAAAATCCCAAATTTAGAATTCCGATTTCAAAATCCGAATAATTATACAGTTTTGGTTTTAAACATCGTATTTTGGTAGCATGGTTGGGCTTTTGGCCATGCACAACGATTTTTTCCTCTATGGTATAACAAACCACAAATTATTAACAAACACCGGATTCGCTAACTGAAGCATCTCTGCATAACCTGCAAGGATTTTCAACACTTTGGTATAAGAATTCGGGGTTTTTATACTATCCCTAGAAACTTTTGCATACAATTTTATGTAATTTGTGTAAAAACGTTTGGGTGATTTTTCATTTCTTAAAAGTAGCCCCAAAGTAAAAATTGTGAATTTATTTGAGGCCATTTTTCATTCCACTTCAAATTCCAAAACACTCTAACGAAAAAATGAAAAATAACAAAAAACAAAAAATGCCCCAAAATTGCTTGTTGTTGTGTCTCATGTAAAATTTTGGGGCCGTTCTTCACTTTCCTTTTGGGGTCATATTTCCTGGGGTTATTTTACGCATCACCACATGTATATTTCGGATACACATTTTTTTGTCTTGTCGTTAAAAAAAATGTTATCAGCATTACTTGGACCTGTAGAATTAGCTAGCGAAACGTGGTAGGTACCCACATGTTAACATGCCAACACTAGATATTGGTGTCCAGGGATAGATGCAGGTATGATTTTAATGCCACATCAGTAGTCACTAGTACAAATTTAGTAAAAGTGCTAACTATTTCGCTTGTCATTAGTGGCGGACTAGATAGGTATTGTTACGCTACTGCCTTTAAATAACGTTTTATTTCCTTTAAAATAAACCGTTTCGAGTTCGTTGATTGCAATTCAGTTAAAACTAAATAAACACAACACTTTAATTTATAACACTTATTTATTAAGAACTTATGCCCAATTTTCAGGATAGTATTTAAATCTATATTAAGTTAATTTTCATAACAAACTTAAATCGTATTTAAAACAGATTGGGTTTTTGAGTTTTATTTGAAAAGTCTTATTTAATTAAGATAAAAGTATGGTAGCACTACTAAATACAAAAAAAAAATATAAAAAAGTGTAATTATCTACAAGGTGGTCTGAAAAAACAGCTGACTGTTAATGCTTTGCCTGTTGTTGTTGTATTGTTATGATATTGAGGCCACCTTGCTAAAATATTACAATGGAAACTTAAGTTGAAATTAAGTGTACCACATCGGTGACTTAAGTTTGATTTAAGTTTTTAGTGAAGAAAAGAATTTTGTATTTAAATCGATTTTAAAAATAAATGTGTTTTAATATCAATCCTGAAAACTGGGCATTAGTCACTTTAACAACCATAATTTACAGAATTTATTCACTACTCACTATTGTGATTAACACACTTCAATGCTTATATTTTCCCCGCGTGATGCGTTATCAATTTGACAAACTCTAAACTTAGTGCCGGTTCACACACGTCAAGTTTGTCTCGTCAAGTCTTGAGTTTTTAGGAGAGTGGAAAAGAAATGGCCTTCTCTTTTCCCTTCTCTCCTAAATGCTCAAGACTTGACGAGTCAAACTTGACGTGTGTGAACCAGCACTTAGAATAATCTTAGTGCCGGTTCACACAAGTCAAGTCAAGTCAAGTCTTGAGTTGTGTGAACCGGCACTTATGCAATCTCTTGCGAGTCTATTTATGCTCTAGCCAGGGTTGTTAGACTTTTTTCTTCAAAAATCGTCAAAAGTTGTAACAAAATTCGTCAAAATCGTCACGAACATTAAACAAAATCGTCAACAAATCGTCAAATATTTAAATTTTACAAATTAGAGGCAATTTATTGCATTGATTGGTTCAAAAAAATATAAATTTTTAGCAAGAAATTCTATTTATGATGAAGAAAGGTATATTGTTAAGTTTTATTCTATTTATTCCAGCAAGTAGGCTGAATTTGAAAAGAAATACATTTATTTATTTCATTTATCCATATTCACAAAAAGATAAGGGTTTAGTAGCTTAGGAAATAAGAAATAAAATCTCATTTGCTATTAACTCGAGCTATCTTTAAATGATTAATTTTTAGTGCTATCACTTTTGCTGAAGGTGCTAAACCAAGAGTTCTGTCTATATCAACAGTCTTTTTACTCGACTTGAAACGTTTTATTACGTCCAATTTAAGTTCCAAACTAAGTAAGTGCTGGTTCACACTCTTCAAGTTTTAGCCGTCGTCATGAGTTTTTAGAAGAGAGAGAGAAAAATAAATGGCATTCGCTTTTCCCTTCTCTCCTAAAAGCTCAAGACTTGACGGCTAAAACTTGAAGAACCAGCACTAATGCATTGCCTTCTCTTTACACCCATTTTTCTACACAACTTCTTATTAAGAACTAACTTCTTACTTCCTAATACGCAACTATACTTAGAATAACTTACCTAACAGAATTAAGTGGGAATTCGCATTTTACACGAAAATAGAAAAATTCTTCACTTGTGATTATGACTTCATCGAAAAATGCAATTGTATTTAGAAATCGAAATTATAAAAACGCAAAGCGGATTTAACCAATTTATAAAAAGCGGACCACATAGAACCGACGCAAATCAGGGGTCTTATCACCGCATTCGATACTGTCGTATCGAATAAACTATCGAATGTTGTTGCATACGATAGACACTGACGTATCGAATGAAAACTCGAGAAATGTAATGTCGAGTTACTCTATATCGAATGCTACTATTTCAAATTCAATCAATTTCATTCCATATCGAGAGTCGTGATACCAAAATAAATAATTTCGATAAATTTTGCTCGATATCGTATGCGGTGATTAGACCCCAGGGCTCTAGTGTATATTTTTTGCAGAATCGATGGCATTTATATAATTGTAAAATTTGAATTACAAATGATGCTTCTAGTGATGGGGGAAGAATTTTTTTTGATTAATTTCCAAAAATTTTTGTAGTTCGAAAAATTGATTTTTACGTTTTGGACTGTTCCCAATATAATTGTAAATATTTCTTGTAAGTGTTTAATTAATGCCAGAAAATCGTCATAACACTATTACTTTTAGTCAAAAAATCGTCAATCGTCATTTTACTGTATTTTCCCAAAAAAATCGTCAAAATGACGAAAAATCGTCACATCTAACAACCCTGGCTCTAGCCCAGACGGGCAAATGACCATAGAACGTTCCAGCTCTGACGTCTAGATGGTTTTAGAATGTACGATCCTAACGTCTATTTTGTTAATTAAACTTATGCATTATCTATTGTGCATTATCTATATGGCTGAATTAATTGAGTTATTATGCATCATAAACTAAGGCATACTTTTAGATGTTACAATAACTTAAGATAACTTAATAACGTACATTCTATTATTTACAGTGGGGTACAATTAGGCGCAACAATTTTAAAATTACATCTCTACATTGATTCTTAAACTAGAAGTGCACATAGCTTATACAAAAACAATTTAAACTAATAAATTAACTAACAAATACTAAATAAGTAATCAATACAAGATAACTAATAATTTTTATCTAATTCTTAACTAAAGATACTTTTGTACCAGTATATAAGCCATCAATATACCACTTTGTTTCATGGTTTATTTGTAGTTTGGGTTGACACATATGAAAATACTATTCTATAACTGTCAGGGGTATTATTAAGTGCACAATACACTTGTCAAAGTGTAGCATAAGTGAAAAATATATTTTAATTTAATTATTCAAACCAATATATGTATATTAAATGCATGGGAGCTTATGCCACGAATCCCTACAAACAATTTACATCGCCGAATCATCGCCCGCTAATCGCCGGCAAGTTGTCCAACATCGCTGCGATGCATCGCGTGGAAGCTAAATGCGATCCTCTGCCGAATCGCGAAAACGTTCACATCTGTCAACCACGCGATTCGTGTACCGCGATTCCCTTGAAAACAAATATTTATTTTCCCGATACCTTAACATAACAACAAGATAAAAAAAATTCTATCGAAAGTTATAAAAAAACACTGATGATTGCCGCTACTTGTGTGCGCTAGCATATTTATCGCCTAGTTGTAAGGCGTAGGCGATGGTTAGCGATTCGTATTCTCTGAGAAGGATCGCGTAATCATCGCCAAACAAGCAATCGCCAAAAATTTTCAAAAATTTTTGTAGGGATATAGACCATTTGAATTTGACAAAATTTATCGTAGTGTTGCCACAATATTTTTAAAGCTACATAGAGTATATTGGATACTGACTTACATTTTAACATTACTTCGTGTATTTGTTATGGTTTTTCGAGAGGGGCTTTATTTATTTCCAAAAACCAGCAGCAAAATCAACAGCTGAACCTAGTAATGTCAAGAAAGTACTGGCAAAAAAGAAGAAAATAAAGACCGATGCGTCGAACAGATTTGTGGCAAACGTTATTGGGGTATACTGCATGTGGATGAAAATATTTCAGAAAAAAGATTTTTAATAAAAGTCAAACCTTCATCTATTGCACGTTTGTTTGATTATTCAATGAAAGACTTTGACATAGATAAAGAGAAAACTCTTCCTTTTGTAAGTGATGCCGAACCATATATGGCGAAAGCTGCAAAAGCCATTGCGTACTTTACCCACACATAACTCACGTAACCTGTCTTGCACATGGAGTTCACAGAGTTTGTGAAGAGAATGCTATCCAATGTAGACTCATGTAATGCAATTGCAAAAAAAGTTCCTTAAATCTCCTGCAAGAGTTAAAATCTTACGAGAAACAGCTCCAGATATACCACTACCTACAACCAGTGATAACTCTATGGGGAACGTGGATAATGGCTGTAAATTATTATGCCAAATATTTTGATTATTTCGTAGAAATTTTTTCAAATTTAAACTCTACATATTCTTCAGCAGTGCGAATATGCCAGGCTTTAATGAATGAAAATTTTCGGTTTTTACACGTAGTAGTAACCAAATTGGATACAAAAAATCCTTCAACGGTTTCCCAAGTGAATATATGTATTTATGGACTCCGTCGTTACGGTCGTTACATTTTAAAAAGTTAACAGTTCTTTTTTGTTTAAATTCATTTATTATGGGTAACTCAAAGTAGCATAGTTTTGTCAGTATAAAGAAAATTGAAGTTAATCTTTCGGAAAATGACAGATACATTTATTTTGTTTTGTATTAGCGGACACAAAATTCAAAATTAAAAATTAATTTTTGATCTATAAGGGGTAATTTTCTGTGGAAACACCCATATGTACCCAACTCCGTTTCCTCTTTTGCCAAAGTTGATGTTTAAAATTCATTTTATAATTTTATAATCTTATGGCCGTTTTCTCATTACACGCTTATCTTTTTTCCCAACGAAAAACTGCACATTTAAGAAATTTGGGTTTCTCAATGTCCCATTTGCTTCTATTCTATCGCAAACCTAACCAGCACTCATCTGCCGATTATTTATTTTCCTTTTATTTGCTGTACAGATAATTCAATCAGCTGACTACCAACTTTTACATGTATTTTGAGAGGTGTTGAGAAACCCAAAATTGTTAACAGACAGTTTATCGGTCTAATAAATTTATGTTGACATTAAGTAACAGACAGTTTGTCGGTACATTGAGAAAATGGCCATTAAAATCGTTTTTTAGAACATGAAAAAATTAAATAAAAAATAAAAAAAATCTTTTTGAGACTCGAACTTTCAACCTAATGAGTCTCAGTCGAAAACTTAACTCGGCTACGAATGCTTTAACTGAAAAAGCGTTAAATTAAAATATATTGAGTCTTCGAGTTTGTTTCTTAATTTGAGCGGCATATCATGTGCAAACATAAATGTGTATGCATATGCGTAAAATTAAACACATTAAAAAAAATCCACCACTTTTGGTGAAGGGTATAAATAAAACAACAACAAAAAAAAAAACACAGCCAAAAAAATGCAAGAAACTCAGCCATAAACTCTTTTACCGTCGAAGTGTTAAAACCAGGGTTGATAAAGTTGGTACAATTGTACTTTTTTTGGTACAATTCGAAACTTAAAAGTACGCTGGTATCCCCGTGACTGATTTGGTACTATTTCCAAATTTTTCAAACCTACATATTTATAACTGATATAAAATGGCAACTCGTATTTACTGTCCAATGGCTATAAGCGGAGTTTAGTGTTTGGTGCAAATAATCTTGCGAAAATGCAAAATGTCGTGGCTTTTTTATGAAGGGAAGCTCTACTTTTTGTGTTTGGATTTACCAAAACAGCTATGATATTTTGCATTTGTACTTATGCACGACCATTTGCACGAACCACTGAACTCCGCTATTGTAAATAGATTTTTTCACTTGTTCATTGAACGATTGCTTATGCCACATTCTAAATTTAGTATCAGCGGCAGCATATACATAAGCGTGCATTTTCTGATGGTATTGACAAATTTTTAAAAGATATAGGAAACCACTTCTGCAAAAGTTCTACATTGTAGAAGAGACGAATTCCTCTCAATTCAAGATTATTTTGGAACGAACTCATAATATTTCCAAGTATTTGTCAACAAGATGGTAACGTCAAGAAGTAATCAACAGAATTTTGGAACAGTGGGAGACCACTCCATTATTATTTTACTCCGAATAATTTTGAAGGAGATATTACAAGCGCTAAATTAAATTTTCTTTTTGTTGTATTAAATTTTTGTTTTTAAAAATATAATAAAAAATAATTTATTAAATGCTGATTTAGTACAATTGGGGCCGAAAAAGTACGATTTTAAAAGTTCGTTGGTACGATTTTGGTTTTCTCAATTATCATCCCTGGTTAAAACCATACCAAAAACTGTATTACCATAACCACTGTATTACAAAAACGACATACAAACCAATTCAATTTTAGTTGCTACGGTCATCGATACGGCTGTGGCATTATGTTAATGTCACGTCTCATTGGACCTTAAAATATATTAAGTCTACGTGTTTGTTTCTCTATTTAAGTATCAAATCCTGTACATTCATGTGTACATATGTATGTCATACGTTCTTCTATTCAACACGTTGAAATAATTATACATACATACCCTTTTTCACCACCTGTAGTGAAGCGTATAATAATAAAACAAAAAACAACAACCACAAGGTATTTAAAGGGAACAATTAGAGGCAGTCGTGGTTTTTTACTTATATCTCAGCCATTAGTGGACCGATCTTGCTGAATTTCAATAGCGAACAATTCCGGACCATATGTGACATAAATGTATAATAGCCTGGCCCCCATCATATATGGGGTATTCGGAAAACCCATTTCAACGGTCAGACTGACATCGTTAAATCAAATTTGCTCCTAAAAAGGACCCAGAATATATATACTTTATAGAGTCTAACATTAATATTGTAGAAATTACAAGCGGAATGAAAACCTTATACACATATACCCTTTTCACCACCTGTGGTGAAGGGTATAATGAAGGATTTCCGGTACTATACTAAAAGACATTGGGGATATTTTGGGAGGCAAAAGGAATTGCGAGTCCAATCGTATTAAATATACCGCAGAGCAAATACTCAATTTTAAATATGCTCCCTTAACATCTGTAGACGTTGAATGTATGTACTTTGTCTATGTACAAAAGCGTGCTGACTCCAAATAGACAGGGGTTTCTTTTCGAAAATTTATCGTATCAATTTATAATTAACAGTAAAAACGTATTCAACGAATAAAGTGGAAAATAAACAATAAATTTAAATTGCTTTTTTTATATTAACAGCTTATTTTCATGTTTAAAACGCTTTCTTAAGAGCTTAAAACTGTTTTCTTAGTTCTTTTTTTTTGGTTGCCCTTGTAGTTACTAGAGGTATGCATGTGTGCGATAAAATGGCACATGAATTCACATATCAAACTAGCAAGTAGTGTGTTGTGTGTGCCCTGCAAATATTATTGGACCACCTGATCCAATTTCATGAAATGGACTTCTCCATGGACTGGTCCGATGTAATGCAAGCATGGTCCATGTCATTGTTAAAAAGTGTTTGCAGTGAGACGACATGTCTTCGTTTTTTAACGACATGTTTTCGTTTTTAAACGAAGTTAAAACTAATCCTCTTGTGTACACAATGGAGTAGTTTTAAAACTACTCCTTTGTAGTCCAAAGATGGGTTATATGGTCCTGCCCTAGGACATCGTAATGTTAAATAGACCATGTTTTTCCGTACGTTTGCGTTACTTTTGGACTAGTCCTAGTCCCTTGTGGGCTACTCTTTACACGCGTGTTTGGACTGGTCCAATTATTTGCAGGGTGATTTTGGAATCACACACAATTAATTGTGTGTAAGAAAAAACCTATATGTGCAAAGAGTTCAATTGTTTTTGTGAGTGTTGTGAGAGAAATATTTGATACAGTTATAAATAACAATGTAAAAGACATTTCATTAAAAATAATAATATTTTTCTGAAAATAAACATATTTACAGCCATAACTAAACAAGAGCGGAAAGCGTTTTCTAGCTGTCAAAAATTCTCATGCCCATACAATTTGTATGAAGCATCCCTAAATAGCGCGGCGTCAACGCTTTACAATTGGAAAATCCGATTTTGACAGCGCGTTTATTAGTGAAGTTGGCCGCCTTCCGCTCTTGTTTAGGTAGCTCAGTTAGGCAGAGATTTTTTTTACATTTAACTGTTGAGGCGAAATTTTGGGACATACCTTATGACGTGGTGGTAAATTTTACCCCTCTAAATTTTACTAAAAAATTAGTAAAAAATATTTTTTGATAATTATTTGTTTTTGAAAATAAATTATGTACTACATTTTTAATTTCAAAAAATAAAGAAACCAAAAATTATTTTTATTTTTTTAAACAAAACCGGTACTTTACTCCACACACCTTTTTTTAACATTAAAAAAACGCAACATCAAAAACTTATCAAAAAAATATAAATTAAAAAAAAAAATGAAAACTTAAAGAACATTTTTGCACAGCCAAATATATAAGTTCATTTAATGATATAAAAGAGATCATGAAAAAAAATAATTATGTAGGTCTAAAAACTACAGGTCGACCTTTTTGGAGGTTTCTTACTCATCAATATCTGCATCCCATACTCATTGGCTTACTACATTGCAGGCAAATCGGCAAGAACTAAAGTTTCTAACTTTGGTCGATATATCTTGGTTATCAATACACAACATCTGGGCGGGACTGGAGAAATGAGCGTGGCTTCTCCCAAACAAAGGATTTTATAGGATTTTGTGTATCTAAAGAATGTCAAGAGTCAAAGTTTCGAAATAAGGTACAAGCATCTCGGTTAGCAATTCACAACATCCCACAAATTGTGGGTGGGATAAGAGAATTGGGCGTGGCACAAAATATATTTAGTAAAAGAAAATTTGTTGACATTTGCTACACATAGCTGGGTTATGAATAAACTACCTCCCTACAAAAATGGCCGGGATTGGAGAAGTGGGCGTGGCATAAAACAGATTAATTTATGTCAAAAGAGCGGTAAGAGAAAGTTATAAAAATGCCCAAGCGGTAAGAGCTTAAGTTTGGGAACAAATAGCTTTGCTGCCAATATGAAACATCAGTCAAAAAGTGGGCGGAATTAGATAAGTGGGCATGGCACAAAATACAATTCTGTATATCTAAATAATAATAAGTGGAAAATTTTCCAAATTTGGTACAAAGAAAATGGTTAACAATACCCATCTTCAGTCAAAAATGATCGGAATTGGAGGAGAACATCTCTCAAAAAGTAGACCTTCAATACAAAGACCGCATCGATTTCTGTATAGCTGCAGACAGGTAACAGTCAGGGTATTCAAACTTGATACGAACAGCTTCCTAAACAATGTATGAGATTTAATAAAATGTACTTATTTTAATGAGGGTAGTAGCAAAGCGCACTTAGCTAAAAATAAAATTAGCTAAGCTAAAAAATATCATAAAATAACGTTTTTGGAATAAATAATTTGTTCCCAACAAAAAAACGGACGAGTGGTAAAAATAATTCCATGAAAATATTACGTTAACGACGCTAACGCCGACGTGGTGTTAATATATTTTTAAAGAAAAAATTACGTTAATGACGACGAGTGGTAATTTTTACACCAGCATGTGCGCAGCTCCGCTCACGCTAAGTCGAGCTCAGTCACAACACAAGTGATTAACAACGAACACGATATGAGAAGATACTAATGGTGTTTTCTTTTCTACAAAAAAATGTGCCTTTTTTTTTAAAAAAATTCAATTTGGTGTATTTTTCTAAAAAATTTGGCTCCCGAAAAGGGTGGCTTGTTTTATTCTAAAAAACTCATGCTTTTCGGAAGCAAAATTTTTAAGAAACAGACACCAAATTACATTTTTTTTTAAAAAAAAGGCACATTTTTTTGTAGAAAAGAAAACACCATAAGATAATTAAATAGATTGAGTGCAACGGAAGAGAGTATTTTAAAAAAATATAAAGAGAGGGTATAATTTACCACCACCTCCCCAGTTAAAGGTTAACTTTATTTATATCAATAAGCTACGAGTGACTTTATTATATGAGCACAACTGTACCAACTACAATACACGTTATACATCACCATTTGTAAGCAAACAATAAACAGCTGCCTTCAAGGCCACCTATTAATAATTAACCATGGGTTCGTCAATACGATGTGTTAGTGATGTTAGGAATATTCGGATTCGTACTCGAAGTGCCGAGTATTCGCCTATTTTATGATATTTGCAATCGTATTCGCGAAATTAAAACGGATATCTTTTTGATATTTTTGAAGCAGAATTTCGTATTTCGTAGTTTCATAAGCTTAAAAATCACAGTAGAAAAGACTGTAAAGATCGGCTTGTAATTTACTATAACCCCAATATAATGCCCACTCTGAGAAATTATTTAAATTCGCCTCAAGCCTAAGCAGATATAGATATTGTGGTAAAGTTTGGTTACATTTAGTTTAGAAATCACTAAACGGAATTTTGTGATGATTGGTCTATAATTTACCATGGGTCCAATATAAATTCCCTTCTCGAAAATCATTTTTCTTTGGCTGAAACTGTTACAAATCATGATGGTCTAATTAAATTTGTACAAATTAAGTTTTATATGACGAGAAATAAAAGCATAAATATTTCTTATTGTCGGTTATTAATTTAATGTACATCGCTACCAATTATAATACTGACGTTGTATCAAAGATTCGGCACAGGCGAACATAAAATTCTTACCTGTTTTTTTATTTATTGTTATCGACGTAAACGGGAGATTTTGATCAATAAAATTTTAAATATCGACTGGTGCTAAAGTTCTGGGCCCTAATTCTGGCATTCGTGACCGAGTACTTTCTCGATTCGAAAGCAATTTTATTTCAGTCGATACTTAACGAATCGAAATTATTTTTCGAAAAATAATTCCGATTCGTTCAGTATTGACTGAAATAATTAGATAATAAATTGCTTTCGAATCGATAAATTACTCGATCACGACTGCCAGAATCAGGCCCCAGATTGGACATTCGTATTCGTGTTCGGCTAATATTGGCGCAGATAATCGCATTCACGAATATTAAAAATTGACATGCGTAACGTCACTATAAATTATATGTTTGCACTATTGTCATGTTTTAAAAATTTGTTTCTTTTTTGTAAACAATAATTGACATTATCTTAATAAAATTTACCTTAAATAAACGTTAAAACACCTAAAGAAAATATATTAATTAAACAATAATATTTATAGTGTTCTGTGTTTTTGTTATGTTTTTATTTATTTAGTGGTGAATGAGGGTATACTAAGTTTGTCATTCCATGTAAAACTGTTTTAATATTCAGCTACAAATTAAATTTCAGCTAATTTTCGAAATCAATTTGACATTTACATATGTTGTAAACAAACATGAAGGTCAACAAAAAAAAAAAATGTGAAGACAAAAAATATTTTTCTTTAGCATGGAATTTCCTTGTTTGTGTTTTAATACACAGAT
Organism: Pollenia labialis; assembly: GCA_949318255.1. Taxonomy (NCBI): domain Eukaryota; kingdom Metazoa; phylum Arthropoda; class Insecta; order Diptera; family Polleniidae; genus Pollenia; species Pollenia labialis. The sequence continues at coordinate 73,362,037 of OX439142.1, forward strand.
ATACATACATATGTATGTATGTATATGTACGCATATATAATATATAGTTTTATAATATTATTTTATTATTTTTACGATGCAAATTATTAAATCAGCTGGAGAGTTGCATAAACCTATTTTATAATTCTGGTTATTTTGGTAAATATGTCACTTATTTCGAAATTGTCAATCACCAATAATGCATAATCCAGAGTTGTATTCAGGATTTTCGACATGTTTTGGAGCAAAACAAGTTTTTATTTGAGTTTTTCGGAAATGAAAAATGTATGGGAAAACAAGTAGCAAAATACTTGTTTTGCTGCAAAACTAGTTTTGTGGCCCAAAACATGTAAGTGAAAACATATGTTTCTTCCACTTTAAGCAAAACAACTTGTTTTGAACAAAACGAATTAGCGTTTCCATTGTGCCGTAGAGGTTGTGGTTTTTACATTTTCGAAATCAATTTGACATTCTTGTTGTAAACAAACATGAAGGCAAAACAAAATTTGTGTTGCAAAATATGTGCCGGCTCACACAAGTCAAGTTTGACTCGTAAAGTCTGGAGTTTTTAGGAGAGAGGAGAAAATAAATGGCATTCTCTCTTCACTTCTCTCCTAAAAGCTCAAGACTTGATGCATCAAACTTGACGTGTGTGAACCGGCACTAGCTGACACCAGATTCAGACCATGATTTAAAAATCATGTCTTATTTTTAATTAATTTTAAAAGTTGCTTCCAAAACACAACGGATTCACTATGGACATTTCTTGCCGGACATAAAATGTTTGTGTGTAAGAGCGCAACGCCCAATGCGTGACACACTTTACATTTTGCCTTTCTCGCCAACGAACTTTCAAGCGTGTGCTACAAATCGAAAACGTAAAACGGAAGAATTTTAAAAGTAGTTTTGTTTAATAAGATTTCTGTAATAAAAGAATTCTATGAGAAATATTATACAAATATTTCTCTATTAAAAACAGAATTGTATTACAAAAATTATAAATATTGGATTAAAAAAGTATTAAAAAGAACTTCTAAATTCTTGCGTTTTACGTGTTCGATTTCCAGCACACTTCTGTTTTTCTGCCCGGCAAGAAATGTCCATAGTGTAAATTGCAACAAAGAGATGTTGCCAAATTGAAAAAAAAATAAAATTAAGCAGCAAAACAAAAATATGAATGTGTTCAAAGGAAAAAATAAAAACGACAAAGAAAATTTTATTTTTTTCTCTACCTCGCTTGCTTCTCCACGCCGTTCGCCAACAAACACCAAAATGCAGGTCTTAAAAATTAACATGGAAAAAATCACCGGTTGAATCCAGTTTTTTTTTTCTCTTTTTTTTCATTATTTATTTATTGAATCTTCATATATTAAATATGAACTAACAATAATTAATCAAATCTTATCCTAATACATACTTTACTTTATGTCCTGCCAGTGCCAGACAAAAATTTTCTTCATCACGGGTTCTGTTCACATACATTTATGTTTATCGCTCATCTAAATGGGTAAGTGCTGCAGTGTCTTTTCTCTTTAAGCGAGTGTGGCCGATATCATTTAAAATATTTCGAGCTAGTGCGTTCGGATGCAATTCGGGCCCTTTTAAGAATTTTACTGCATAATTCGTAATCATAATTTTAACTAATGGAACATTGAGACATTTATTTTGGTGCCTTTGAATTTTTTTGATATTAGAGGCCGAGGCGGTGCCCCATAACTAAATACCATAGCACCGGATTGGCTTTACGATGGGGTTGCAAAATAAATGTTTGCATGCGAGCCTAAGGACTAAGTTTCTTCTAATAAGCCAATGAATTTGGATGGCTTTTAGTTTCATTTGAGTTAATTTTGCTTCTATATGGCATTTCCACGTTAAACGACTATCTAGATGTACACCGAGATACCTTACACGCGAATTTTAAGGTATAATTTGATTATTAATTTTAATAGGGGAATGGTTCCCGACTCAAGGTGAATGTTGTTTGTACGCATTTTTCCTCATTGACCTTTATCCTCCATTCTTTTAACCATATTTCCAGTTGAAATTTACATATGATCCTGTAAGTAACGAGATGATTCATGACGGTTTTCGTGCACGCTATGAAAAGCTGTATCATCAGCAAATGTTGAAATTTTGGTGTAGTTGTTTGTTGCCATATCCGAGGTATATATTAAGTGGGCCCAGGATGCTTCCCTGAGGGACTCCAGCGTCAATTGGCTGAGGAGAGCTTAAATAACCACCTTCTTTAATAATAAACTTTCTATCGGCTAAGTATCTTTCTAACAGCTTGTGTGTGTTTAAGTGTAGGTTTACCTTCAATTTATGTAATAAGCCTTCATGCTAGACTTGATCAAAAGCTTGAGAAACATCGATGACGAGAGCGGAACAATATTTTCTTTCATCAAATTCTTTTCTTATGGCATTTACTATTCGTTGGGTTTGTTCAATTGTGCTGTGTTCTCTTCTAAAGCCGAATTGGTGGTTAGGAAAAAATCTATTTTCATTTAAAATTGGAGGTAATTTAGACACTAACAGCTTCTCAAACAGCTTTGATATATTAGAAAGTCAGCTTATAGGCCTATATGACTCAACTTTTGTGTGATCCTCTCCTGGTTTAGGTATCATGGTGGTGGCTAAGGACACCTCCACTTTTGAGGATTGTATTCAAGGCGTAAAAAAAATTAAAAATTAAAAAAATAATTTTCTTTGCTATGCTGGGTAGTTCTAAAAGCATTTTATTGCTGATCTTAGCTTTCTTGGGGCTTAAATCACAAATAGCCTTTTCGATTTCTCTTATCTCAATTTTTAGGGGAGCAGCTGCTCTAGCAGCATAAGTCGGTAACTTGACCGCAATATCGTAAGACAAATTTGGGGTAAATGCTTTTTTCAAATGATTAACAAACAGATTTACTTCTTCAATATCATTTCTTGCCCAACTTCCATTCAAGTTTTTAGCTGCACGCCATAAGCAAAGTTGATTATTTCCCAATTTCGAAAATATTCGTATTTTCACTTCCTCATTCAAACAACTGAAAGAATTTTTTGTTCAAATGTTTTGGAGAAAAGACCGAAGTTAAATTTTGATTGAAAATTAAGAGAGTGAATTCATAATAAAACCTTATTTTAAATACACTTTAGTTTTTTAAATTTTTAAAAACCGAAAACGGTAAAAAATACCCTGTTAGCGAAGTACAAAAAAGTGATAAATGTTTGTAATATTTTAAATTTACAATAATTAATTTGTTAAATTAAAATAATGAAATTGTTAAATGAGATTAATTAAATTGTTAAAGTAGCACGTGATATTATTATTTTACAAAATTAAAATGAACAATGTTTTAAACATTTAATTTAAAACAGCTGACTATTTAAAGATTTCAGTGCTTAAGTATATTAAATATTTAATATTAAAAATATTTTATTTTATGTTCCTTATGAATGCTAACTATTCAATGCATTTAAGTATATAAAATAAAAAAAATTTCATGTATTTCTTTTTACATTAATGTACTGCCTTTTTTTCTCGATGTACTGTTTTTATGGATTTCATATCTGGCAAGTCTAGGGCCAAGTCTTCGAAAATTGGGTCCAACGAATCGACCGCTGTCGACGCGCCCGCTGTGGCCATATGAACAAAGTTGAGTTTCATTCATAAATGTTTTGATTGTATTTCAGGTCGATCATAAGATTTTGGAAATATCTCAAATGGTTTGAGTTTTATTTAAAAAAATTTTGTCAAGTCCTTATTGAAAAGCCCGTTAGTTTTGTTTGACCTTTCATCATTAAAAAAAACAACATCTACCTATTTAATGTTTGCTACTTTTTATTAATTAATTTTTAGCCAAATAATTACTAACAAATAACGGCAAGGAGAAGACACAAAAAATAATTAAGATTAAGAAATAATGCATTTATTATTGGAGAGTATGCGCACAAAACATGCTTCAAATGCTTTAAAAATAATAATATATGTACATACATATGCATTTATTATTTAAATAAAAACCAACTGACAATACAAATCCATATCGTTACCCAAAACGCAAAGCGTTCTAACTAAAAAAAAGCTGCAGAACTTAAACCTATTATCAAGGAATTTAATGGTATGCATTCTTTCTTTTTGGATCCAAATGGAGACTGTGTTTTTGACACTTAAAAAATTAAGACACCAATTAAAAGATTTATATAAAACACTTAAACATACAGATAATCTTTTAAAATAACACAGCAGATAAACATTTCTTTAATGTTAATAAAACTTCACCTATCAATTTGTTTTTTTTTTCTAGAATAAAGCTATGTTCACATTCATTAAATATTCGACGTCCTACACGTAACCACTAGTTTTCTTTAAGAATTGTTTGCTTTTGCAAAACGTTTGGCTAGAGCCAACATTATTTAACAGTTTCTAAAAAACATTATAAAATTATCGTCTTAGACATAAAGCTTAGTTAATAAATAGAAATTGTTAAAAATAAAGTTTAAGTTTGATAAATTTATTGGTCACGCTTTTTTTGGATTCTATCGTCAAATATTTGTTAGGTCTGAACATGCCTTAAGGACAACATATTTTCAATTCCATAAAAACTAAAGAAAAATCAATGTTTTTAAGAACAAGGACACAAAACATTTCAAATTAAAATTTCAACAGATCATCGACCTGTACTATTGAATTTTTCATAAAACTTTTCATTTCGTAATGTCTACAAACATGTGTTTTAATTCTCGAACACATTGAAGTTCTCAAATCCTTTCCGTGAAATTGTATCTAATATAAATCCTTGTTTGTATTTGAATGCCATTTTGTTTTATAGTGACCTCATTTAAGGTTTTTCGTTTTTTATACATATGCATGTACATACTTATGTAGTTCATTTAAAAATATTGATTTATCCACATGTACAAAGTATATAGTGCTGCCAGGCAAATTTTCGCTCACGTTCCTAAATTAAAATTTTTATGTACCCAAAAATCTCCATGTCAAAATCTTAACCGCAAATAGTAAATTATTAAATCAATATGGTTTTACGGCAGCAGGCTTGCAAATATTATGTTAACCACCGTCACTAAAATATTTAGATGAAATCACCAAATTTATTAAAGAATATTGTTAAGAATCGCTGATAAAGAAAGTTACCGATAGAATCAATATCGAAAGAAATCTATTGATAGTCCGCCAAAAATAAAACTATCGATACTAAAATATGGACCGATCTTTACGAAATTTGTTTTAGCATTTTTTGAGAAACTTATTGATAATCGGTGCATATTAGCATCATTTCAAAATGTTGTTTACAATTTTCCCAAAAGTCTTGAACTTTAAACAGATTGAAAACAAGTTAGAGTGCTATATTCGGCTGTGCCGAATCTTTGATACCCTCCACCGACAGCTCAGTGGGCTTTATATGGGGCATGGGGCCTATAGTAAATTATGAACCGATCATCACGATATTTATTAGTGTGAGTAGTGAAGTATTTAATTTTATTTTGATAGCATTATTTATTACGGCTTTAGGCGTACTAAACTGTTTTCCGGGAGAAGGGTTTATTTGAGGCCTAGGGTAAATTATGGACCGATCATCACGAAAATTCACAGTGTAATTTCTAGTGCTATAAAACTGTGTCGTGCCAAATTTTTTTATGATAGCATTATTAATTACGGTCTTAGGCGTACTAAACTGTTTTCCGAGAGTAGGCTTTCTATGGGGCCTAGGGTAAATTATGGACGGATATTCACGAAATTTAACAGCGTGATTTCCAGTCGAATAAAACAAATTTTTGCAAAATCTTATCTCATTCCGTGCCTTGTTCCACCATTTATGTTATTTTTTGTAACAAAATTATCATTTTTTTTAGGTGGTGGTTCCACATTTTAATTCATAGCTCTGGTACTACTGCACCGATTTTGCTGAATTTCAATCCCAAACTGCTTAGGATAACTACAATTTGGCACCAAGTTTGTTCATTCATTGAGGTGGTCGAAAGTGAGCGTGTTTTCAACAGACGGACAGGGCTAAATCGACTTAGAATCACTCAAGGACCCAGAAAATGGGGTCTGAGATGAATAATAAAAAAGTTTCACACGGAATGACAAACTTAATATACCCTCTTCATAACTAATTGTGGTGGAGGGTATAAAAAGACCTGCAAAAACTGCAAAACAGTACTAAAAGTTTTAAAAGAAAATAAAGAAAAAACGTACCTATTCCAAGTCAGCAAAAAGATAATTTATTTGACACCATTAAAACCAAAATCGATCACAGGTCGATAACTTTAATTCTTCACCTCAAACATCAGTAAAACTAACGGTTAAAAATCATTTATAATTGCATAAGCCTTACATAATTTTTTTTAGGGAAAAGGGTCATTAGATCAATATCTTAAATACTTTCTACATACATATTCATTTATATACAATTCCAAACATAAAAGGAGATATTTTTGTAATAATAATTAACATAAAGAAAATGTTATGTACATATATCCAAGGCGAATTAATTTTTCAGGTGGCGTTAAAAGCGCAGCTGTGATACTTTTTTTTTAAAGCAACAAATAAAATACGATATTGTGTTTTTGCTGTTGTTACTTGTTGTAGTACCCCACATTTTGCCAAAATCCCCTCTCACGAATATCTGTCTCCAAAATAATGTTCAAATCTCCAATCTCGGAACAAATCCCCTAATATGGCAATACTGATAGTATACCATATGAAATATTTAATTATCCTTTTACCGTTAGTTTTTTTCTCTGTTTTTTAACACTTGTTGTTTTAAGGAGAAAGTGTTGTCATCTGTTTTAGGAAAGAGTTGGAAAGTTCTAATTTTTTTTTATCAAAATTGATATAACTAGATTAAAAAATTTTAATATCCTACTATTGACGTAGGTATGTAGTATGTATGTAAGCATGTAACAGAGTATTATATAAAGTATACGGTTTTTGACTCTCTCGAGATTGTATAAAATTATTAATAACGTTTATTTCATCGATAACCTCTTTATGCCGTTAGTTGCTTTACAGGGGTTTTAAACACCATGGCTTAATTAACAAATACCTTAAAAAATATTGAAGCATACCCCGTGGTAGGTATTAAAAGTAGCAATCGTCACCAATAACAGTCGAAATAGGCCACCTCGTTGGACATCCTCGTGTTAAATTCGCCACTCAAAAGCATGTGAGGTGGATTCTAGTGGGACTATTTAATGAGCTAGCGAATATATATAGGGGAAATCAGAAAGATTTCCTTGAATATCTAAACTTTAAATTTTTCCTAACACATTTTTTAATCATAAACAAACCATTAAAATAACATAAAACCCCTAAAAATTCAGTCTCGTTAACGAAAATAAGGTAGACCAAAAAAGCAGAAGTAAAAATATAGTAAAACACAACATATAAAGTAAAACAATAATGTAAATTAAGTCACTTGTTAGATAGATATGCTAACCTTCATATAAAATTTTCATATACATTCATTTTCCACTACGCTGTTTTCGTAATAATTTCAATTAAATATGTATACCAGCAGTTTGTGATATTGTTTTGTGTCCTTCTTATTTCTAAAAACTTTATCAAGTTTGATACGAATTTGTTTACTTAAGTTTCCCTTAACTGCATACATTCTATTTATGACATTATCAATTAATTTAATTTGCATTCTCAATGGATTTGATTTCTCTAATTTTACAATAGTCTCAGAGATAAATCCGTAATTTGAAGACTTAAAAATTATCCGAAATTTTATACTTTATAAACGTGTTTTTTTTGGTACTGCAATACCATCGTTCAATCACATTCTTGAATTGTTCAAAATTTTCAGCATAATACACAATTGATTCTAACCACATTGTTGTTATAGGATATTTCTCCTAATATGCGAAAAAACGCGATGTGCTTTGCAAAATATTTTTTCCCCATTTTTTCCCAAAAATGCACCAAAAATATGCAATGTCAGCAATATATGCAAAAATATGCATTTAAAGCATAATATGCAAAAATATGCACTAACAAATCGATGCCATTTTATTTAAAATTTCTTGATTCGAAAAGATATTAAGTTTATGTTGATCTCAGACTGACGACAAGAAATATGCATTTGCATAAAAATCCGGTCCTTGATTATAACAAAACAAATTATATTTTTAAGAATTGCATTTCTTAAACTAATTTTGTGATTATTAATGAATATCAATTTTTTTTAACGAAATTTTTATTTTTATGAGTCTGCTGTAAGTGTTATTTAAAGCCCGTAAAGCACCTAATATTAATAGATCAGGGGTTGTGTATTATTTGGCTAGAATACTTGTATAATTAATCATCGAAATTGTATTATTTGGCTAGAATACTTGTATAATTAATCATCGAAATATGTTTTTTAATATAAAAATAAACATTATTCCTTATTAATTTTTGAGCTTAAGGTCACTTTTATTTAAAATAGTTTATTTATTTTAATCAATATTTCGATTTCCTTTGGAAATCTTCTTCAGGATATATTTATGAAATTTAATAAAAAATAACAAAAATTGACAATTAATAAAAATTAAAATAAAATTTATAAATTTATTAATTGTCAATTTTTGTTATTTTTTATTAAATTTCATAAATATATCCTGAAGAAGATTTCCAAAGGAAATCGAAATATTGATTAAAATAAATAAACTATTTTAAATAAAAGTGACCTTAAGCTCAAAAATTAATAAGGAATAATATTATTTTAAAAAGGTCGAAGAAATTAGAATAAAAGTATAAAAATAAACTTATACATCTAGGGCCTGTTCGGAAATGCATCACTGCGCTGCATCAGTGATTTCAAATGTTTAAATTTATATCTGTGAAGTAGATATGGACCAAAAAATTGTCAAATACTCCAAAAAAATAATAGTAACACAATAAAAAAAAATTATTTTTTATCGGCATTAAAAAAAGTTTGCTTTTCTGATGCAGCGCAGTGATGCATTTCCGAACAGGCCCCTAGTCTTATATTTCATTAAAAAAAATTAATTTAAAAAATTTTTGGTTGGTGGACTGTTTCTGGGATTTGCCTATATGAGATATTTTGTCTTAAAGGGATTAAAGGAAAGGCCGCTTAATTTTAAATTACATTAAATTTTAAAAGGATAAAATAGCTTGAATATTTTAGGGATTGATATTTGAATGGAAGCTGTATGTTTAAATTTGAACCGATTCAACCATATTTAATTTGAATTAAAATAATTCGGGCCATACATATTTAATTCTAATACGAACATGATTAAATAGTTTATGGACATAAAGAAAGTAGTTTGCATTTATATACATTATTGCTTTTTTCCTAATTTTTGCATATGTATGAACAAAACTTAACATTTTGGAATAACATTTATCTTCAACGAAAACTTGCTTTGGCTGACAATTGTAGAGTGAAAATTTAATGTAGATGGCGAAATAAGAGCAACAGAAATTTTGTATTCCCGAAAATAACTTTTAGAAAATTCATCTGTTTACTAGAATTTTAAGCAATTTTTTTTATTTGCTGAACATGTATTAAAATATGCTTCAAAAACAATAAAAATGCAGCAATGACTAAAATATGCAGATTATTTACAAACAAATCGATAACAAAATGCAGTAAAAGGTCAAAAACGGATAAATATATTGTTTCTGCTTTCATTGGTCGCACAACAAAAACCATGCAATTGCATATTTTCGGTTTCCCCCATCAGGACTTCTCAAAAAGCATTACAGCAAATCCCATTTTTTTATGTAAAAATTCCGTTGTCTTAACTTTTTTTCATACATCAAAGCTAACGTATCTTGTAAACTGAGGTATTAAAACGAATTCGCTTAATAACTTCTACGAGTTGGTGAACCGAAATTTGTTTAAATGCCTACCACGTATAATTACCCAAAAATATTGGCATTTTTGGCAAGGTAATTATCCGTGTAATACGTAATTATATGGGTTATTTAAAGACTCCGAAATAAAAATATTGACATTTGTCGGTTTTGATAACTGCCATCTTTATTTTACATACCTACCTAAATATAAGATTTAAGTTAAAATAAACTTTAACTTCTAATATATGTAGCTATGTACATACCTATGTACATACCTATGTACATACCTATGTACATACATATGTATATGGAATTTTATAATTTGTATTTTCTTAAATACCTATGTTGCTTCAGCTTATAAATGTCACCAGATATGGATTTTGTTCGATTCTTTCAAAGTTTTTATTGCTGTAAGTGATCAAGCGCATCTTATAAGGCAATTTCAATTATTACCGTATTTAAACATGAATTTTTCACTTCGTTCTAGTAATGCAAAATTACCGCTAACATGACTAATAAAATCACCAATGTCGCCTTACTTCCTTTAGAAACAAATTCAAAAAGAGAACAGAGAAAAACAATAGCAGTTTTTCATAATTCTTTGTTTTGGTCTCCCTATTCTCCAACTAGCCCATTTGTTAATAGACAGCTGGTAGACAACTACATACATCAGGGATGATAAATGAAAAAACCAATATCGTACCTACGAACTTTTAAAATCGTACTTTTTCGGCCCAATAGTACGAAATTATTTTATTTTTAAATACAAAAATTTAATACAACAAAAACAAAAGGTACTTAAAATTCTTTTGTACGTGTGAAGTATACATAGCAAAAAATACATGATCATTAATTATATGTACATAATAATAGGGTGGGAAACATTTTTTCGTGTCAAAGCACATCGTCTAGCCAGACCTGTATCATGCGGTTTTTAAGGTCGAGAAATCCATTTATTTTTATTTTTGTTTGCCGCCAGAAAGCGTTTTCATACACTTTTTAGAATTTATCGCCTTTTTTGTGGAAAATTGACGAATATTTCTCAAAATGCTACCTCGAATTTTAAACGAAAATAAAGTTTTTAGGCGTTATAAAAATATGTGCATACGAGCTTCTTTAATTTATTGTGTTGTCAATTTTCAATATGTACTGCCGAAACAGAAAAGGAGTAGAAAGTCCGAATATAATAAAATTTAATTTAGCGCTTGTAAAATCTCCTTCATAATTCGGAGTTAAATAATAATGGAGTGGGCTCTTACTGTTCCAAAATTCTGTTGATTACTTCTTGACGAATATTTGAAAATATAATGAATTTGTTCCAAAATAATCTTGATTTGAAAGAAGGTCGTCTTTTCTACTATGTAGAACTTTTGCAGAAGTGGTTTCCTATATCTTTTAAAAACTTGTCAATATCATCAGAAAATGCACGTTTATATGCTGCCGCTGAAACTTAATTTAAAATGTGGCATAAGCAATCGCTCAATGAACAAGTGCAAAAATCTATTTACAATAGCTGTTTTGTTAATCTAAGAGTTTCTCTTAGATTTCATAAAAAACTACGAAATTTTGCATTTTCGCCAGACTATTTGCACCAAATGCTAAACTTGGACAGTAAACACAAGTTGCCATTTTATATCAATTAAAAATTTAAATTTTGCCAATTTAAAAATTTTAGATCACTTTCTTGTTGTTAAGCTTGTTAGGCCTGGAGCTTCAATGTAAATTAAACATCAATTTTATTACAGTTTTTCCCAACGTTTCGTAGAGTATTTGTCTACTTCTTCAGGGGGCGTACATTTTTTGAATATATTACATATTTAAAATATTTTATTATATTCTGAAAATTTCTTTTTGAAAAACGAAAACAATTAACAAAAATACCTTTCAAACAAATGTTATTCTAATATAACAGTGAAAAGTTTTGAAAAACTTGGAAATACATAGTACCAAATGGGTCATTTGAATTGTACCATAAAAATACAATTGTACCAACTTTATCAACCCTGACATAAACACATATGTAAGTTTGTATTATAAAAAAGCAGTAGTTCTAACAGGGATGGAAAATATGTACGTTTCTTATTTTATAGCAACTTTTAGACGGCACCATTTTTCAGTTCTTCGAAATTTTTTTGCTTGATAAAATCAAGAAAGGTTGCAGCTGCACGTATGCTGCATATTTTAAAATTTAAAAAAAACAAAACTTATTTATTAGAAAAACTTTTAGCAACTAACATCGTCAAGTTGTGATAGCTATTCTATGTATCCATATAAATTTTATTTTATATTATTTTGTATTTTGCTCATTATTTATTATATAATCCGTTGTTGTTCCTCAAAAAGAACAAAACCAGCTGTATTTATTTTTGTAAACAACAACTAAAATTTTCTAAATGCATTTCATTTGAAAAAGAAGGTATTAAAAACATGTAAGAAAGTATAGTTGGTTAAGATTGGTCATACATATATACATGTACAGTTATTAGCAAAATAGACTATACATTTTTGCTTTATTTATAATTATTTAACATTTTTTAACTACCTATATGAAATGTAGAACATTTCAAGAACTTAAAAATAAAAACTTTTCCTAAAAGTATGTGTTCATAATATTTTACACGGTGTTAGTATTAAGTTCAGAATGGTAACAATTTTGACCGCAGTTAGAGATTATTGTTGTATTTGGGCCCTAGCGTTTTCTGTGTTGTACTTTTGCTCTTTTAAGCTGCCTTAATCCTTTTTGCCACACTTTTACAAAAGTTTTTAGCATTTTCGGCTTTATTTTTTCCAAGCTTTTACAGCAGTCTCCCAAAGCATATATACAGTGTTAAATGGGTTCCTCTGAGCCAAAAAAATTGGTGTTTTGGAATGGACCAAATTTACTCAAGTGGGTATAACTCTGGCGACTGAGACGGTAAATTTATTTTCTAGTTTTTATTTTTTTCAAACTAACTTTTAGCTATTTTTGAAGTATGATTAGGATCGTTGCCCCGCATAATGATATAACCCTGTCGTGGTTCTTAGCCGAATATGGCTAATCTTGGAATGTACGGGTCTTTAAGGATGGTTATGTAGTAATTGGCGAAAACAATCTCAAGTCATTTATGAGACCATCAAAATTTTAATATTTGGAATTATTTCGCTCTTTTATGTTCATTGTAAGATCTTACCATCGTCTGTACGAAGCTTTTGAACAGATTTGAAGTTCAAATAAATTTTTTATGAGAACGGCATATAGTGCAATTTTTTATAAAAATTTATTTTTTTAATTTAAGATTTTTAAACAAATTAAAATTTCTTATTAATGGACCGGACCGAATAAAAACAATAGCATAAAAATTACAATTTAAATGTTGTATCGTTAATTTGCTGCAATGATGTCAAAACTAAAAAAAAAAAAATTCGAAATGAACGTGTTAAAAGTTTATTATTTCGCGCGCCACTTAAAGTCAACATAAAGAAAAGCATGGCGAATAATTCTTTTTGAGTTATGACGATAGATTTTTTGTTAAAAATAACGTGGGGTGCGAGATATGTTTTCTATTGTATATTAATTTCGGTTTAACTATTTGCACATATATAAAAAGTTGTAAAGATTTAACTTCAAGAATGCAAACCTTTTTTGTGCCGCATTTACCATTTATTACACTTGTATTTTAAAGTGTCTTTTAATTTAGTCAAAGTAATTGTTGAAGCAAACACTGGTTTGCCGCACGGAACACTTTGAATAGAAAATGCTGCATAACAATTACAAGCAATAATATTTTTACTTTTACATTGAAAATTTGCACCATATCACAATAAGTAACGAATGAAGCAAAAAATGTTTAAAGAACTGTAAAATTAAGAATATGAGGAAATGTTAGAACTCGATATCTCTTAATATATGCGAAATCAGGGTTGCCGTTTGAAAAATTTTTATCCGACCAAAATTGTCTGCAAAAGCTACCAAAATCGTTTGAAACCGACAAAATTTTAGAAATATTAATAAAAATGCAAAAGGGCCTACCAAAATTTTTAAACAATTTTTAGTAGCGATACGAAGCTTAATAAAAAGCAACCTATTGAGATAACAAATACAGTTTTGTTTAGGATAGTGTCAATCATCCGTAATGTGGTAACGATATTAATTAGAATACCCCGTTGTTATAATAATGATGGCTGCCTTTCTATAAAGTTTTAATCTCACCTCAAATTTTTTTTAATTAATTTTATATGATATGTATGTATATGTATTTTAATATAAGGTAGAATTTTTATTGGATAAAGCTATAAATCTACATATTATTTTTTTTTGTAATATCCAATTATAGTACATAAATACAAAGAAGAACACAGCTATTAAATATTTTTATTAAAAGTTATTTTCTGTTCAAGTTTAACTTTAATAAAATGTTTATAAAAATTCATTTAATAACGCTTATAAACTAGAATAATTCATTGAACGTATGTGTTGGGGCTAGAAACTTCCTAGCCTTTTAATATTAACTTTCAATTTAAACAAAAAGAAACGCGGAAGGTTTCTACTTTTAATTAATAAAACAAATTTATTAGGCTTCTTGCCTTGCTGAAGTTAAAAATTATACTTAAAAACTAAATTACAAAAAGGTTTGTAGTAAGCCAAACAAACTCAAAGGAAACTACAAACTCGAGAGCAGAGTATATACGTATGTACATATATATGTACATACATATATGTTTAACAAAATAAAGGAAATTTAAGAGAATTGGCAAATTCCTAACGAGTGCTCTACACTCAGAGAAAAAATATTCAAATTTAATAAAATTAAAAATTAAATAAAATCAAAATCTAAACCAAATTCAAACTTAAAATTCAATAAATATAAATAATAAAATTTTAAATGAAAAAAAATAATAAAACACAAAGAAAATTGAAAATTAGAAAAATAACTAAAATAAATCTGAAGTCGCTTCAACATGCTCCCCCCGAAGAGTGGCAAAAGCACCCCCTTTACGTCTAAGATTTGATCCAGCCAAAGGTAGATGCTTCCGTCCTGGTCTGGCTGCATTGTTGAATTCAAGAGCACTTTTTACAGGCCCTAGGGAGGCTTGCTTGGAGGTACTGTAGGGTTCTTCAAGATGAAGTTTCTTGGCCACGGCTGCCAATTGGGTGTCATCTATTTGAGAGATTGTGGCTTGTAGTGTTGCCACCGCGTTTGTTGGTCAGAGCTCTAGCTAACACAAGTCCCTCGCGCTGAGGTTCAGCGAGGACATCTTTTAGCTTGCGGGTGTAGCCGAGTGTGGTAAAAGGCATTACAGGCCACCCAGTTGACCAAAACTGCACATCCTCTGGTTAAGGTACAATGGTCTCGAAAATGATTGTAGGCCAGGCAATTCAGGCAGTATTGCAGAGGGTGGTTGAGTTGGCAAATATGGCATCGTGGTCGCTTCTTCATCTGTATTTGTAGTAAAAGAAAAGAAAGAAGTATATACAGTGTTAAAAAATACCTAATGCGACTGAGTTTTCTAATTTTCTATTTTTGTTGAGGAATTTGGTAGACTATTTGGTAGGTTGTGGTGGGAGGTTAGTCATGTTATTGTCTGTCGGTAGCAAACATAGTTTTACCACTGGGCGTAAAATTATGCCCTTTTTGGTGACTACTTCAGCAACTCTTACTTTGCTGTCTCGACCATAGATAACGTTATTAACGCGACCTAGGAGCCACTCGGTAGGTGGGAGTAAGTCTTCTTTGACTATGACAATATCATTTGGTTTTAAGTTGTCGCGTTCTTTCTGCCACTTAAAACGGCGTTGAAGCTCGGTTATATATTCAGACTTCCACCGTCGAGCAAAAATGTGTTGCAGCGCTTTTAATCTTTCCCAGCGTTTAAGAAAAGGTAATTCTTCGAGCGGAGGTTCAGCAGGTGATTCTGGTAGTGCTGTAATTGGAGCTCCTCTAAGTAAATGGCCGGGGGTTAGTGGTAGAACCTCACCCGGGTTTTCGGTAAGAGGCGATAGAGGGCGCGAATTTAAAATGGCTTCGATACGGACTAGAAGCGTGCTGAATTCTTCGAACGTGAACGATAGGTTGCTGGTAACTTTCTTCAGGTGAGACTTCATGCTCTTGACCGCGGCCTCCCAGAGGCCACCCATATGAGGTGCATATGGCGGTATAAAAGACCAGGTAACGCCCAAGGTGGAGTACTTTTCGACTAAAGTCTTTTCAAGAGATTTCAAGAACTCGTGGTGGCCTTTAAGAAGAGCATAGCTTGCACCGACGAAATTTCGACCGTTGTCGGAAAACATGGTCTTGGGGAGTCCTCTGCGCCCAATAAAGCGGTGAAAGCAGGCTAGAAAGGCATCGGTTGAGAGGTCTGAACAGACTTCTAAATGGACGGCTCGGGTAGAGAAACATACGAACACAGCAGCGTAACCTTTGAGAATCTTCGCATTTCTCAACGTCGAGGATTTAATATTAAACGGACCAGCGAAATCGACTCCGGTATATGTGAAGGGCAGGGAAAAGTTCACACGTTCTGGGGGGAGTGCGGCCATGATTTGGTGCTGGACCTTATGCTCATAAATAGTACAGGCCTTGCATTCTCTAATGCATTTTCGGACAAGATTCTTTAATCTGGGGATATAAAAGCCTTGGCGAATCGCACGTAGCATTATATGGTGCTCAGAGTGGAGCATAATGCGATGCGTGAAATTAACTAAAAGCCTCGCGAAATGAGACCCTTCTGGCACAATAACTGGATGACGTTCCTCGTAGCTTAAACCTGAATTAATAAGCCTGCCGCCAACTCGTAAAAGGTCGTCCTTATCAATAAAAGGATTCAAGTTAAGTAATCTGCTTTTGCGGCTAAACGGTCTATTTTCCTTAAGGCAATCGTATTCACGGTAAAAATATCTCTTTTGAGCGAGCGAGATGAGTCGAGTTTTCATTGAGCTAATTTCATGAGCTGTAATAAACTTTTCGGTGGAAAATGGTTTCTTGAGAACTCGGTTGACAAATCTAAGTCGATAGCAAAGAATTCGCAACGCCCTTGGGAAAGATGAAAATTCTGCAAGTATATCTGTGCAATTTACGTCAAGATGAAAGTTGATTATAGACTTCTTTGTCTCTAAGTCGACTGGGTCAAACGTACGAGGTACTGGCCATAATGGTGTGCGAAGTTGCAGCCAGGTGGGGCCATGCCACCAGAGTTGATTGTCTGCAAGCTCCTGCGGAGAGCAGCCTCGAGTGCCCAGATCTGCAGGATTTTCTTCAGTCTTAACGTGTTTCCAGTGTTGAGTGCTGGCGATGCTGATGATCTGAGTCACACGATTTGCAACAAACGTTTTCAGCGCATACGGAGGTTTTTGCAACCAACCCAGTACAATGGACGAGTCTGTCCACAAAAAAAGTTCATAGGGGAACTGACAATTTGTGACTACACTACGAATGAGTTTAGCCACCAACAAAGCTCCACACAATTCTAGTTTCGGAACGGTTGTCCGCTTAATCGGAGCAACTTTTGTTGTTGCTACCAGCAAATGGCTATTTAGTTGGCCTTCTGAGTTTTCTGTTCGAATATACACTGAACCACAATATGCCTTCTCTGAGGCGTCACAGAAGCCATGTATTTGGATTTTGTATCCTGGGGAGAAATCTACCCATCTAGGTATCTTAAGTGTCGAAATAAATGGCAAGTTTTTTAAGAATAAATTCCATTTTACGAGTATGTGTGGAGGAACCCCTTCGTCCCAATCAGACTTTGCTTCCCATAATTCTTGCATCAAAGTTTTAGCAACAATAACGACTGGGCCTAACCAACCTAGAGGGTCAAATAATCTTGCTATTACTGACAAGATTTTTCGTTTTGTAGAGGATGGGGTAATTTCAATTGGCTCTACCGCATAGTAAAATATATCCGCCAACGCATTCCAGCGAATTCCCAATGTTTTTAAAGAGCTGGAGTCATCAAACTTCAAGAAATCTTCGTCTAGAAGATCCTCCCGGGGCAAACTTTCGAGTAGAAACTGATGATTTGCTGTCATCTTTTTAAGGGGAAAGCCGCCAGATTTCAAAGCTGTAATAAGCTCCCCTTGCTTCTGCTTGGCCTCTTCAAGCGTGTGTCCCCCGGACAATATGTCATCAACGTAGACCTCGTTCTTCAGAACAATAGATGCTTTGGGATACAGGTTTCTGCAATCATGACCTAGCTCAAGTAGAGTCCTAATCGCCAAAAAGGGGGCGCAATTTACGCCAAACGTAACGGTCTTAAGTTGAAACGAATTCACGTATCCCTCAGTGTTGTTGCGAAATAAAATTTGTTGATAAGGGCGATCTGCTTTATGCATCAAAATCTGCCTATACATCTTCTGGATGTCTCCAGTGAATACGTACTTATAATTTCGCCAACGTAAAACAAGTTGCATTAAATCCGTTTGAAGCGTTGGGCCCTGGTATAGTACATCATTTAATGAAAACCCGCTTCCTGTTTTCTTTGATGCGTTAAATACCACTCGCACTTTTGTGGTTTTACTTTCGGGCTTGATTACCGCGTGGTGGGGTAGAAAAAATGAAGAGACTTTTTCTGCTTTGGGTTCAAAATGTACAACTGGTTCCATGTGATCCAAGTCCAGATATTCTTGGAGAACTTCAGTGTACTGCGCTTTCAAATCTGGGGTCTTATCGAGCATTTTCTCCATTCTATGGTACTGCGCAAGAGCCATATTTCGGGAGGGGCCTAAAAAAATATCTTTCGGAAATTGTTCCTTGAACGGTAGTCGAACTACGTAACGTCCATCAGATTGTCGAATTGTGGTACGTTTAAAATAATTTTCACAATAAATATCACGTTCAGCTTGAAAATCGGTTTTTTCAGCCTCTTCTATTTCCCAAAACTTTTTTAATTGCTCATGAAGAGCTAGATCGCTGCCAGGCGAAACAAAAGTATGGAATGATTGAACTCTAGTTTCTGGTTCAGGGCCTAGCAAATACCAGCCAAAGTGGGACTCTCGGGCTTCAAGATTGCTTCCGATATTCATTTTTACGCCGCTCAAATTTATAAAAGGCAGATAATCACTACCGATAATCATTTCAATTGCCGCAGGTTTGTAGAAATAGGGATCTGCTAGTTTCAAACCTTTTATATCTTTTCCCGTTTGAATTGGGGTCGGCCGTGAAGGCATAAAATGTGCCAATGTTGGTACCACAATCGCTCGGATTTTAATTTTAAAATCGGATACTCGAGATTTAACTGTGACATAGCACCTTCCCTTCGAACTACCTACCACCGTATCACCAAACCCTGATATTTCGCTATGATGGCGTTCTAGGGGGATCGCTAAATTTTGTTGAACACGCCTTAGGATAAAACTTCTAGTCGACCCTGTATCAATTAATGCGCGAACAGTAAATTTTTCGCCTAAATGCTCAACATGAACCAAAGCTGTTGGTAAAATTGTAGTTCCGCTGTGTTGAGACAAATTCACCTGAACTGATTCCCCATTTGCACCCGAAGTGCCAGATCGTCCCGATTGAGAACTGGATGGCCTCGTGTTACTCTGAGTACCCGACCCTGATGGCCTTTCGTTGTCTCGAACTTGCTGATGAGATGAAGCCCGTTGAATGGGAACCTTTTTCGCCTTATCTTCTTCAATATGCAACATGGTATGATGCCTCTGATTGCATCTGTTGCAACTACTGGAGCTCTGACATTTCGTTTTGAAATGAGTGGGTGAAAAACAATTCGCACAAAATTTGTTCGCATAAACATATTTGATTCTATCATGGACGGACAAACCCTTAAAATATTTGCAGAATCGTAATGGATGATTCTGTTGGCATTTCTTGCAGCTAAATTTACCTTTATCAGTTTCAGCATCAGAATAGAAAACTTGAGATCTAGAGGTATTATTGTCTCGGCTGGGCGGTTTCCTCAAATTTGTAAAAGTTTCTAATGTTTCAATTCTCTCAGACAGAAATTTGTTAAGTTGTTGCCAGGTAGGCAGTTCCTTATGGTTCGTCAGAGAATCTTCCCACGCACGCGAAGTTTCTTCTGGGAGCTTTGAAGTGCAAATGTGCATAAGAAAGGGGTCATTATCAGCCACCTCAACTTGAAACGAACTAATAATCGACAAACCATCGCTGACCGTATTTTGAAGTTGCCTTAAAAATTTTAAAGTCTCATTCTGAGGGGCCTGGATGCCATAAATTTTCCTAATTTGATTATTGATTAAAATTCGCTTGTTTTCGTAGCGATTTTTCAAAGCCTGCCAAGCTAGCTCAAAATTAGCATCTACCAAATCATAATCTTTTATGAGTTGGTAGGCCTCCCCCCTCGTCTTGCCAAGTAAATAATATAATTTGTGCGCTGGCGCCACTGAAGGCTCATTTCCAACCACTGCCCTAAACATATCCCTAAATGCTGGCCATTTGTCGAAACCTCCTTCAAACGTTTGAATTTCAACCGCAGGTAACTTAAGGGATGACTGACGTACTGTCGTATCTGCCGCTTTTTGTTGTGGGGCCTTAGCCTTCAACAAGTCCAATATTTTAGCCTTTAGCATCTGGTATTGTTCACAGGCATCCTCATATTTAAGAGTAATTTCATCTGGAAAATCTTCTTCTTCTTTCACCCTTTCATAGCCACTGATGAATTCCTCAACTGTTGCTATCATCTTCATCCATCTTCTCTCAAGTTCAGCCTGCTTTACCTCTAAAAGTGAAATCGTCAAATCTTCTGAAGAAATCTTTTCAAAAGTAGAACAAAAATTCACTACTTGTCGAATATCGTATTTACATGCTCTTTCCGAAACCATTTTTAAAATTTTTGCTCAAAAGCCTTAAATATTTTATACCTCAACAATTTCTCCAGCAGAAATTAAAAAATTTACAAAAAACAATCGTGAAGAAATTCAACCTTATACGAAGGTACATTAAAGTTATTCGCGACGAATGAAAGCGATGTAGAATGATTTTAAAAAAGCTTTAGATTTCACCAAAAAAATTTCAAAAATATTCGCCTCAAAATTGCCAAAAAATTTTTCCAAGTTGTTTATATTTCAATGTAAAATTAAATTAATTTTATTAAATCTTCTCTTTGTTAAATTTTTTCTCTACCACCATAAAATCATTTTCAATATTCAGCCACAAATCAATTTTACTTAGATTCTGTAAAATTTTTTCCTTAAAAATCTACTCATCAAAATTCCCAATATAATTATGTATTATAATTGTGCTTTAAATTAAATTTTTCAAAAATTACGCACTCTTTTCTCCAAACAATTTTTCAAAAATAATCGAACACACTTCATAACAAATTTAGAACGGGTTGTTCATAAGCATTCAGCTTTTTAATTAAATAATGCTTTAAATATGTACCACTTGTAGCGACACTTTGTAAATTTTTTATTTAAATTTACCTCTTTTCGGTTCACCCTTTTATTTAAAAATTTAATAAATTTGCTTGTATTTTTGCAATCAATATTAATGATATTTTTAAATTTGTGTACCACTTGAAGGGACACCCTTTAAATTCTTTTAAATGACTGTGCCAAACAATGTTTTTCTTCTGATTTTAATATCCTCGTACCAAATTCTTCATCAAAAAATATAAAAATAGCTGAATTCCACAAACTCACCGTTTGCCCGCAAAAACCTTCGTACTGGGAACCCTCGTTTATTTGCTGTAGTTTTGAGACAGCCTCTTCTTGTTGTGTTGTTGTTGTGGTGCTTTATGTTGTCTTGTTATGCTTATGTTCTTCTTTTTTCCACTTTTTAAACACTTTAATTTTATTGTTAAAATTATTTTCTCTGAAGAAATTCAGTGCCTTTTTGTTTGTAATTTTACCTTATTTTTTATTCTTAATTTGCACCCTTTGAATTTCTTATTATTTTTATTTCTTCCTATTTTTTTTTTTTAACAATTTAACACTTTCCTGCAGAAATCCAGTGCTTTATTTTTGTTCTTATTTTCCAATCACTGTTATTAACAACTATAAAATTCTTTATATTAATACACACAGCTTTTTTATTTTAATATTTTTCACAATATATTTCACTTCTTTTAATTTATCAAGCTCATATACTTTATGATTTTTAAATTATGTGAAAAGTTGTCGGTAAAATTCCAATTGTAAATATAACCAAATGTTGGGGAACGTATAAGATTCGAAACACTTAGTAATGAGTGTGACGAGTATGGCAATTATAATTTACAGCAGTACGCATGTAAAAAACTCCGTTGTTTTTTCTTATATACCAGTGGTGGTACTTTTTAACAGTGTTGGTACGTTGGGGATTTTTTATATCAGTGATGGCACTTTTATTAAATTTTAAGGTTATGTTCGATTACTTGTTGGATATGATTATGCAGTAATTTTAATTAATTTTTTGCACTTTTTCTAATAAAAATCACACAATCGCATTAAATATAATTAAAACACTGTACTCACCCAATCTAATCCTTTTGATGACACTTAATGTTTACCTTGGTGATTTTCCCTCTCGAAAATTAACCGTCTTGTGGACCTTTCTTCCTTCTTGGAATGTTTGGCACAATTGGGAACTTTTACCTCTTTATTGGAACTGCTGCCGATGTTGTAGTTGTTGCGGTGGAACAACTATTGACGTCACTTTAAAAAAAAAATTTGCCGCAGTTGTTACGATAGAACAACTGTTGTTGGCCTTCAGTGGACAGGTTTGCCACTGGCTATTCCAATCCTAGCTCCTCTAGGATTTATCGAAGGACCAAATGTTGGGGCTAGAAACTTCCTAGCCTTTTAATATTAACTTTCAATTTAAACAAAAAGAAACGCGGAAGGTTTCTACTTTTAATTAATAAAACAAATTTATTAGGCTTCTTGCCTTGCTGAAGTTAAAAATTATACTTAAAAACTAAATTACAAAAAGGTTTGTAGTAAGCCAAACAAACTCAAAGGAAACTACAAACTCGAGAGCAGAGTATATACGTATGTACATATATATGTACATACATATATGTTTAACAAAATAAAGGAAATTTAAGAGAATTGGCAAATTCCTAACGAGTGCTCTACACTCAGAGAAAAAATATTCAAATTTAATAAAATTAAAAATTAAATAAAATCAAAATCTAAACCAAATTCAAACTTAAAATTCAATAAATATAAATAATAAAATTTTAAATGAAAAAAAATAATAAAACACAAAGAAAATTGAAAATTAGAAAAATAACTAAAATAAATCTGAAGTCGCTTCAACACGTATGTAATAACACATTTAGACCACTAATAAAATATGAATCAAAATTTATTAACTCAAGTTTGCACAATTTAAAAAAAAAAGTATTAAACTTTATAAGACTTAAGGCTCAGTTAGCCGGGAGCAACAGTAACCTTCCAAATCAGCTGATTCATTTTGTTTTATGCAAAGCAATTAGAATGATAAGGCAACGTAAAAAATGTATCAAAGAGTTTAACAATGCAAAGTTGGCTTATTGGTTATGCGTTGATATTTTGCTCTGCAGCCGACGTTTTGGAATTCACCCATACTTTCTGAAAGTTCTGCGGTTCTTATACTATTGAATTTATAAAAACATGATTCAAAAGTACAATATCAAAGCATTCCACTGGTCTTTGATTCTTACAACATATAAGAAACTTCTAATGCAGAACGGAATTCCTGAAATTCTTTTATTTATGTTATTCTTTTTGGACTATGTGAACAAGTTCAAATATTACCACAAATAACCCTAATATTTTTTGCATTGCTAAGTAAGATTAACTACCTGTTCATCTAAGTATTTCTGAACGAAGACTTCGTTCGCTTAACTTAACTTTTTGTTTTACATGTAATTTAAGCGAACGAAAACTTCTTTCGAAATCGATGAACAGGCTATAAGCTTACCAACAATTCCAGTCATGGCGTGAGCGTCGTTTGTTGCCAATCTGATCAATTTTTTTATAGGAATATTGTTTGTTGATAAAAAGTTGTTTATAAGAAAAAATATTTTAACGGCATCTGACTTGGTAAGCTCGAATAAGATGACAAAACTATCCTTTATAAAACTAACTAAATTGCTTCTAACGTAAAACATTTCAATGCCACATCTATAGTTTCGTTAACAATAAAACAAATTTTTGTGTCTGGTAAAAAAGCTATGAGATTTGCAATTGTCTGCTTTCCGTCCAATGTTCTTATTTTTTAAAATAAGTATGTTTGTATACATATGTCGCACATTTTCTAAAACCGACCAAAATTAGGTTTGGCCTACCATCCGACCAAACCAAAAATATCCGACCAAATTTGGTCGGCAACCCTGTTCGAAATATCAAAAAAGGTATTAACGATTTGAAAAGGGGGCACATTTATTATACCTATAGATTTGATTTAAAACAATTTTTTGTAAAAATGTGCCATACGGCATACAAGAAACCACCCGACGATATGTATACCCTTTTACCTTCGGTAAAGAGTATAAAAATAACCACGGTATTAACAAAGTATAAAATGTACCAAAAAGTTACAATTGTACCATGATTACCATCCCTGCGTCTTAATATACATATGGACATACATTTTTCAACGGTTTTCTTGTTTCAGCAATAGAATTTTAGTAAAGCGAGAGTATTTCTAACGACAACAACACTTTATTTCTGGTTGAGAGGTGCGTGTCGTTAAATAAAAAGTTGAAACAAAAAATTTTCAAAACTAATATCTATCTAATATCTACAAATGTAGGTACCTAATAAAAGCAAAGAAATTGGTAAATTTTCACGTAAAAATATTTTTTAATAATTAAATTAAAATTCGTAGGTACGTGAACTTAGTATTTTTATGGAAAATATATAAAAAAAGTGCCTACAATTAGTTGGTGAAGGCAAAAACGGAAATTAAACTGTGATAAAATAATAGATTCTGCTTTAATAAAGAGCGGTGTTTAGATAAATTATTTGTGGTGAAATTACAGAGCATTTAATGTGAACAAATCAAGATAGCGGCACATGCAAAAACAAAAAACAACAACATTTATATTTACGAAAATAGGTATAAAGCAACAATTTTAACGGAATAACTTGTGTAAGTTTTTCTTTTATTTAATAAGAAATGCCTATTTAATGAAATCACTTGTTTTATTTATAGTTTTAAAAACAAACATGTACATTTGTACATTCATACACATTTGTTCGCTTTTAAACACTTTAAAACATTTTGTTAAGTCATTGGCGGTCAATTTTTAATGCCAATAGTTTGAAAGCAATTTACTTTCGGTGCAAAGTTAATAAAATAAGTTTAACAATTGTTTTTGTATAAAAAAGAAACAAAACAAAAAAGCGCAAAAAATTGTTTACATAAACGTTTATACCTCTCGTCTAGGCCGTGTACTTCCTGCAATTTGATAATTTTGGAATTTTTGCAGCAACATTTAGGATTAAAAATTTAGATTTTATCTGGTAAATTTTCATTTAGCATTTTTATAATATGTTAAAAATTTTAAAGAATAGCGTTATTAAATAAACTTAAGTTTATTTTTTATAAATGATAACAAAATTTGGTTAAAAATAGTTCCACTCAAAAAGAAATACCTACCTACTTAGGTATCGTTTTGTAAAAAAATAGGATACCTATTTAGGGAATCTTAGAAAAGCCCTAATGTAGTTGATTGTAAAACTTATCTGCTATTTGATTATTACGATATGTATAAAAAATTTCACATTGTAGGTATACAAAAATTTAATAGTAGGTACTCAGGTATGTACCTATAAATGCTTGGGAATTTCGTGTTAATCCAACGAAAAAGCTGAAAAAAGATTTCATACTAGTGACAAATTTTTAACATAAACCTTGAATCATTTTTAGCAGTAATTTTTTAAAATAATTTGTTGGCCCTACCCAAGGTACTTTCACAGAAGGTGTATGCGCTAGAGAAGCCTATGCTGGCTGTCTATTTAAAATTTTATTTTTCGATGAAGCCCATTTTTAGTTGAAGGGGTACGTAAATTAGCAGAATTGTCTCATTTGGAGTGAGGAGAATCCATAAGATTTTGTCGAAACACCATTACATCTACAGACAATTACTGTTTGGTGCGCTTTATGGGCTGGCACATATGTCTTCAAAAACGATGATGGTCAGAATGCGAAAAGTTGTTGAAAATTGGTGTTCCAGATTGCGCCTTCTACGCGCCAGCCGTGGCGGCCACACGGCAGAAATCATATTTAAAAATTAATTTCATAAAATGTTCTTTACAATAAAGCCCGTATTGTTGTTGTTCCTTGTTTTATTATGACTTAAACTTGCGTCACTCTAAAGAAAACACCATTTACCTTATGTAAATAACTTACATACATGCCCTTTTCTTAGGAACTGGATCAGCCTCTGCTGAAAGACAAGCAGCATCTGTTGATTAGAAACAGTACCTAGGGATCTCCGTCAGCAGGCCGATATTTCCCACAATTGGTGAAAATCAGCTATAAGCGCTGACTTTTTTAGATTTCTTTTCCCAGCGATAAACCAAATCAAACCAGTTATTCCCGAAGGAGAATTACAAACAACCAGCCCAGGACCGAAGCCCCAGGGCCACCGATTCCCGTGGTACCAGAAATATATGTTAAGTAGTCATCAACCTTTTAGAAAGAAAGAAGACTTGCCAATTTTAGTGTAACATCCTACTTTACCGTAGGATGTTAAATCAAAACTTAAAATATTTTTAGGCTGTATCCTACAAAAACCGGTAGAAAATTATATAACATAATATTGTATATTTCTATTCTCTTAAGACAGTACATACCTACATAATATTAATATTTTGATGAAACTTTGTCGATTGTAGTCTTTTGTGACCAAATTTTGTGAAATTCGGCCCATGAAAGTTACTTTTCTATAATTAGAATTTAAAAATTCACAGACATATTCATTATTGGTAAATGACGCAAATCACTGATGTCAATAAATGTACTTAGGAGTCGGAAATATAAAAAAAAAATTCTTTGAAATTGGAAATGAATTAGCATGTAGTTGTGCAATTGTTTGTTGTGGAAAACACAACAACACTCCAAAATTAGATAAAAAAAAGATTTGCTTGTTTTGTGTAGAAATAACAATAGCACT
This sequence comes from Pollenia labialis, assembly GCA_949318255.1. Classification (NCBI taxonomy): domain Eukaryota; kingdom Metazoa; phylum Arthropoda; class Insecta; order Diptera; family Polleniidae; genus Pollenia; species Pollenia labialis. Next base: position 73,388,876 of record OX439142.1, read on the forward strand.
ACACGTACAAAAACATACATCACTTTTTCGTTTAAAATGATTAAGCGAAAATTCTCGAATTCTATTTGTTAAAATTGTTATGCTAAATACATACAATTTTCAGAGTATAGAGAATGATAACGAAATCATATCGGGCATGTCTTATAAATAGGAAGTTCTTCTGTAAACATACCAAATCAAAAATTAATTATTTTAGAATATATTTTTAAAATTCTTATTTAGTTTTAAAGACGTATGGCTTCGTTTAAATAACCATTTTGGCACCATTTGTTAGCAAAGTATCTTTTCAAAAACAGTTTCGCACTTAACTCTATAGAAGATGTACAATCTATGTAAGAATAGATTACAAATTAAATACAAATTAACCTTAAAAATCAGCATTTTTTTGCAAACAATGTACTATACACATTAAGTTAGACATAACGAGGACATGTATTTGACATACATCCTTAGTATTTCACTTGTATGTATGTCAAATACTCGTTAGTTTATATGTAAGTAGAAATTGATAAACATTAAAATTATCTTACATAACTTAAAAATATTGCTTTACTAGTAACTTATTTAAAAATTTTGTACATATGTATACTTAAGCCATGAAGTCTACCGTATTTTTCTGCAAAAAGTAAATGGCTATTACTGTTTTGTATAGAAAACCATGCGTCTACCTACTAGTGTTTTCGTTATAAAATCAAAAGTTTACTAAGGTTGTTTTGTATAAAACCATGCGGCTAATTTGTTTTTCTCTAAAAATTCGGGCGACAACTATGGGTTTATATTAAAAATAATGTGGTAGCTTTTTTAAAAAAAATTATGGAAACCTTGGTTAAATAAAGAAAAAAATGCAGCTACTTTTGTTTTCTATAAAGATTTAAGCGCCTACCTACATTTTGTTTAGAAAATCATGCGGCTACTAAAATTTCTGTAGATCGCTTACTTTGTTCTTCTGTCAAAAATCATGCGAATATCATGCGAATAGCATATTTTGGCTACTTTGTTTCATTGAATACAAAACCATTCGGCTACCTTGCTTTACTAGAAAATCATGCGGTGTCTTTGGTTTTCTTAAAAAAAAAATCATGCGTCTAAAATGGTGCCTCCAAAAATTTTTGTGTTTATCACAATTGTCTACTTTGCGGTTATATTTTTTTAAACTTCTTACTCTTAAACAAATTTAAATGCTACAATTTTAGTAACTTAAAAAATTTTGTTTTGAGTTGAACTTTATTTCATTTCAAATTAAAGGTTTTTTAGATACTCTAATATTAATGAAACACTTAAAAATATAAAACTTGCTGAAATAATAAATTTATTGGGTTAAATTATTTTAAAACCAAATCCTTAGCATTCTGTTTATTTCTACATGTTGCAAAGAATTTAACAATTTTATATAATCCTCTACATTTAAAGCGTTTAAAAAAGTATCCAATGAAATATACAACAAATTGTTTTTGCTTGGAAAAACTTTGACAGAAAGACAATACTTATTTATTTATGTATATGTATGTACATTAGGGTGCTAATTAAATATATGCGAAAATTTTTTTGAAGAAATTTGTTTCACGCCAAGCCCCAGATTGGTTCGAATTGCTAAAAAAATAGTCCCTTGCAAATTTGAGCTCAATCGGATGATGCGATAGGGTGCCCCTGGTATTTGCAAAATACCTGGTTTTTGATTGTCAATAACTTCGTTACTATTTATTTAAAAAATATTAATTGTTAGTAAAAGTTATAGATCAAACTCAGACAAACAACTTTTGCTCACAAATTTTTTAACTTCTGAATTAACAAAAAAAAAAAAAAATAAACGAAAACCCATGGATTTATTTGGGGAAAAGACTGTGACAAATAAAGGTTGAAAGTTCTTGATTGCCACTCACCTCCGGTTTTTACCAGGTATTCCCCGGGCAATGGCTTTAGAACACCCGTTCAGAAGCTAGATAGAGTGAGAAGGCGGCTAAGTAACCTGAATAGCTGAAAGACGTCTCAGGTCAGTAAGAAGAACTTCTGAAACTTAGTTTCTGTAAAGTATCCTGATGGTTCGTTAAGGCGTCTCAGGAAGTAGAAGGAACGCTGATAATCTCTGCCTTTGAAAAACTTTACAAATTGCCTGCCTGGAGGTTGCTAGTAGCCCCAGCACCAGGATCGGATGCGGAAGCCTAATAAGCTACCGCATCTTAAATAACACTTATTAAAGAAACCTCAACTATATGCTCCTTATGGGATCTTCGGGAACATATATATATATATATATATACATGGATTTATTCATATGTTAATACGGGTGATTTCATTTACTTAATATAGACGTTACATGAGAAAAAAAATTTATTGGCGTGAAACAAATTCCAATTTTAAAAAATAACTGCCAGCCTAATGTTCATACGTAAATATAATTTAATTGAAATAGTGTTGTCCTTGGTGTCAAGACAAACAGAAATTAAGAGGAGTGTTGGAATTGCTTTAGAATCTTTAAAATTTTTTTATGGTTTTTATTTTATTGAGGTCATTCTTTTTTGCTTGGGGGAACAATCAAGACTTTGAATTTTTGTAGGGAAAAAGTATAGAAAATATTGGAGTTAAATAAGTATTTCTACACTCTTCGTCCACGTGAATTTTACTATTCGTTTTTATCTTTACACATCCATTTGTGTGTAAAGGGATGTGCTCATAATGTCGACCAGTCCTCCGGAGTAATCGAAACATTTTTTTTTTGTAAATTTTAAAAAAGTTCAGAAAGTATTTTAGAAACCCTATTTTATAAAATTTATTATTCGAAGCAGCATTTTTTTATATTTTATACCATAGAAGTACCTTGATATTTTGTAGAAAAATATGGTAGCGACAGGATTTTGTGTAGAAAAGCCATGGTAGCGATTTAATTCTCTATGTTAAATTAAGATAATTTTCTTCGAAATTTAAGGTAATCGATTTTTTTTGTCAATTATTCAATTATTTTATTTAACATTTAAGAGCAGAAAGTTAATATTTATTTTCATAGAACTTTTAATTAAACCCTTCACCGAAGGTAAAAGGGTATACATATATAACTTTGTCATTCTGTTTATAATTTCTACAATATTGATTTTAGACACTATAAAATGTATATATTCTGGATCCGGCTGTACACCTGTCTGTTGAATTGGGTTTTCCGAAGCCTCCATAAAAATGAGGAAAAAAGGGTCAACAAAATATATTTAAATTCAGTTTTTATTTTCATTGGTTCGGTTTAAGTAACCCCTTCAACAGCAAATACACTGAAGAGGAATTGTTTTCATAAAGCCATCACAAATTGCTTTTTCTCTTCATTAGGAAGAAGAATTGGTTGAATTTTGCAGTGACGCCTAATGAGTAACTGCTCTGTAGGATGGGCATTGGCGCCGGAAATCACAAAGGGACCACTGAAGAAACCAAGTGGGCTGTCTCTCGAAGGCTGCCCAAGAAACCTTACCTATCACAAATTGCGGTTGGTGAGCCTCCTCCACGAACTTTCAAATAACCTACAGCTTCATGTAGAAAACCGACACTTCCGAAGCCAGCCCCGGTAGACTAGCTGGTAGTGAGCTAGTCTATAAGCGCCGGGGTTGCGGGTTCGATTCCCGCCAGAGACTCTGGTTTCTTTCCTGCAGACAAGCGTAGAGCTTCGCGGGATTAGCTTAGGGAATTTAAAAAAAAAAATAAAAAAATTATAAATATTCAACCTGACTTCGGCTGAGCTCAAATGTTTATTTAATCAGCGAATTCAACTTTTTATTTAACCAAGCGCGTTTACAAATAAGGTAACGAAATACAGGCTTTGGAATAATATCGCTTATACCATATGAGTTCCATAAAATTTTCTTTTCAATACTATAGTTAAGAGTACATATATAAGATTCGGCATATCCAAACTTAGCACTTTTGCTTCCTTTAATATGCATGCGCTCTGAATCAACGAAAAGTTTCACGCTTAAAATTATATGTAAATATTTGAATAACCTTCAAAATCTGTAAATTATTTAAAAAAAAAATAATATAAAATTATTTTGCTATTTTTCTTTAGATTGGGATTCCCATAATTTCAATATACTCAAACTGTTTTCTCGCCCTAATGGAAACAATTTGGTATGAATGTTTAAGAACTATACAAAAACAGCTTTTAAGGTTTTTCCAATTTAAATATTAGTTTTTATTTACATAAATGCTAAACGCGTTTAAGTTTAACAAAAACGATTTTTATGTTGATATGTACTTATTTTTTTTTTAAATAAATCTACAAAAAAAAAAAAAAAATTTAGCTTTTGAAGGTAAAAGTTTGTTTTTTTCTTACCAAATTAATACAAATTTGGTTTTAAAGTATTTAAACATCATTTTTGACAGAATTTCTGCCCTAACTTTAATAAAAACATGAGTAACGTTGTACAAATACTTTTTAAAAATAACAAACTGCAAATATTTGTTTTTATACAGCATAGAAAACAACAACTAAAACTAATTTTTATTAAAATAAGCTGTAACAAGTGTTTTGGTACAGTTCCTTAATAATCATAACAAATTTTTTTCATAAATACTAGAGATCTTTTCCCCGAACTTTTGTCACTTCCGAAAACATTATTGGTATCATGAGAGTCCCATTCTAAAGAAAAATAGATTTTGAAGAAATTTATGCAATATTAGCTTGACAAAATAACATTTATTTTGAATGTTTTTGGCATGTTCGGTACTTAATACCGTAGATCCCGAAGTACCTACACTAAAAAAAAATATTATCGAGAAATACGTATGTATGTACTTATATCATTACAAAGGGGTGTCAATTGTACAGTAAAGGCCATGTCAGATAAAACTTCTTCGCTTTGGGTGACGTTTCTAACTTTGACAGAAAAGCGTAACGCAAAAGGTGTATGTCACAATAAACACTTTGACAACACACACGAATTGTTTGTTAAAAATAAATAAATAAAAAAAATTATACTAGCAGACTGTCAAAGCGCACAAAAAGATGAGAGTTGCCAAACTTTTCGCTTCGCTCTGCGTTAATGTTTCGTATAAGTATGAATATTTCATCTTGGATGTCAAAGCGAATCTCTAACGCAACGCGAAGCAAAAGTTATATCTGACATGTCCTTAAGTACGGATTTTCTGTAACCGTGTACGAAACACTTAATTCAAGAATGTTTTTTTTTAAGCGTAAACTATTTAATTAGCCGCCTTGTAATGCGGGTATGAGATTTAATTTGTCTAACATAAAGCGTTTATAATTAACAACAGATTTGGAAATAAAAAGAACGACGACGGAGTACTTCTCCCAATGCCCTTTAAATTGCAAACCTTTCCAAAAAGAAATACTAATTTTAAGAAATCTCTAAAAATTTTGTCAGATGACTTTACGTCTGACTTTTACAGAAGCAAAGTTAAAAAGGTAACACACGACATGTATGTATTTTGTAGTGGGAAATTTGACATGTCAGATGACAAATACATGTCGTGCACGGTCGCCTTAAGTAGACAATTTAATTCTCTTTCACAATTTGTTGATTTTTCTTTTTGTTTAAATTCCATAAAGCATACAATTTGGATAAACAGTACATTAAATACAAAAAACAGTAAATTTTTTTTGGAAAAAAAAAATTATTTATTTAAATTATTAACTCCCAATTTCGCCAAGTTCAGTTATAATTAACTATCAGTTATAGCTGTTGGTTTAAACTGAACTTGGTGAAATTGGGGGTAAATAGTCTAAACTTTTAATTGAATATGCAACAACAATTATAAAAAGAAATACACTTAAATTGTGGAACGTCAAGAAATGATTTCCATTTTATGGCATTTCATAAATATACGAAATTACTCCACTTGCGTTTAAAAAGCAAACACCGCAAACGAAGCATTTGGCCAGGAAAATCACAACATTTCTGTAAGCCAAACAATTAACTCATTGATTGTGTTAGTACGATTTTCTTTAAACACATTCGTTTTAAAGCAATTTTCACCACACACATAGTTGCACAAATCATATAGAATTTGAGAATATGTAAGCTTTCTAAAAAAATTTTTCAATTTCAAACAATTTTCAAATTATTAACAGCCATTTTGACCAAAAATAAAAAATATATTTAATTTATAGAAGGCTTATTGAACACATTTTCATAGGAAATTTGTTCAATAAACGTTTTATACATCAACAATATTTTTTATGAATATGGGGGTAAGAAATTATAAAAATATGACTTTAGCAGGGGTTTTCTTAGTATCTTGGTTTTTTGTAGACTGGATAGAAAAAAACAGTACAAAAAACTGTATAAAGTGTAAAAAAAAGTACATTTTCGTATTGTTTTATGAGTTGTGCATAAAACAGTACAATTGCAAAAAATCAGTACATATACTGCTAAAAACAGTACGTATGGCAACCATACCTGTAATTTACGCAGTTGTCCGGGTATGTAAGAAACTCAGTTGTCGAAAGTGCAAAACTAAAGAAATCAACAAAGTACCTACAAAATATCTAAATTCAAATCTCAACCGTGGCAGCAGCGTTGCCGTTTTGGTCACTTTTAACCAAAATTGGTTACTTTTTTCTAATGTGTACTTGTGTTCTTTTTTTTCGATTTTGGTTACTTTTTTCCACACAAAAATAACCAATTTTTTTTATTTTGGAACAAGAACTTCACGCTCCGCTTTTTTATTCTTACAAATTGCGTGTGGTATACGTGCATTAAACCCAATGTGTACTTTTTTTCATCTACTTAAAAATTATTTTTTTAGAAGCTGGAACTTTAACAAAATATCAACTTAACCATATAAGGTATACACTTTGAAGTGAAGATGGCCATTATCTGCTACTCTTAATGCTTCATAGATCTAACGGAAGTACTTTTCTAGATAAACGATAAGGTCAAAGAGCCTTCCGATCGCACCACGTTTACTATTATTATATTTCTACTGGGCATATACATATGCATAAAAGATCTACCGCATAATTTAGCTCAATTTCGCACTTTGATGCTATAACACACAGCAAGACCTTAAAAGTTTTACTTATAAGAGCTCTTTATATAAAAAGGTTGAAAGCTCTAGCTCATAAACAGTGTTGCCAGAACTTTTCAAGGTAAAATCAGCAAAAACACATAATTTTCATCAAAAAATCTGCAAAATCTGCTTCAAGATATTAAAAATCTTCAAGAAATCTTGAAAACTCAATTATTACATTTTTTATGTAATTTATTTAGAAAAATATATATAACAATTCATTTCAAAATATACGGCGATGCCCTGGAATTTGAAATCGATGGTTAATATCTATAAGAGGTCCTCGAAGGAAATATTTTTTTGAACATTCAACACAGAAAAGCTTAAAAAATTTTTCTTTTTTAATTTCTCTCGAATGCGATTTTCAGAACATGGCTGACAATTTTTGGATATTAGGGATTGATTAATCACGCCTTTGGTATCTTAAACATCAAATTAAAAGTTAATTGCTTGACATGTTCTTTATACTATCTTAACTATCTAACTTAACTGAAACTATTATTAAAAATTTACAAGAGATCAAATATTGCAATTATTAAAGATATTTATACATAAGTTATACATGTTATTTCGTGTAAAATCAGAAAACATTAGCCCGGCGATATTAATGTGTGCGAATGCAAATTTTTGTGAATAAAATTACTACATATGTACTAACTATTTCCAAGCGGTTCTTTCATGAATGGTTGATATCTTTCGTTTATTAATGCAAGAAGTGGAAATAGTACAAATATAAGTGACAATATAAAGAAGTTTTCACCGAGCTAAAAAATCCGCAATTTTAAGCCAAAAATCAAATCTGCATTTTGACAATTTTGGGGATAAATCTGCACTTCTGGCATCGCTGCTCATAAAGCTTTAAAAATTTACGAACATTAACTTTGTATAGGAGGTGCCACCTCCACTAAAAATTTCGAAAACTTTTATAGCCTATTGTAATATACTGTCAAATCTTTTTAAAATTCGGCCCAGAGGTTTATGATTTCTTCTTTAAGCCCTTATGACACTACATTTTTAATGCATTGCTCAAGTTTTGGTGAACATTGCAATTATAAAGTAATAGAAAAATTTACCAAGTGCGAAGGGTTTAGCTGTATTAAGATAAATGGCGAACTGTCAAAAATTTTACTAAAGTTATCGATAAAAAATGAAGTTATGCCAAAAAAAAAAAATGTAAAATTGTTCAAATTAACATTGACATTTCAAGCTTGAAATATTTAAAGTGTTGCTGAATCAGCGGTTTACCGCTTTTTGTTTTTAGGTTTCTCATAAACAAAAAGTTGGCAACATTTAATAAAATTAACAGAACAGGGATGGTTATGTTGTTTCAATTGCACTTCTTTGTTGATACTTGAAACTAACCTTTTTGTGGTGTTTTTTAAGAACAACAATACAATTAATTTCAACTATAAAAAACAAGAGAAAAAAAACCTAAAAAACTTCGATTACATTTTTTATAGTTTGCTCTTTCTAGCATTTTCAGTTTCTTTCTATCGGTTATATATCAATTAATTAATAAAAAATGTAGTGTCATAAGGGTTTTAGACATAGTTTTAAACTAAAGTGCGAATAAAATAGTACTTTTGATGCAACATAATTTTGGTTACTTTTTCGCTTTTGGTTACTTAATTTTTATATTTTGGTAACAACATTTTTTTGGTTGTGGCAACGCTGCGTGGCAGTAAATTATTTTTTCACATACATATTTAAATTTTTGTGTATATGTATGTATGTAATAAGCATTTGTTAACCATCAATTAAATTGTACGTGCGTGGTGTAGTGGCTAAGATTCAAGACTAACAATAATATTATAAACCTTCTTCGCGGTAGCCTGAGTTCGAATCTCACCTCTGCCAAAGTATAAAAAAATTTAAAAATATAATTATCGATGTTGATTTGACGATGTCCGTTGAAATCGGTTGTCCCCAGGACGTCCGTCCCCACAATTTTTCACTAAAAACCTCGTTACTCTTATCTTACGTAAATGTTGCGGATACGTAAATTTGCGGTCGACTTGAAATGTTGGTAGTTACTAAAAATACGTAAACGTTGTCATATGGTCAGTGGTGTTAACCGTACGGTAATTACCCTTTTTTATTGCAATTTTGGCCGCAAAAGGTAGCAAGGTGATTTACATACATACATATGTAGGGTTGAAAGTTTTAACTTTTGAGAGGTGATTTTCAATTTAAAAATAATTTCATAGGTAAATATAATAACAAAAAAATTAACAACATTATGTTTCTATAAAAGTATGTTGCACTTATCGGTGTTAATAAATTACTCTTGTATATATTAATTTTATATATGTATAACTTTTTGTTTGTTTAAACATTAATAATTCTTAAACATATGAAATGGTCGGTATGTAACGACAATAATTTTCGGATTATTTTAAGTAGGGATCAAATTTAAAATTATTTTAATACCTTATTCATTAAAAATACAATAATTTTGGTAAAAAATAAAAAAAAGTTTACATTAAGATTTACAATTTAAATTATTGGTTTATAAATAATGCTCTTATGTGCTGTTAACAAGTGAAATAATTAATTCCCTGTCATTTGGAAACAGCACATTAATGTTTTGTCTAAAAATCTTTGCGTACGTTAATTTCATTTTAAAAACGGTAATTTTTAGAGGGCCGTACGGTAATGACAAAATAAAAGTTAACAACATCACTGATGTAAACAATGATATTAAATTCGTTTGATTAACAACATTTTTTTCAACTTTTTGAATTTGACTTAAGATGTTTTGTCAAAATGCCACAGATATATATGTATATAAAAAATAAAATTTTTTATCTAGTTTTTATTGCGCCTGAGAATCTAATTTTTATAGTTATGGACCTTAAAATATTTTTAGTCATTATGAATATCTCTTTAAATGAAACTTGATATAACCAATATGTGTATAAGCAAAAATTGAAAAAAAAAATTTTTTTTTTTATAATTTTTTATTGTAAACGAAATAATTGTTAGCGAAATAATGAGAAAAATAAATAAATATAATATATTTTTTTACAAAAGATTTCAAGCTTAAACAATTCAAAATAATTATAAAAAAGAAAGGTCAAATAAAACTAAATAATATATTAATATAGTAAGGTTAGACGAATATTCGGAACTATGCATGATTTTTCTTCTATTTGCATTGTCTAAAATGTATCCAAATATTTATTTCATAATAAAATCGATAATCGATTCAGCTGTTTTATGTTTTGCCTCATGTGTTTGCAGCTTTCAATTCAATTTTTATTTAATAATTTTGTAAATTATGATTTTTGCGTTAAAATATTGATAAACCTTGTGTTGTAAATGTAAATGAAAATTATAGAAAAGAAATTAAAAAGGGAAAATACAGTAAACATACAAATGTACATATGAAATAAATGCCATCGTTGTATAACTTGCAGTTGTTGTTTATATTTGTGTTATTTTATTGTTTTGTAAATATATAAAGCGAATTTAGTTAAAATACAAAAATATTTGTTGATTCAAACTTATAAATAAATAAAATGACCATAGAAAAAGTGAGAAAAAGGCTTTTGCAAATTTGCAGCCGCCCGCTACCGGAACCGTGCAAAAATACTATTTTAACTATTTATCAATTTTATTTACTTCCATCTTTGGAAATAATATAACTGTTGAATAAAATAAAATAAAAAATTAAGCTTTTAACAACAATATTTATTTCCAACAAATAAACAAGAGCTGTAAGCTGCTTCTTTTATTTTCAATAAAAACCCGATAACATTGTTTTCTGTGGCACATAAAGCCAACACTAATTTCAGTTCGAACAAAAAACCCATAACATTGGATTGCATTACACCAAATTTAAATTAAGTGTTTGATGAGAATCTCCTTAATAGAATTTAAAACTAAACCGCTGGGTAATAAGTTTTGTTGACAAAACGGGTTCAAAACAATAGTTAAGTTATTAACAGCTGATACGTAAAAAGGAGAGAAATTTAACTTTTGTTAGGTTCATCCGCAACGCAACGTTACGTTTACGTAAGAGTACCTATTTCCACAGTAGCTTGGTAAGGAAAACGAAACAGCTGATACGCAACGTATACGTTTACTTAAGAGTAACGAGGCCTTAATATATATTTAACATAAGAAAAAACAATTTAAAGTTTTCAAAGTTATTTAAGCAAAATCAGTTTTCACAATATACTCTTAATTGGCATATAATGACACAAACTTTGATCATTTGTTGTGTAATACATTTCTTCTTTTTGCTCAATAATACATTCCTCAATAAAAAATATCATAATTATTTATTAAACCTTAATATTGATCAATTTTAGTTAAGCGTTTTAACCAACAATTATCATTGAACATATTTTATTCTAATATGTAATATGTAGTAACCTCACGGATGTAATAAAAATAACTATTAAAAAAAAATCCTTCGAGCCGGATTTGAACCAGCGACCTATGGATTTCTACACAATTAAAGTTTACCACTCTACAGTCCACCGCTCTACCAACTGAGCTATCGAAGGTATAGAAAACCAACGGGCCAATACGGTTACATTAATTTATCACATTTAAATGTGTGTGTTTGTGTATGCAGTAGTATGAAAGACAAATCTAAAAATAACACAATAAAAAAAACTTGAACAACATTTAGCAGCAACAAAAACATAATTCACATAAAATTTGTTATCAGTTTTTTAAGTTTATGTTTATGCGGCTGCATATCAATGGGATTGAACCAGATTTACAACAATTATAACTACATATTATAACAAATTGAGGTTTGCACGTCACACATTCAAGTCACAAGACAATGGAGAGCGTCTGTCTGTTACTGAAATAAAAGTGAAAGGTAGACATAAAATTGCATGAAGAAATACGATAACCAAATTAAGTTTGTTTTTTAATGTGATTTTTGTTTTTAGCTATTTTTGATTTTTCCTTTAATTCAAAAATTTGTTAATTATTTATATACATACATATACCTTCGATAGCTCAGTTGGTAGAGCGGTGGACTGTAGAGAGTACGATACTAGTAGAAATCCATAGGTCGCTGGTTCAAATCCGGCTCGAAGGATCATATTTTTTTAAGGTTTGTAAATGAAAACCTTACTTTAAGTGGGATACCGGACTTTCATTTTATTCCATACATTTTGTAAACAGAAAATGAAAAAACAAGAAAAAAAAACCATTTTGATAATGGGCTTTAGGATTTTGAAGTTTGTGGCTTACAACAACAACAAAAATAATAAATAAACGTAGTGTCTGAACCTGTACGATACCAAAAGAAAATACGAATATTGTTGCGTAGTTATGTCGCATAGTCTGAAACAGGTATAGAAATTAAATATAGTAAATTACAAACTGAGATTTTTTTCGGTTGTTTCACTTGCCATAAAAAAATTTAAAAAACATTTAAGAAATAAATTTTTGGAGATTTCAATAAGACCTTCGATAGCTCAGTTGGTAGAGCGGTGGACTGTAGAGTTAGGAAAAAAAAAAGAAATCCATAGGTCGCTGGTTCAAATCCGGCTCGAAGGAGAAATTTGTTAAATTTTTAAAAATCACGTAGGAAATGTTGAATTGCATAAAAGTTTGCAGGCCAACTAAGCCTAAGCCCCCCATCCAGAGAACTCCATATATATATGTATGTAATAGCTTGATCTGCAGCAGACCGTGAATTACGCTATGTGTATATAGAGTTTTGTTTTAGTTGTGTAGATTTAAACAAATAAAAAGAAAATCTATAAATGTCTGTCTGGGCTTTTAGGCGTATTTTGTAACTTTTTCAAAACTTAAACCAATCAAAAATGTTTTGGCTTTAATTTTATTTTAAAATTTTATTTCCACAATTCCTTCGATAACTTAATTGAAAGAGCGGTGGACGGTGTTGCTTTAAAATAATTTTTTTATTATTAAAAGAGTAGGATTATTGCCAGTCGTTTATTATCGTAATCGCGATTTATTGAACGCCCTATTAAACATATCATTAAGCGTTCAAATCGATATTTCACTAAATCAAATTATACTGCCTGTATTTAAAATAAAAAAAATAGCTTTCTCTCAACAATAAATTTCAGTAAATTGATCAAATATAAAAAATTGGGAATTAACCACTTCATACGGAAATCTTATTAATAAAAAAAATTTCGTTCAGAAATTTATATTAAAAGCAAAAACAAATTTGAGTTTTTCATTGTTTTTTTTTAATGTAAATTTCCTGACAAAATTCCCATTTAATTTTATATTTTTTTGTCCGCTGATTGAAAAGATATAAAAAAATTATTTAATATTAAATACATGATAACGTACAGCAAATTTTAAATACATCAACGTCGCACACCTTCGATAGCTCAGTTGGTAGAGCGGTGGACTGTAGAGTAAAACAATTCAAGTAGATATCCATAGGTCGCTGGTTCAAATCCGGCTCGAAGGATTTGAATTTTTTTATAAACTGTATTTGTTGAAAATAAATAATTAAAAATGAATAAGTATATCACCGTTATATAAATTTCTATATTGAGGTGTTTTATAGTCAAAATAAACTTATGAATTTATTTTAAAACAAAGCTTTTTAAAAGCTTTTATTTAACTTGCAATGTAAGTATTTATGTTTGATTGGGTGAAATTTTGCAACTCAATTTTGAAGTATATATCTTCAACCGATTGATCTGAAGTTTTGTATACACGTTCAATTTGGATGACAATACATGGTTAACTGTGTGGCGTCATTTAAAATTCAACATGGTGGAACACCAAAGATGGTGGACTAATTATTTTTAATGCATTCCTGCAATATGGGTATAAATTTAAAGGACTTACTGAGAATACGAATGCGAGTTTTAAATAAATTAAAATAAGAAAACCTTTTTAAAAAACAAACTTTAATTTTAATGCGCTTAAAAGAAAATTAACTTTTTCGTATTATATCATATAAATTGTGTAATGACGTTATAAGTTGATAAAAAAAAGGTTTAGAGTAAAACTTAATTTTTTCAAAGAAAAATTTTATTTATTTTTTCTTTTAAGGGTTAATAAATCAGAGCAAGTTAAGCGTTCTTTTTGGTTGGGTTTAAACCAACAAATCTGTAAATCCGTAAACATAAAAACCATCTCTTAACACATACAATTTACCGTTTCAACTACCAATACAGACCATATGAAATTGACAACTGTTATCGTATCGCTGCCATATGTTATTTTTTAAACTAAATACAAATATTTTAAATTACATATTAATTTAAGTTTAAATCAACTAAACCATTCACTGAATTATTTAAATAAAAGCTTTGAAAAGGTTATTAAATAAAATTTATTTCTAACAAACACCGTACCTTCGATAGCTCAGTTGGTAGAGCGGTGGACTGTAGAGTAAAACATGTCTAGTAGAAATCCATAGGTCGCTGGTTCAAATCCGGCTCGAAGGAATTTTTATGCAGGCAAGTTTTTATTTTTAATTCTGCGTTTAGCTTTATTAACCTTTAAAATGCTTTTTAAATATTTGAAGGCTTTCATACCTTCGATAGCTCAGTTGGTAGAGCGGTGGACTGTAGAGAGATCAAAGCAAAACAGAAATCCATAGGTCGCTGGTTCAAATCCGGCTCGAAGGATGATTCCATTTTTAATATTGAGCAAACTTTAATTAAAATTTAAAATTTGACTTGTAACAAACAAATTTCTCAAATCTTCTGTTTTTTAATTCTTAACCCAAATTATTAACGATTTTATTTCAATAATAAAGCTTTTCTTTTCCCCGCCAATTTAAAGCGCAAGGTTATATCGATAGTTTAATTAATTGTGGAATATAGAATATATATATATGTATATAACCTTCTTATTCATAAAAACTACAGCCTGTCTCATTTTTTTATGAATAAAGCCGTTAACCTGGTACATTTTTATTGCTAAGTCTGAATTTACACGTTTCATCTTTTGATGCTCAACTTATTTTCAATTCCTTTTTAAAGATGCCAATATATTCACACGCAGCAATCGGTTTCAACTTTTTTCGGTAGAAAACAACAACAATTTTATTAATAGCGATTAAAGAGGGAAAAAAAAGAAAAAAAATTACATGCAGCCATCGTTGTGCATATACCAACGAATAAAAACACAAAGCGTACTGACCGACTACAGGCATCTCCGTACTAACCCCCTTTCTTCTTTCTTCTCTCACCTAAAAACATAAGAGTTGAGCATCAAAAGATGAAACGGGTGAAAGTCGATTATCTAAACCAAAAGAAGTATAATTTTCAACGAAATTATTGTTCATTTAAACCTTCGATAGCTCAGTTGGTAGAGCGGTGGACTGTAGTGAATTTAAAAATAAGTAGAAATCCATAGGTCGCTGGTTCAAATCCGGCTCGAAGGATTGCCTTTTTTAATTTTTTATATATGTATAGGTATAATTTAAAAAAATAAGTTCCTTATTTAACTTCTTTCAAATTCTTTAAGTGTGCAATTATTCCTTCTAATCAATTTTGATAAGATTTTGCTAACCTAAACTTTTATTATAATTTTTACCCACAACAAGACTTCTAGCATTCTTTAATTTATTTTATAATTAAGTAAATGTAAACCCAGTGTGCAACGTAATTAATATTCATTATTTTATGCCAAATAGCCCTTAATAATACTTTTTAAAGTTGTAGGTAGTAGATTTTTTTTGTAATTATTTACAGTCATAAAGTAAACAAATGTTGACTCATGGTTATAAACATACGTGGGTCGTTCTATAAATCAATGGTGGTACAGTTGACGCTCAGAAATTCAAACTCTCAGAAATTCGAATTTCCAGAAATTCGAATCAGTAATTTCATAACATTTGACGCTCTAAAATTTGAATCCACAATTCGAATTTATTGTAAACACTCAAATTTTGACCGTTTAGTTAAACCAAATACAAAGTAAAAAGGGGAATCCCATTTTTAATAGATGATTCATACATCTTGTTGATGTTCTTAAGCGGCTCATAAACTTGCAATAAAATTGTTCAATTTTAAGTATTTTAATATTATATTGCCAATGTGTGTGTGATATTGGAAGGTGACACAATATATTGGCAACAATCAAAAGACTTTTGATTTTTATTGCACAATGAAAAGAAAGTGAAATGTGTTGGCAACATTGTAAAATGCTGTTTATGTTGTTCCTATAGGTTATGTTCACCTTATTATTAAATGAATGAAAGCGACGTATTGCATAATATAGAACAAAACTGAAATAATATGGCGAATATCATATACAATAATATTGCAAGTGTATTAGCCGATTTAAAGTTTAAAAGTCAGTTGTTTTTGGTGTTTGTATATGTATACGGTTTAAAATTTATTAAAATTAGAAAGTGAACTAAAAATGCCAAACAAACTTAAAAAAAACCCTGTCTTTGCAAGACAAATTAAAAATATTGGAAATGATTGTTTTCCTTTTTTTATTAAATTAGTATGTATGTATAGTATTATAATATTATATTATACATACATACTAAAGTAAAATTTTTATAGTTTTTATGTTTAATAAACCTAATTAAAAAAACATGGTTTTTTATATCTTTATGTTCAAATTTTCCTAAATAATTCGGATATTCGAATCGCCCGAAAAAAAGAACACCCTTGATTAATTGAAAACACATTTTATTTAAAATAGTTTAAAAAATCAAAATAAATAGCACATATATTAATCATTAAGGAGAAATAAATTTGTGGTGTTAATTATCACATTCTATAAAGAGTTTTACAAATTTAACAAAGCGATCATTTTAATCTGCAAAGTCAGTGAAGTACCCAAACCTTTATTTTCAAGTAACGCATATTCTACATAGTAAGAAATTTTGGAAAAACAATTATTTTACAAGTGCAATAACTTATAATTTTTATGGGGACCATTTAAACACAATTTTATATTTTTAACGACCTTTTTTGTGATTAAAAATATTAACATAAAAAAAAAAATAATATGGCTATGTTGGGTTACGAACCCAGGCAACTGCAAACAACGTTTACACTTGTTACTCATTGCTTTTATAGAAGACTGTCGTTTTTGGAGAGACCACAATCCTCATGAGACTCCATTACACAGTAAAAGCTTGATAATACGGATCGTATACAAACTGTTGTGTAGTGGTAATCTCTATTTATTGTTACTTTTAAAACATAGGTTTTCTCTTTTTTGATGCAAAAACAAACTACAGTGCGAGCTCGATTATCGCAACTCGACAAATGTTGGCCTTTTGCAATTACCGAAATGTTACCCCGATTTTCAATAAAAAAATATATTTAACTTAAATAAATCTAAAATAAAATCTTACAAAATAGAATTAAGCAATTGGCGTTTCATGCAACTTTCTTAAAGTATAATAAAATTATCAAATTGTTTAAACCTTTGTACGCTTCTAATTAAAGAACACATATAAGGTGCAAAATAGAAAAAATAGTTAAACTTTTTTTTCGATAGCACTAAAGTTGTTTAATTTAAAATTCGTTTATGAAAAGGGGGATTTGCTTATAGAATTTCAAGCTTCGGCTTTTTTGTTTTTGTAATCCTGGCTTCCTTTTTTTTGTCTTTCAACTGTATTTTTTTTTCAACAATTTCAATACGTTTTTCCTCCATTACCCAAAATAAGTAACGCAGTAAAAAACCCATAACGTTTTTTGACTTGTTACATTTTGTTTTGACATTTTTTATAAAAAGTTTTAATTTGCCAAATATTCAATTAGAAAAACACTTAAAATACGAGTACATTTATAGCAAAAGTAAGAAAAACGTATATAATTTACACGTTACAAAAATAACCGGTTTATTTTTTACATTTAAAACATAAATTTAAATTATAAAATTTATATCAAAATCGACGAACAGGCCGCGGTGTTCATCCTATAAATTAAGCAAAGCGACATTAGGGCTAATTTAACCATTTATGTACAAATCTACCCAAATTTCCAGACAGGATTTGGCAATACTGCCGTATGCCTGTGAAAGCCTTTGATGTGCTGTTGCAAAAAGTTAACACTAGATGGACAAAACAAAAAAATAATTTCTCGGTTATATTTTTATTTTTAAAATTTGGTAATCTATCTTGCCATAATAGCGGCTTTGTACAAATGAAATTATAAGCACCACATTCACTTTTGCCATGTTTATTCTTTGACTCTCAGAAAACAACTAAAAATTAAAAAAGTTTTATTCCTAAACGGTGCCGCTTAGTAATTTTATTCACATGCCGCTCATTGCGTGGCCACTTCAGTAGTATTTCATATGTTTTAATTTTTTGCCGCTCAGCCGCTCGTTGCTTGGCTTCGGCATTACAAAGACTTTATAGATTTCTGTATATCTGGAGAACGGCAAGAGCCAAAGTGTCCAAAACAGGTACAAACATCTTGGAATAGAAGAAGTGGGTGTGGCACTTCTCGCACAAAGACATTTTAGATACTTGTATATCTGGAGAATGGCAGGAGACAAAGCTTTAAAATCAGGACAAGCATTTTGGTTATCAATACACAACATCCGATAAAACGTGGGTGCGATTGGGAAGTGGGCGTGGCACAAAATAGATTTGTTTATGTCTTTAAAATATTATTTTTATAATTTTCTGTCTTATCAAACCATGGTGAAAGGGTATACAAGATTCGACATAACCTTACTTACTTACTTTGTTCTCGAACTTGGGAACCCTATTATTTTCGTACTTATTTATTTATTCTTTTTTTTATTTATACAAATTTTGTAATATAAAAGCCTTCATGGCCAAATTATAATAAAACAATAGATATTTTTTATTTTTTAAAGTTTAATATGGAACCCTATATTAATAATCTCGAGCATCGACCGACCTATAACAATTTTTGAAACAAAAATAATCAATAAATATACCGTCAAATTAGATCACATTGTTAACGATTTATTTAAATGGTATTGAAATAATCAATTAAAGCTTTATGATAGCTATTAGGAGCCAAACGATAATTCCTTAGTATATGAGGCAAATGACTCCACACTCTGGCAACCCTTGCAAGAACCGACCTTTCAAAAAACGAGTTATAAATTCTGGGTATAAAAATTTGCATATTTCTTGAAGAATGCATAAATTCAAAGCGTCGAACTAAAAACAAAGGTGTTGAATTCTTAATAAGTTTGTAAAACTCATAAGAATTTTAATGGTTAGAAAATCAGAAAAATTGCAACCCAAGAATCGAATTACATAGGCTGTAATATGATCTCTAACTCTCAGATTGAATACAAATCGAATGACCTTATTTATTAAAAGTTAAACTCTACGAATATTACCGCAAGAGGTACAAGAATAAAATTCTAAACAATAAGATATCTGCGACATCAGAAGTGCATGGGCTACTTTACATCTTATCTGTGAACTGATCATGACTCATTTACTCACTATTGTTTTTAATTTTTTCCAGTACACTCACAATATTCTGTACGTAAAATTAACTGAATTTGTAATATAAAATAAATGAAGATTCAGTTAAAAACAGGTCTACTTATTTTTCATTTATTTTCAACGAAAAGTTCTTTTAATTTTTACTGTCAAAAATTCCGTAAAAACAAATAAATTTTCAGTTATTTTATATAAATTAACTATCAAAAAATTAACTGAATATTCCGTAAAAACAAAGAAATATTCAGTTGTTTTATTAAATTCAGTAATTTTCGTTTACTCCACCGAGCATACATTTTTGAAAATGTGCATACACCCAAGAAGGTTTGGATACCATTTGAAGCCTTTTATATATTTCACATTTCCATTGTGTGTGTATTTGTATATTTGTATATAACTATAAATATCGAGCCCTAATAGCAAAAATGATATAACCAACAACATTTTAGATATTAGTTTTTTGATGAAAATCGATCATTTTTGATCCTTTGCATCATCTCTAAAAATCCCATATCTCTGGGAAGTACCGTTACGAAATAAGAGTAAAAGCAATTTGTAACGAAACCCTACACACATAAAAAAATCAAGTTAAAAACGTAGAAAACAAGGTTGATTTAAAATTTGTCGGTGTTGATTTTGCTTTATACGTGTTTCATGTTAATTTAACCTGATTTTACAATAACTTGCGAACAACATTTTTTTCTTTTAAAATAACTATAATTCATGTTAATTTAACATTGCAGTAAAGTTAGAGCAAAATGTCATTAATATTGAAATAAAAATTCGAATCACGTTGAGTAAAAGTTATTTCAAGTTGAAAACAACGTGAATTTCATGTACAATGAAATTGGTTTGAGTGTGTTATAACAGTGTGAAGAAGCTTCAGAGACAACATATGCATTTATTTAAAAATAATTCAAAACACTTAACCCTGTAACACATGTTTCACTTACCTATTTTGTATTCTCCTTTGTTAACAAAAGCATGAGCAGAATCTTCCGATATGATTTTCGTCATCATTCCACTTTGAAAACTTAATGTACTATTTAACTAAATAATTTTAATTAACAGAATACGGGAATTGTCTTCTTTTTAAAACATATTTTAAGAATGAAAATAAAAAAATTAACATACTTAAGTATGTATGCAAGTTAATTTAACAAGATAAACTTTTGATTTTAATATAAAACAGGCTTTTTAATGGATTCTATATTGAATCCATATTTATTTATATTTTAATATTTTTTTTTATTTTTTTTTAACAGTGAATAGTATTAAATAAGCGTGATTTAAGATTATTGAATTATTTTTCATTTAAAATTAATATGACATAATGATAAATTTAAATAATGGGCGTACTTTTAAAGATATTTACTAATGATTCTCAATCAACATTTTTCCATGTTAATTTTACATGGGTATTTTTTTCTGTGTATACACACGCTTGTTTTACTATTGTTGTACTGACCTCGTTTGTTTACAGGAGAACTCACGATCATAAGATACCAGTGGCATGACCGATATGGTTTCACAATTATTTTTCTTTAAAAATTTGACGTATTTAACAAATAGAAAATGGGAATTTGTTACACAAAACAAGCACATCGTTTTTTAAAGATAAGTAAAAACTAATTTTTGGTAGTTAAATTACATACAATAACTGAATATTTCTTTGTTTTTACGGAATATGTAGTTAATTTTTTGATAGTTAATTTATAAAAAATAACTGAAAATTCATTTGTTTTTACGGAATTCGCGGTAGAATTTTTGACAGTAAAAATTAAATGAACTTTTCGATATTTTAAATTACATTTTTATTTAATTTTACATAAAGAAGATTTAAACTTTATCAACGGACAATATTAACTGCAACTGAAAATCCGTATTGATATGCACTTAGTTTTTTAAATAACTGTTAGAATCAGTTAAAAATAAATTTCCTTCGAATTTTAAATGTTTATTTATTTAAAAATGACTGAACGGAATACTTCTTAAATAAACTACCATTACTGTAATAATATTGTGAGTGTATAGATTTTTTTTACTTATTTGAATTTATTACTTGACTCAATAGTTTTCAGTCAAATTATTATCAAAAGTTCCATTTAAGTGCAATTAAAAATAAATTTTTATACGTTTTTTTAGTGTGTTTCAATAAAATAAAACATTTTACTACAAGTACTAAAATATATCGATCTCTTGATAACATAATTATCGCACACGTTCATAAGTTGTAAGTTCGATATTGGAATTTTTACTGGGATCTGGAAGACAAGTTAATAAATGTCACGAGTATTAAAAAAATGCTTACAATAATTACTCATAAACTGATTGCTTTGGCAGATTCCCCATACGTCATTCGTTTCAAAATTATACGTTATTGCATTTTACCCCTTGTTCCGCTCAAAATAACACGAGTATTTTCACATTTCTTATCGAAAATGCGAAAAATATTTTGTTTATTATCTGTACTTGAATTAAAAAAAAATCGACGCGAAAAACAGTACAATTTATTGATTTGTCAAGTTTCGACCATTTGAAAAATATAACTAAGCATGTTTATCTATAACTTTACTCAGTTACGATTCACAATACAATACGAGTCGTTTACAAGTTTAACGGAAATAAAAAAAAAACGGTTTAATGAAATTTTAAATTACCTAAAACATTAGTTAGCACTCTTAAGTGCAAGGATACACGGTTCCGTAAAAGTGTGAAAGCAAATAAACAGTTAATTTTTTTCTGTGATTTAGTGCATATTTTTGTTTAATATTTTTAAATAAATACAAAAACAAAATTTGTTGTTACCTATGTTTAAAATTATAAATAGCATTTAATTTATACAAAGTGTTGTAGTTAATATTGTAAGTACTGAAACTTTTTATACCCTCTTCCACATGTCAATCAGTTGGCAACTTCTACAATATTGAAAATTGAAACTAGAACCTACAACCACTGTTGCCAATTTGATTCTAGCGGATTTAACGCGTCCATCGAGGTTAAATTTCCGTTTTTGCGGTAAGCGGGAGATCTAGCAGTTTTTAGTATCATTAAAAAAAATACAAATTTTGTCTTAGGCATTTGAAAATTAGAATTTTTATCTCAAAAGAAGAAATTTAAAATATTTGTTTTCAATTAAAGTAATTAAGTGATAAGAAAAAATGGTGTTTTGTGGAAATTAAATTTGTTTCCGCAATAAAAAATTTTACAACGTTTTAAGCAGATTTTATAAATTTTCTTATCTGAAAATTAAATTGAAATGTATTAACATAACCGCCTTATTTCGAGTGAAATATTTGTCCAGCCCAAAAAAAAAACTAGACGTGATAGAAAAAAACCGAGAACGGAATTGAATTTATTTAAAATAATTTTTACGGCAGATCGTGTTATCAACTTTTATCGATCAAAATATAATCTATAGTCAAAGCTAAAGTTAAAAGGGTGTTGTCTACAGCAAATCAATGTTTATATTAAATTCAACATTTTTTATTTTTCGAATTTATTCTATGAGCTAAATTTCAGTTATGTATTTTATAAAGCTTTTTTGTAATAGTCATATTCCTTAAATTTTTCAGAAATGACTCATAGAATAAATTCGAAAAATAAAAAATGTTGAATATAATATAAAGTTACCTTCAGAAGGAAATAATTCCCAGTTTCTATTTGTTTATATTAAAGTAACTTAAGCAACCAAAAATGAAAATTTTTTTTTATTATCCCTCGGATAAAACTTCCACACGGTTGTCAAGTCTAATGCCAAACAACGTACTGTAATTCGAGAATTCAAGAAATACTGTTTGTGATGCTTTAAAAACAACAAGAAAGCGCCATTTTACGCCTTTGCCTGGGCTTATATAAGTATGTATGTTGTTTAGTAAAAGCAAGCGTGTAACTAGATATGCCAAAATTTTTCTATATTTTTATTTTAGTTAACGGATTCAAACCTTATTTCTAATTTTCCTAAAAAGTGAAAAATAATTTGTATAAATCTAAGCGAAGTCTTCGGAGAAAACAATTCGTTTGTTAGGATTGCAAACAGTTTTCAAGCATAATATGCAATAATGGCCAGCAAAAACTTTTCAAAATTATAAACGTTATAAAGCAGTAGTGGCCATGTTATCCATATATACATATGTTTATTCAACCTTAATGTCCCTCAGAAAGTAAATGTACACAGAAAAAATTATTGCCGAATTATTTTCAAACAAACGCTTGTTTGAAATTTTTTTTAATTTCTAAAAATTTTTTTACTGATTCAATTAATATTTTTGTTTGATTTTTATTTAACCAACAAAAATGGTGACAACTATTCAATAATATAATATACGCGCTATTGGTTTCAAGTTTTCATAATTTTGTATGAAATATTTAACGCTCTTTAATGTTGTCGTTTTTTGCTTTTTTTTTTTATTTGATCGTAAGCAACACTTCTTTATGTGAAATATAAGAACAACAACACAAAACACATACAGTCTATTTTTAGACGCTTTAAAAAAGTACAACAAGAAGAAATTTGATTAACTCGGTGACTCTGTTTTGTTTTCTGGTACTTTTATTTTAATTTGAGCAGTAAACAAATATTGTCAACTTGACGCTTTAACGACATTTTGAAAATGGACTCGTGTAAACAAAAAAACAAATGGCATGAGAATCGACTATTACGAGCTTTGATAATATGTATACAAGCGTGTCATGCCACTACGTGCATGTGTAAAGGCAGCTTTAAGTATTTTTTCTCCATAGTGGTAAAAAACCTAACCTGACCTTTGTCATGATGTTGTTATCCTCTTTTTCAGGAGGAGGGGAGGTTAGGAGGCTTCCTGTATGGATTTTTTGTTTTGAGGGAGATTATTAAAATATTTTCGGTCCTTACGGATAGCGAAGTAGGCTAAACGATGTCTAGATATGATCCGTATGAATATCGTACTTAAGGGTCGCTGAAATGATTCTGCCGCGTAAAACAAGTTTGGTGCTAGCACAACTAAGATCAGAATGGAGCAATAGGCCTAATGGCTTCTGGTCCCGTAGAGATCTTGTCGTCCCTTACTTATGCCCAGCTTGTGGTTAGGGCATTCATGAAACCTACCAGTAGCACAATTCCTTGGACTTGATCTCGCAGAACCCCCCGATTAAACATTTTATATTATTCATGCTGTTGCAACAACAACCACTTTATTAAGTACTTTCTCGTTATTCACAGAGTAATTCGTATATACAAATATCAATCAATGAAGAATAATTCAAGTTCAAATCTTAACATTAAGATTTGTGCTTCCATGTGAAAATTATTTGTTAACTTAAAATTAAAATATGTGGACGTAGGAGTAGGGAGTCAGATTTAAGACCAACAAGTAAAGGCGTAGTTTTTGTGACAGGCTAAGTTTAAATCGCTGCTTTAGCGAAATTTTTTTTCTTCATGATATTTTTAACTTACAAAAAAAAGTTCTTTAAAGTAAAACAAAAATGCGTACAAATAATGAGTTGAAAAGTAAGTAGTCTTTAAGAAAAGAAGTTTTTGGGTAAAATATATAATGCGCTGATATGGCCTTTTTTGTAGAACCTATTTCTTTTTGGCTTTTCAAAGAATATTTATCGCATACTCTTTCCAACAACTAGATGAATTTCCGATATACATAGGTAAGGTTAGGTTAGGTTAAACGGGCAGCCGTCACGAAGAAGACTCACTTCGGTCCTTATAGCGGTCCCTTTGTGATACCCCTAGCTAGTGACAGGAGTCAGCCAGTATCCTCCAGACTATTCCCCGGAGGTCACTGCAGCCTCGAACCAACCCGATTCCCTGCAGAACAGGGAGATCGATTTCAGTCCCACATTGGACATATCGTCCAGACATGGCAATTCTGGTCTCTCAAAATGCCGAATTGTCTTTAGACCGGGGCATTGGCAGAGAAAGTGAAACACAGTCTCCTCCTCCTCCTCCTCATCATGACTCCTACAGCAGTCATTATAAGCAAGACCCATCCTCCTAGCGTGAGTCCCTATCACCCAGTGACCCGTAATGACCGACATCACTGTCCTTTTCCGGTCCCTACCGAGACCAAGTAGTACGCGCGTTTTCGCTACGATATACATCCATATTATCAAAATAACAAAAACACCTTTTAGTGTTGGGTACGAAAATGTGTTTGAATACTTCATATGTAACAGCGCATAGAGAAAGGGACCTAAGGGTAAAAAAAATCAATTTTCACTTTTTTTGATGTGGACAACATCTGAGCATCGAATGAGACCGACCCCATGCCCCAAAAGTGTTTCCTCCTAGAGATATACGCGTTTTATGAAGTGATGGTACACCAAAGATACACGTATTTCAATCTTTAAAATGGCTCTCCTGAACAAAACCGGTTTTTACCCTTAAGTCATATTTAAATTACTTTTAGATACAAAAAATATAATTTTCCATCCATAACTAAAAACAAATGTTAATATTCACAAATATTTCCTAATTACTAAAACTATTTAACAATTATATTTAAAAAAAATTCATTCAAAATTTTTCTTATCTTTAAAAGTAACTCACTTTTCCTTATTACTAAATAATGGAATTCCCAGCAAAAACATATTATTACTACAGCCCGTAATTTCTACAAAAAGAAAGCTGATCGTGTTCATACCTATTTCAATATTTATTTAGCCTTGATTTTTTTACCTTCAGTTTTCTTTTAAAATATGACAGCTTTTAAACTATAGATTTCTATACTCAGCTAGATTTCTTTTTGTAGAAATTACGGGCATGATAAAGAGCTTTAAAGTATACAGTGAAACCTTGGTATAACGAATTTAATAACAACAACAAACTCAATAGGTATAACAAATTTTTTTGCTAACTCCCCCCAAAAAATTTATTTATTGCAAAGTTCCTGATACAAACATGCTTTTGGCTATACAGAGGTATTAATTTTTATAACAAAGTAATAAAAACGCAAAACTTATTTAAGACAGCGAAATGAAATGGTAAAGTCCGCCTCTCCCACACTTATCAAAACAACGACGAAGTCTTAATAATATAAAAGTGTTTAAATTTTTATTAACCTCTCGAATAGAAGGTAACATTAGTATTTTCGTAAAAAATATATTTGGCAACTATAACAACTTTTTTTTGCATTTCTTCAAAGCTTAAATACAATACATATTTTATTTATGTTTTGTTACGTGTTTTGACATTTATATTTCACAAACATTTGCATGTTAATGTACCAAATATGTTTTATATGAATTTTTGAAAGAAATTAATAAAAAACTATTTTAAATTTATTTACTCTTATTTCTGGAAAGAATAAAGATTTACTCCGGTTATAACGAACTTCGCCTATAATGAACAAAATGATCCGTTCCGCGGAGTTTGTTATTACCGAGCTCCACTGTAATAATAATAATTTAATTATATGCATTCTCGTATGACAAAATCCCCATCTTTAGGATAATGGGTATAAAAACATGTTGCAAAATTAAAAAATTGTTAAAAAAAAATCGTAATTTATCTTAAAACATATGCCTAATAGTTTCATTGAATTGGACTTTAATTGATCTTCATTTAGTCTAATAAAATCTATGAAGTCGGGGTTTTTTGGGTCCAAATTTATTTATCAATTTTTTTCTTTGCATTCTTTAATTGAAATTTTAGTGAAATTTTTGATATTTTTGAATTAGCCTTAAGTTCACCAAATTTAATTTTCATTAAATTTTTTTAGTGAAGAAAAGAATTTTACAACATGAAATGAATTAAATTTTTTTTGAGAATTTTCATTCTTGACTGAACGGGGTATTGAACTCGGTTCAAATTAACATGTTTCCAGAATAACCACATTCCCATCATCAGAATTCTGTGCAGTTCTACCGCAGTTATACAGTTTACCCAATTGTATTGGTGTAGAGTTTGCTAAAAACCGTAAAATTGTAAAACTGCTGTTTCGGTTTTCGGTTATATGTATTTCATTTATAAACTAAAACTACTTAAAAAAGAATCTTCAAGATGATTTTTTAAAAAACAGTAGTCCAAATGCTTGCATGGAATCAAAGTGCTTTAATTAAAAAAGGCACATTTGCTTTTCTTAGTACTTATTTGAAATTTTAAGGATTTTTGAAAGACCTTGCCAAAACGTCGTTTGTAGTTTGTTTCTGTAGTTAAAACTGTTGTATTTTCGAAATCTGGTGTATGATGAAAATTGGCACAATGTGAAGACAATGCAGTTTTTTGAGAATATGTATTTTTGTATTTTTGATCAGATCTATGTCCTGCTAGTCTAGTTTATGTACCTTACTACATATTTCATGTAGCAAGACTAAATAATTTTTCAATTTATTCACATGTTTATTTAAATTAGTAATTACTTTGTTCTTTTAAGAAATAAAAAATTATGTATATTTGCACACTTTGTAACTTTGAATTTGAAAAATGTCAATGTTTTTTCCTACACTTAAAGAGAACATAAGTGTATAAAACGCTCGAAAAATGTTTCTATAACCGTAATCTAAATGTTATAAAATAATAAATAGTTAATTTATTATTAATCTTTAAGTATATGTATATACAGGTAGTAATCTTATCGGAAAAAATAAACAATATTTTTGTAATAATTAGTCTGCTATAAAAACAAAACCAACTTATGACATAAGAACATATCGATATTTTCAAAAAAGTTATTAAATAAAGTAAAGTTCACATGTGGAAGGAAGCCGAACAATGGTGTAGTAAAATTTTAATAAGTTCCAGCAAAAACATATTTTACCATGTAACGTATGTATGTATTGTAATGGGAAATTACGTTAATTAACACGTGCAATGACTTATTATATATTTTACAAGAGATGCCCCTATTTTAACGCAGTTTTATTTTATTTTTAAGAAACTATTTTGTCAGTTGAAACATTTACGTGAAGAAAAAACGATATGATTGAGCTGAGTTTCGAACCTAAGTAGGTAACTAACTAAGGTAACTAAAAGTCGATAGATTCAAGCAAAAACTTCTCTTGCACTAGACCAGTGGTGCCCTTTTCACCAAACATTTGTTTAGAAGCCCCATCTAATTTTGTTGATGGTCTTTTATATAGTCGATGATGTGACAGTGTCTTTAGACGCTCAAGCGTACATGCTTAGTAGCCGCATTGTTTTATTTTTTCTAATACAGTGCGTTAAAGAAGTGATGGAATTAAGAAAATAATTTTTGTCATCAAACATTTAAAAGCCATTGCGAAAATTTTATTACGTATGTATTTTGGCAAAAATGCATCTCTGATCTATTTATTGTTTGGTTGTTATTTGCTTACGAAATGACTCACAATCATAAGACACCAGCAGAAAAACCCGATATGATTCGTTATCATACTACTTTGAATATTTAATGTATTTAAATAATAACTTTAAAAAAAAGAATACGGGAATTTTTCTTCTTTTTAGAAATTATTTAAGACATGAAACTAAAAAATGTATTTAAGATTTCATTTTGATGTGCTAAATTCCCATTTCATACTATTGATAAACTGAAATTTATTGTTGGTGGGATAAGCTATTCCTATGCACAGGCCAGATCACAAATTTATGTTTTTCTTCTTGTAGTGCTATTTTTATTTCTACACAAAACAAGTAAAACGGGATTTTATGGATTTACAGCCAATCCCATGATGTCACACGTTAACTTTCGCATAGAAAATAATATTTAAAACAAAAACAATTTCAAAATTTGTCACACGTTAACGTTCGCTTAAAAAAATACATTTAAAACAAAAACATTTTTTTTAATTTTTTTTTTGTTTTAAATGTAATTTTCTGTGACATCGTGGGTAATATTGAACATTGTTATTTTAACATCTTTCATATAAAATGAGTATTAAACAATGATAATTTTAAATAAAATCCATACTTTTGAAGAAATTTACTAAGATTTTGAATCAAAATTGCGACTTGATTTTACATTGATATTTTTTCTGTGTGTACACTTTTCAATTGATTATGCATATTCTACTTCAAATGTACCCTTAACCAAGAGTCTTTAACAACATTTTGACAGATTTCGAAACACATTTGAAAACTTGATTATATTTTTTTTGAAAATAATTAATAATTCTGATTTTCTTCTCTTCTTTCAGTTGATCCCCGTCTTAATTGTTTATTTTCAATTCCTATTTGGCTTAACAGAGGAATTGTTTGGAAAAAATTCTACCAATCATCTACTAAAGTAACCCTTTACTACAACGACTCCATTTTAATCAATTTAATCTAAATGTCTCATTAGATTTAAGTAGTTAAATAGAAAAATTTGAATTTAAATAAAATGGTTCGTGTTACAAACTGGGAGAAGTTCAAGTTATTACTGTGGAAAAATTGGCTACTACAATGGAATAAAAAATGGCAACTCATTGTCGAACTAGTGCTACCAGCCATTTTCGCATTACTATTGGTATTAGTGCGTACGCTAGTGGATGCGAATCCAAAACCGACTACCTATTATCAACCACAAAACATTACCAATCTCGATTTATTTAAGTAAGTTTATTTTTTTTAAAAACATTTTTTGATTTTAAGTAAATTTTCTTTTTTAAATCGATCGCAATCTCAAAATTAGAAATGTTTGTAAATTTCTAAAAAATTTTAATTAAATTGGTCAGAATTAAAAATGCATACACTTTTTAAAAGAACCTACAATTTGGATTTACTATTAAGAATTAAAAGAATTTTTTTTTTCAAATATCAATAAAAAGCGCAAAAGTATAAAAACAAAGATGATTATTTTGAATAAGTTGGCGACCTCTTCCTTTTTATTTTTTCTACTAAGCAGATCCTTTATATAAGTAAAGCCAGCGATGCCAACTCTTGGGACACTAAACGCGCGAAGAAATTTGAAAAAACTGGCTAAATTTAAAAATATAACGGTTTTAGCAAATTATCGTGGCAGTTTTTTTCAAAAAAGCGCAAAAGTATAACAAAGAAAATTTTAAACAAACAAAAATTTGTGTCAATTGGTTCAAAAGACTGGTAATGGGATTTGTAAAAATAGAACGAGTACAAAAATAAAGACCATTGAAAGAAGAACAAATCCTTTAACTGGTTTATCAAGAACAAAACGGTAGAAAATGTAATGAATTACAGTGCGACACACTTTTGGACTTTCTAAAATATGGTTCTTGAATTTTATTCTAGGACTTGTTTTATTGAAATAATACAACATTGAATTAAAAAATTACTACATTTTGGTAACTGACACTAAGCACGTTTATTGAGAATAGATCTGTGACTCGTCTAATGGTGTCAATCGATGATAACACCATGCAATAGTGATGGGTATTTTTCATACAAACTCTTAGAACAACCAAAGACTTATCACGGGACTAGTTTGGTGTCAGTTCACTTCCCTCTAGGGTACTTAGTCAATATCTTATTATGACTTTTTGATAATTTCCCAGAACTAATATTTAAGCATAACTCGTAATTCTAGTTTAAAAAAATTCATGACACAAAAATACTTCTCAAATTCAGCGTTTTTTTAGAAGATTAAATATATGGATTGTTATCAATTGCACTTTTATAACTATGCACCTCGATCTAAAATTTAACCGTCTAAAACTTAACTTTTAATGTTTTTTCATTCGAGCGCAATTTTTAAGACATTTTTCACAATTCGATATTGCCAGAAAAACAAACAATATAATCATACCGACCAAAAAGTAAAAACGGGCTAAATAGAAATGAGAAAAATGGCTTACTTTTCGCGTTTTTTAGTTTAGGGCTAAATATTTTATGTCGCGTTTAAGGTACTTTAAAAGGGGCTTAATTTAGACCCAAAAGCACTAAGTTGGCATCACTGTGTAAAGCACTGTAATCAGTCTTATAA
Organism: Pollenia labialis; assembly: GCA_949318255.1. Classification (NCBI taxonomy): domain Eukaryota; kingdom Metazoa; phylum Arthropoda; class Insecta; order Diptera; family Polleniidae; genus Pollenia; species Pollenia labialis. The sequence continues at coordinate 73,420,109 of OX439142.1, forward strand.
AAAAAAATATGTATGGGGGATTTTATATCAAGTGACCTAACTTTTGAAACGGATGTTTTCTGGTCGGGATGAAATCTGCACCAAGGTTAGTCCAATTGGATAATAGCTTGAACACAATTTTTTACGGACCTAAGCTTTGTTTTGAGCAAAAAGGGCCGAATTTTAAATAAAATTTTGATTTTGCAAAAACAAAATAAAAAAAAATTTTTTTTTTTTAAATTTTTTTAAAATTTTTTTCGAAAGATTAAAGAAATAGCTATCTTAACTATTTGGGAAAAATTTTGCTAAGATAGATGAGAAAAAACACCTGTTTGGCCAACAAGTCAAATTTTAACCCACTGTTGCTCAGAGAGTTCCTTGGTGCAAATTTCATCGGAAGACATCGGTTTCAAAAAGCCACCATTTTTTAATATAAATATAAATTTTTCATTCAAAATTTTTACTATTCTATTTAAAAAACTAACTTAAATTTTTAAAGTTTTGGATTAATTCTTTCTTTTGACTTTTCATGATCCAAAAATGTTTATAATTTTTGAGATTGTTATAAATGTTTGTAATCGATATGTGCTTAAATTTATATAGAATTAATATATTTTATTGTAAAAACTTTTTATAAAAAATCATTTTAACAATCTTTAGTAAATCTGTTGTGCGGGCCCGTACAATTCGTAATTTTTTATTAACTGCTCTATCAAAAGACAGGTAACGATAAAAAGTTAATTATTATATTCTTCTTATTAAATTTTTTTTTAACGGACACTAAAATTATTTGTAAAAGTTTTTTTTCCAAAATTACTAATATGTAGTGTATTTGTAGAACATGTAGTGAAAAGCTTTCATCAAGAATCTAGTTTCAAAAGATTAACAATTTTAATTTCGTTTTCCAAAAAGTTTTGATAATACATATTAACAAACAAAAAGTAAATCAATATAAAACTTAGAGTAATTGACAATGTGGTGTAAAATATAACCAATAATAGAATTTTTACACTTTAAGACAAGTATTTTGAAAAAATTGCTTCCCTGATCTTATTATTGTTTGAAATTTTCAAAAAACAATAACGAGTTATCATGTCAGGGTTGTATTTATTCTTAAAATACACATGTAATCTTTTACACATTAGAAATTACTCCAATTTATTATTGAAAATAAGAAAATTCCAAATGAATTTTTAGAAAATTCCAAATGTAATTAAGAAATTTCAAACGAAATTTAGAATTTAATTTTGAAATTAAGAAACTTCCAAATTATATTTCTTCTTAAATAATTTATCGAATTTAAGGTCACGTCGGTTTTTATATATGTAAATACAATATTAATTTGTTATCGATATTTTAATTTCCTTTGGTAATCTTTTCCAGTATTTTCTTTCTTAATACAAAATAATCAATTAATATTGTATTTATAAATCTATATTTTAAATGATTTTGTTTTGTTATTCGTGCTTAATTCTCAATTTTTATTATTTTATAATAAATCTATTGGGGGATTCACAAGGTGTGCTATCCAGTCATAATGTCCTAAGTAATATTTTACAATTGTTTAAAATAAATGTTGTTGTATTTGAAACAAAATAAAAATGTAAATGCTGTGTTTATTGATTCGTCATAACTGTACAGTAGAAATCTTAATTATAAGCGGGAGCCCCCAGCAGTCCTATATATTTCTTGTAATTATTTTTGGACATATGACTTTACAATTTTATGGCTACCTCGTGAATCCCCCATATATATTTGAAAATAAGTTGTGCTATTTTCGTGATTTTATAACTCGAGAACCACTCAACAGATTTTTAAACTAGTTCATGCGTTGGAAAGGGTTACTATCACTGATGGTTTATAAAAACTCCCGATAGGTGGCGCTGTTGTCTTGATATTAAAATTTTTTTATTGATGGTAGATAGCGGTGGGGTCAAGTTATTAACAAAATTCTCCAGTATTAAATTTTTTATTTTTTTAGAAAATCCCGAACTGCGCCGGGACCAAACAGCTCGTAGAAATATATAAATATAAAACCTGAAGTTATCTTAAGCTCGAAAAATTAATTAAAAAGAAATATAATTTTCGAAGAAACTTGAACAAAATTACTAACAAAAAAAATTCAAATTATTATTTATTCATTAATTATGATGTGCTTAATTGACAATTTTCATTCCTGATAAATACATACGTTGAAAATTACTGTCGGGGGATAAGCTAGTTCTTATGAGCAATTCACTGGTTGCCAGTGTGACCAGATTTTAATAAATTTTGCAGCTAAATCTAGCACTAGACATGGCAAAAAATTTTTAAAATTATGCCAACATTTTTTAAACAATTTGTTATAAATTGATTACAAGTATGAAACTTTATTTGAAACTAAATATGTACATTTTAGTTACTTATTTTTAAACGAAATTGAAATAAATGGTTATATTTAAACAGGTGGGTAGATTTTGGTACAACATCAGATAGTTGAGAAAAGTGTACCGCCCCCTCAAATTGTTCCTTTTTACGCCAGTAGTGAAATTCCAAAATCTTAGACTGATTGCCCTAGATTAAGGCGTGGCACATGCCCACTAAAGTGGCTAAAACTGATTTATATGGACTTTTTAGCCACTTTAGTGGGCATGAGCCACGCCTTAACTTAGGGCAATCAGTCTAAGATTTTGGAATTTTACTAATGGCGTAAAAAGAAACAATTTGAGGGGGCGGTACACTTTTTTTGCAAAAAAAAAAAATTTCCCATACAAAAAAAGTTCGGTCTAATAGACCGGACTTAATTTTTTTTTTTGCAAAAAAATTGTACCGCCCCCTCAAATTGTTCCTTTTTACGCCAGTAGTGAAATTCCAAAATCTTAGACTGATTGCCCTAGATTAAGGCGTGGTACATGCCCACTAAAGTGGCTAAAACTGATTTATATGGAAGTTTTAGCCACTTTAGTGGGCATGTGCCACGGCTTAACTTAGGGCAATCAGTCTAAGATTTTGGAATTTTACTACTGGCGTAAAAAGGAACAATTTGAGGGGGCGGTACACTTTTTTTGCAAAAAAAAAAATTTCCCATACAAAAAAAGTTCGGGCGTAAAGTGCAATTCCTTATGACATTCAAGGGTGAATTTTTTTAGAGTAAAACACGCTGCCCTTTAAGAGAGCAAAGCATTTTTAAGCAACGAACACCAAATTGCATATTTTTAAATAAAATGTATAATTTTTTGTAGAAAAGAAAACACCACAAGTGATTTAACCTTCCGAATTTTATATACATAGTTACATATTTTTATTTTATTAATAATTTCACTCTGTAAAAATATTACGTACCTACTAAATAAGAGTCTTCTTGTAGTTGCTAGTTTCAATAATTTACTAATATTCATAAAATATTCACAAGATTTAAAATAACTTAACGTTTAATAATGAAATATTAACACTCGCATCTAATGTACAAAATTTATTAAATTAATATTGGTAATAATATTTTCGCATGTAATTATTTTATAGCAAAATTTCATTAAATTAATCGCCTTAATATATGCTATGAACAACTAATTTCTTAATACACTGCAATAGCAACACTCTTAAAACAGTTACAATTTAAAATAGTTTTCTTATTGATATTTAAATTGTTTGTATTACCTTTAGGAAAGTTATGTCGGGTATACCCGATGCAAAACCTGTTCCATATACCCTAGGCTATGCTCCGGAAAACCCAATTTTAAAAGAAATCGTCCAAGAAGCAGCAAATTCGCTACAACTAGAAGGCATTCAGGGCTATAGTGATGCCATAGCAATGCAATATGATTTAGAGCGTGGTTCCCATATAAGTGGTGTACAGTTCAATGATAGGTGGATTAATATTACAGATCATCCCAAGGATTTCTCATTTGCTCTGCGATTTCCTAGTGAATTAAGAACATCGTCTAGAAAAATCCCCTTAACATGGCTAACAATGAAGTTGTTTATGCCAGTGGATTTTTCGGGACCTAGAAATGCTGATTCTCAAAGTGGTGGCCTACCAGTCGGCTATTTGCAAGAAGGTTTTCTGCCCATACAAAATGCCATCTCAATGTCTTATATAAAGCAAGTATCAAATAATATTGAACTGCCGTATGTTTATATGCAGCGTTATCCGTATCCGGCATATACATATGATCCTTTGATAGAGGGTCTATCATCGATGATATCATTGATAATATTGTTAAGTTTTATTCATCCCTGTTCTCACATAGTTAAGGTGAGTTGAAAGGAAATTTGCTTAGATTAGCCAGATTTGCTATTAATTTTTTTTATATTGTTCTTGCAGTATATAACAACGGAAAAGGAAAAACAATTAAAAGAAGTCATGAAAATTATGGGCATAAGCAATTGGATCCATTGGACAGCGTGGTTTGTTAAGTCGTTTGTAATGTTAAGCATATCGGCCATGTTGATAATAATTCTAATAAAGGCATGCAAAAAATGTCCGTTTTAAAGGGATTTTCCTTAACAACTTTTTTTTTTAATTTCAGATTCAATGGTCTCATAATGTAGCCGTCTTGACCCACGCCGATTGGTCAGTTTTAATTTTCTTTATGTTGATCTATGTTATCACGAGCATTTGCTTTTCTTTTATGATGGCTACTTTTTTCTCAAGAGCCAGCACAGCTGCGGCCGTTGCCGGTCTAGTGTTGTTTATTGCCTATATGCCCTATTCATTTACCATTCAAACGTACGACGAACTCAGTTTAGGTTCTAAGCTGGGTTGGTGTCTAGTTTTTAATACTGCCATGGGCTTTGCGTTTAAATTGATTCTCGAATTTGAGGGAACTGGTGAGGGTTTAAAATGGAGTAATCTCTTTACCCCAGTCAGCATTGATGACGATCTTACTGTGGGCTATATTATAATCATGATGTTGGCTTCCAGTGTTATTTACATATGCATATGTTTGTATGTGGAACAAATATTTCCGGGAGAATTTGGAGTGCCAAAGAAATGGAATTTCATATTTAGCTCTCAGTTTTGGTGTGACGACAGGAACTACGCTGGGGTAGAGGATATCCCGAATGGTCGTATAGAACGTCAGAACCCAGAAGCGTTTGAGCCGGAACCATCAGGAAAAAATGTGGGTTTACAGTTGAAAAATTTGAAAAAAAGATTTGGTGATAAAATGGCTGTGAAGGGATTGTCAGTAAATATGTATGAGGATGAAATTACGGTATTGTTGGGTCATAATGGTGCTGGCAAAACTACGACTATTTCAATGTTGACTGGCATGTTTCCGCCCACAGCTGGCACCGCCATTGTTAATGGTTGTGATATAACCACCAATATCGAAGGCGCCCGTGTTTCTATGGGTATTTGCCCCCAACATAATGTTTTGTTTGATGATTTAACTGTGGCGGAGCACTTGATATTCTTTAGCCGTTTAAAAGGCCTAAAAGGTGATGCAATTAAATGTGAGGTAGAAAAATATGTTAAATTGATTGAACTGGAAGACAAAACAAATGTGGCATCGAAAAAGTTATCAGGTGGCATGAAACGTAAACTGTCGATTTGCTGTGCTTTAACGGGCAATACAAAAGTTGTTTTATGTGATGAACCTAGTTCGGGTATGGATCCCTCGGCTCGTCGACAATTGTGGGATTTGTTGCAGAAGGAAAAAGTTGGTCGAACTATTCTGTTGACCACCCACTATATGGATGAGGCTGATATTTTGGGTGATCGTATAGCTATTATGTGTGACGGTGATTTAAAATGTCATGGAACCTCGTTCTTTTTGAAAAAGAAATACGGCTCAGGATATCGATTGGTGAGTTAATACAACAATATTTAATCAAAACCGTGCGATAATCTTTAATTAATTTTAGATTTGTGTTAAACTTGATGGCTGCAATTCTGATAATATAACCGCTGTATTGCAAAACTACATTCCCGGTTTACAACCAGAAGCCGATATTGGCGCCGAATTAGTGTATCTATTGCCCGATAACTACTCTAGCAAGTTTGAAAAAATGTTTAGTTCCTTAGAAGATCAGTCCAAGGACTTAAAACTAAATGGTTATGGTATAGGCATTACTTCCTTAGAGGAGGTCTTTATGAAGGTAGGAGCTGAAAACGCAAGTAATGGTAGTCATAGGCAAACCAGTGCCATAATGAATGGTGGCTCGGGATATCCGAATGATAATGTAGAATCAATAACTTGTAAGATTCTTTTCTTTATATGATTTTAAAATATACTTTACTTTAATAAAATTTTGTTGCAGCTGAAAAATTATTCTCCGAAAATACCCGTTTACTGAAGGGTGCCAATTTATGGTCCAATCAATGGCATGCCATGATGTTTAAAAAGTTCCTCTATACCTATCGTAACAAATTACTCTTCTTTATACAGAACTTTATTCCCATATTCTTTGTTTGCATTACGGTGTTAATTGCACGTAATCAGGGCACTTTCAATGACTTACAACCCATGACTTTTGGTTTAACTCAATATCCCTCGGCGGTAACAGTCTTGGATGCAGATTCTAATGCAGCTCAAGATTCCTTACAGTTAAAAATTGCTTACCAATATAAGAGTATAGCAAAGTCTTATGGCAGGGATTATGAATTTATCGACACGGGAAATAAAAGTTTCACAAATTATATATTGAACTTGGGCGAGGCAAAGCAAGTGCGAGTTAATTCCAAATACTTGGCAGCAGCTTCTATAAATAGTAAAAACATTACCGCATGGTTGAATAATCAGCCTTTACATACGGCTCCCTTGACAGTAAACTTGGTGCATAATGCCATGATAAGGTGAGTTTGTTTGATTCAAAAACTTTAATAAAAAGAAAAAAATTCTGATTTATGTTTTAATTGTAGAGCCTTAAAAAATGATTCCTATAAAATTACTGTGACCAATGCTCCTTTGCCGTATACCGCTGAAACTAAACTGATCCAATTGAATGTCGGCAATAATTTAGGCAGCCAGCTGTCCTCCAATTTATGTTTCTGCTTTTGTTTTGTTAGTGCCTTCTATATATTGTTTTTGATTAAGGAACGTGAGACACGTTCTAAACTATTGCAATTTGTAGGCGGTGTTAAAGTTTGGACCTTCTGGTTGTCACAATACCTATGTGATATTTTAACATTTGCTCTTACTTCTGTCATTGTTATAACCACTATAGCCTGTTGGCAAGAGAAAGGATTTTCGAATTTTGAGGAACTGGGTAAGATTTAAAAAAGTTTTTCCCAAGGCGAATTCACTAGACGGTGAGGTCAACTCTACAACAACATTGCTTCTGTGGGCGGATTGTCAAAAATATTTCTAGAAAAAAAATGTTTGTTTACATAAAAAAACTGTTTTGTATAAAAACTTTGACAACTCGACCACTGAAAAAAACACCATATGTTGACTTGACACCACCTTTAATGAATTTGCCTTGATTTTGACTCTATTATGGTTTACAACTCAACTCAGTTGAGTTAAATTTAAAACTCACTGCTAGTGATGAGTTGTAAATTTTAAATGTTGTTGTTAACCGTTTGTTGTTAACCGCACGTCAACAAAATTGTATACATACATAATACGAATTATGCAAAAGTACAACTGAACTAGAGTTGAGTTGTAAACCGTAATAGGGGCATTGAAATTCCTTTAAAAAGGCTTTTCTAATCTTTGAAACTTACAGCTCGCTACTTCTTGGTTATTATCTTATTTGGCCTATCTGTGCTTCCATTTACCTATTTGATTTCATTTTATTTTGCTGATGCTGCCTCGGGGTTTTCTCGCATTTCTATTATAAATATATTTACCGGTAACTATTCATAGAGTCTAGAAATATTTTTCCCTTTCTGATATAAAACAAATTTTCAATTTCTTAGGAACTGCCTTGTTTATTGTAATTATGGTCATGTCATTTGAAGTCTTTGATACCAAGAAAACTGCTGATTTATTGGTCTGGTTCTTTCGAATTTTCCCCCATTTCTCTTTGGCTATGGGATTGAATAAATTGTATGTGAATATAGCTACCAGAGATGCTTGCAGTGAAAGTTCAATTGCTTTATTGCCAGATGTCTTAAGATGTCAATTGATGCCAAAATGTTGTAGTAAGTTATTAAATTTTTTCACATTATTTTAGGAGATAAGAGCCACCTCTTTTATGGTAAACACGCATTAGTTTTGTGGGGAACGCGGGTAAAAGACTTATTTGCCCTGCATGCCTTTTGTTCCCTAAATAAAAACGTTACAACAGTTTTCATCGTCCAGACTTGCAAGTTTTGTTGCAGCAATTCTTGGGTTTATTGTTGAGTTAGATGAGAAAATTATGAAGGGGTACTCAGTTTCATGTGCTGTGCAATTCTGTGTGGTTTTGAAATTTTCACACTTTTAATCATGAAGTTGGCTGTAGGTGTATTTGTATACCCTTCACCGAAGGTAAGAGGGTATATATAACTTAGCCATTCCGTTTGTAAATTCACCAATATTGATTCTACACCCTATAAATTATGTATATTCTGGGTCCTTATGAGAAGAGAAGTTCAAATCAATCCGGTTGTCCGTCTGTCCGTGTGTATGTTGAATGGGTTTTCCGAAGACCCCAGAAATGATGGGGACTAGGTTCTCATATATTTATGTCACATATACTCCGTTTAAGTTTGCTCGTTCGATTTTAATTTCACTTCATTTCGATTTCCAGAATATGCCCGTATGTTAAGTAATGCAATCCATTTAAGCCTCTAAAATTAACCCATTTTATTCTTTAACAGCGGTATGTATAATGAAAAGTTAGCCACAGTTTATACACTACGTACAACGAGCTGCCAACTAGAATACCGATTAAGCTTAGCAGCTTGTTAGCAAAATGTTCATGTATAATATACTTTTTCACTGGTGCAAATTTTTAATAAATCAACTCTGATATATAAAGATGCCATACTGTATTAAAAAAAAAACATTATTTTTGCTGAAATCATCCCTGATTTTGACATTTCATACTGTTTTCATACAGCTGTTTTTTCCAAATTAGCAGATATTTGGCAACTCACTAGTCAGAGTTTAGCAGTTTGCTATCCACAGTCTGAAAGTGTATTATAATTCAACTCTGTGCTAACTTCTTGCCAATTTTTCATTATACATAACGCTGTAAATATTTAAATTTCCTAAAATCTCTTTTTCGTGGATCAATTCGTTAGAGGACTTAAACACTGTCCAAATTTCATGTCTCTAATGCTGCGTGATGATGAATCAGCCACTTGACCAAGTCAAACATTTAATTCAACATTTGCGTCCTATGGGAATACTGCTCCCTTGCACCTAACGACAATATAAGTAGTCTATTTTATTTTTTTTTGGTGCACAGGATGCTTCCTTAAAAATGTATTGCTCGCCCTACATCTTCCCCATTTATTTTTATTTTTAAAGGTGTAGTTTACCATAAGAGATGTTACTACAAAGCTTGAAAGGTTTTGTCTTCAGATATGCGGTATTTAATACTTTTGTTCTATGGAAGGTACAGCTCTTCCTCCGTCTACCCCGCCAATTTTTATTTTATTGTTAACCATAATAGTGGTCTTAACCACGTTCGAAGACTCTTGCTATAATAACACTTTAGTTACGCGATATTTAATTAATGCATCCTATGGTGGGTATTGCTCCCCTACGCCTTCCATCTTTGTTTTTATTTTCAATGGTGTAGATTACCATAAGAGTGACTCCTACCAAGTTTAAACATTCGCACTATAACATTTCTTCAGATATGCGATATTTAACATTCGCGTCGCATTGGGTTAAAAACGAGATCTGTTTTAAATTTTATTTCTATGGGGATACCAAAGCGCACAGGGTAAGCCAGTAAAATAAAAAAAGGTGAAGAGAACAGACGAGAAAACAAAATTGCAAGACTAGGATTTCATAATCCGGACACTAATGCAATTTCAAAACAAAATTTCAAAAAATTGCAAGTCTAAAAAATGATTGGATGGGAGCTAAAAAAAAAAAAAAAAAAAAATAAAAAAATTAATCAAATTTTAGAAATCTAAATATATTAAAGACCGGTTACCAAGGCGAATTCATTACACGAAATCTCGTTGCATAAAGTACAACTCGTACAAAAACCCAAAAACTACAAGCAATTTTTTTTGTAATATAAATGTAAAAACAACAGTTACAAAGATAATAAGCAAAATTTTAAAATCCAAAGTTAAAAAAAGTTATCAGCAGGGCTTTTATGACCACCACATTCTAATATTTTTTTGTTTTTTCTTTTAGATACTGTGGCTTATTTCGCCTGGAAGGAACCTGGCATTTTACCCGAAACCGTTTATTTGGTCGTCACATCTGTAATATTCTTTATGATTTTAATTATACGTGAATACAGTCTAATAAGTGAATTGATTCATAAAATTAAAAAATTAAGTTTGTAAGTTTTAAAGAAATTTTTGAAAATACAATCTTCTTACACAAACAATTCTAGCAAACCTCCTCCACCTCCGGAAGATGGCTTCTTCGATGAAGATGTGGATAAAGAAAAGCGACTAATTATGGAAATGTCAAAGTCGGAACTAAAGGCAACGAATTTAGTATTGGATCGTGTAACCAAATATTATGGTAAATTGTTGGCTGTCAATCAAGTGTCGTTGTGTGTCAAACCGTAAGTTTTTAAGGTAATAAAATTAATATTTAGTGCTAAACAAATTAAATATTTTTAGTGTTGAATGTTTTGGTCTTTTGGGCGTTAATGGTGCTGGTAAAACCTCCACCTTTAAGATGATGACTGGAGATGAACGCATTTCCTTTGGCAGTGCTTATGTTAAAGGTTTAAACTTAGCCTCCGATATGAACGAAGTCTATAAAGACATCGGCTATTGTCCTCAATTCGATGCTCTTTTAGAGGATTTTACTGGTCGAGAAACATTGAAAATATTCTGCCTTTTACGAGGTATCCGAAGGGAACGCATTAATCATATTTCTGAAGAATTGGCCAAATCTTTTGGTTTTATGAAACATTTAGATAAGGCAACTAAAAAATATAGTGGCGGAAACAAACGTAAATTAAGCACTGCAATATCAGTTATTGGTAGTCCTTCGGTGCTATATTTAGATGAACCTACTACGGGTATGGATCCGGCTGCTAGACGTCAATTATGGAATATGATTTGTCGTATTCGTGATTCGGGAAAATCAATAGTTTTAACCTCACACAGTATGGAAGAGTGTGAGGCGTTGTGTACACGTTTGGCGATTATGGTGAATGGTGAATTTAAATGTATAGGTTCCACGCAACATCTGAAGAATAAATTCTCCAAGGGTCTTATATTAAAGATCAAATTGAAACGTAGTACCGAACTGGCTAAGGCGAGAAAGTGAGTCGTGAGAATTGTGCTTTTTGTATAACTAATAATTTTTTTTCTTTAATTTGTAGCTCTATCATTTCAATTGCCACTAATACTTCTGGACCTACTCAAATTTTAAATCTCGACGTACAAAATGTTAAAACATTTGTGGAAAAAGAATTTCCCCAAGCCATTCTACAGTGAGCAACAAACAATAACATAAGAACTTAATCTTATTTTTAAATCCGTTTTCTCTTCCCTTTGTTTAACAGAGAGAAATACCAAGGTATTCTCACTTTCTACATTCCATTAGCTAGTATTAAATGGTCCAAGATATTTGGTCTCATGGAACGCAATCGTGATAATTTAAACATAGAAGACTATTCTATATCCCAAACTACGCTAGAAGAAATTTTCTTAGACTTTGCCAAGTACCAAAGAGAAGATCCAAGACAAGTCAAGTGAGCTTGAGAAAATTTAATTTTTTATTGTATCTCTATTATTTTAAACACACACACACTTTACAAATTTTTCAGCTAATTTGCACCCTACGCTTGCACCTTAATCACCTTATACACACATTCCTCGTTTTACTTAAAAAAAAAAAAAAAAATTGTTAGTTAAGCTCTTTTATGGATACTTTATACCAAATAATTAACAAACTACAAGTGAGCTATGACTTTTGTTTTGTATTAATTTATTTTAGTTTTGGCTTAATTTATTTTGTATTATTCTAACAGTTTTAGGAAATCTTTTTGGCTTTTCTATGAAATTATTTTTTTATTTAATAAAATTAATTTATTTAATAAACTCATAAAGGCAGAATAAATCTTTACTTTCTGTTTCTGTTCCGTGCCGTTCTGTTACAAAATTGTAATAGTTACTTTTTCTGTAGCAGCTTATCAGCCATTTATGACAAATTTATTAGTTTTGCACCGTCCCTCTTATTTTCAATAACTTAAAAGCACATAAATTTGAAGAAATTAAGTTTTATTAATTCTTTAAATCAAAAAATAGTTTATTTCAATAAAAAAAAAATAAAAAAATGTGTATTTTTATTATTTGTTTTGCTGTCACCTACAATTACTTAACAAATTTTTGATTTTAACAAACTGAACCGCAACAGAACAGAAAAACTAATCAATTTCACAGGTTTTCTAATAACAAAAACAAATCAGCTGATTCGTAACAGAACAGATAGTAAAGACTAACTGAGCCTTAATTAATTTATTATGTTTTTATGGAAAATGGTAATTTTAATTGTTTAAATACAAATTGTGCTAATATTTTTATTGAATTGATTCAAACACATAAAGTTTTAAGTTAGGGATAGCTGTTCGGTTTTAACCGAAATCGAAACCGCGGTTTTAAATGCCTAAAAACCGAAAACCGAAAAAAAACCTCGCTTTTAGCTTTTACTTCAACAATATATTTATGCTTAAATAAATTGAAAATTATACATAATACTCGAACTTCATTTACAAAAACTTTATACATAATAGCCTGCAACAATGGCCAGGTATTTTAAAATTCTTAAAATTCAAAATGGGTACTAAGAAGAACAAATGTTACCTTAAAGTAGGGTTGTAGGTTGTATTCGGGCAAGTTCTGGAAATCGAAATCACGTGAAATTGAAAACGTACAAATTAAACAAATTCTCCGGGCGCAAAATTTATAAAAATACCTAATTCCTTTCAGGAACACTTTTCTCTACCTGAACTACTTTTGAAATAAAGAAAAGCTACGTTAATTTGTACAAACATTTTATTGAAAATCTTTTTGTTAAATAAAAAGAAACCAAACTATGTTTTTTTGGTTTTATAGTTTATAGCTGAACTTGGTAAAATTGTCCGTAAATAGTTTATTGTTTGTTTGATATTGGAAAATTAACTTAGGACACATACATTTTCTCAAATTCTAGCTGAACTTGGTAAAATTGTCCGTAAATAGTTTATTGTTTGTTTGATATTGGAAAATTAACTTAGGACACATACATTTTCTCAAATTCTATATGATTTGTGCAATTTTGTGTGTGGGGAAAATTTCGTTAAATGCCAATAGGTTTAAAGAAAGTCCTGCTTACACAATCAACAAGTTAATTGTTTTAAGCTAAGTTAGGCTTTTCTCCTTTCTGATATGGCATACAGGAATGTTATGGCTTTCCTGTCTTCAAATTAAAAAAAAAAAAAAAAACATTTAAGCCAAATGCTTCGTTTTATTGTTTTTTTTTACGCAAATGGAGTAATTTCGCATACGTATAAAATGCCATAAAACGGAAACCATTCCTTTGACGTTACACATTTCAACTGTTTTTCCTTATATAATTGTTGCATATTCAATCAAAAGTTTTAAATATATAATAAATTAAATAAATAGTTGCGTTTTCGCCAAAAAAAAAATGTACTGTTTTTTTCTTGATTGTTCTGTTTTTTTGTGTTCAATGTACAGTTTTTCCGAATTTAAAATCTGGCTACCCTACCTTAAAGCCTAGTACCAAGGCGAATTGACTAGAAGGTGGGGTCAAGTCAACATATGGTGTTTTTTTTCGGTGGTTGACTTGTCAAAGTTTGTTTACAAACTAGTTTTTTATGTAAACAAACCTATTTTTTTTACTAGCAATATTTTTGATAATCCGACCACAGAAGCAGTGTTGTTGTAGAGTTGACCTTACCTTCTAGTCAATTCGCCTTGCCTAGTACTCTGTTCGAACTTGCGAAAAATGTTGAGCAACATTGATTATTTCACACGGAAATTTTGTCATGTATCAATATTATCTATCTCGCGGTTTTTAAAAACTTAACGTTTTTATTAGTTACAAGTATACAACATTATTTTTGAAGGTAAACAAAAAACCATAGTAGGGGGTAGTGCACTAAATTTTGATTTTAATCAACATTGCACTCTTACTCAATAAAACTGCAAAAAATTAGTTTTTACAATTTTTTACCAGCTTAAGTGATGATTGCTATTTTTTCACTAGCACTAAAAAAATGAATTGGTATTGAAAATTTTTTCACTATCGCTAACTGTGATTGTGTGCATAAAATCTGCACTCAATCCAAATTTGTAGTTCAAAATTTGAACTTGCAATAAAAAAGCTGTACGATCACATAATATCACTAAAATTTAAATAAATTTAATTGTGTACGTGCATGTTATTTGATTTTTCCGATGATATGCATAAGCAAAGGAAATTAAACTAAATGAAATTCTGTCAATGACGGAATGATTCTTGGATTTGATCATTAAAACACAAGTTTTGTATTTTAAATTGTGTGTCAAATAAGTGAAGAAAAAAAAACTGCAATTAACTGATGATTGCTTTCATTGCAATCACTCAACATCAACAAAATTATTGCAATCATTTTAAACTAGTGCACTACCCCCATCTATGACAAAAACCATGTGTTTTGATAATTGTCATTAAAAAAAGTAAAACAATTTTATTTTAATAATTTTCTATAGTAAAAAACAAAAAAATTTAATTTTATTATTAATTTTTGCACTTTTCTTAAAACACAAACTGATCAGTTTAACTTTATGTGTGTGAACCAGAACTTTTCTTAAAATATTTAATGGTGTTGTGGTTTTATCTTTGTTTTATTCAATGGGTTAACAGATTTTCTCTAAAAAATCCAGCGCTGCCTGGGGGCAAACCATCATGGATACGAATTCGAACAATTTGTACTGTGTATTACGATATTCGTAATATTTGTTTCAAATAAACGGACTTTTTTATACTTTATTGAAAAAAAAAATCCCTTTCTTAACAGCCACTCTTTATTACGAACTAAAAGTTTTCATCATATTTCCCATTTTTTTTAAAAACAACCTCTATCATCGTTTCGAACGGTTACACAGTACAAATTGTTCGAATTCGTAAATTATTTCTTTCGAATCGAAATACGCAGTAACCCCCCCCCTGGGCGGTTTGTTAAAAAATCCCATTTTACACTTTTTAGCCCTTTTAGTTAAATTTTGAATTTATTTTTGCTATAAGGCGCTTTTATTAAATGTTTTAATTCAAACTATCAGCCCTGTTCTGAAAATCACTTTAATTCAAATCACGTGATTTCATTACACGTGTGCCTTTTGTATGTTAGCTATGCTTGTCAATTGCCAAAGGCATACCGAGAAACACAAAAGCGGTATGATTTTCAAAACACAAAAAATCACACTTGTGATTTTAATAGTACGCGATTTTCAGAACAGGCCCGTATATTATATTATGGGAAAATGAAAAACGTATTTACGAAATGTACCAAGAGTTTTCTTTCAAATTATTAATTTTTTTCGTTTTATGTTCTTAATAATCACCCGTATTCCATTTAACGTCGTCGTCATCAATTTAATATCAATATCAATTTTTATCGACGTCGTTATCAATTCAATACAAAACTTGTATTTTATAACAGTAATGCAACGATGTCGATTGTTTATCGTTTTTTAAAGCACGTAATAATTTTTTATTAAAAACTAGCTGCCCCGACAGACGTTGTCCTGTCCAAATTAGAAAAAAATGTCTGCGTTCGATCTTTAAAAATCGTTAAAAAGAGGAAAAAAGTTAAAATGAAGTTCATATACATAAATTGAGTCTACTATTTAAAATTATTTTAATGCTTCTTTTTCTTCACGTCTTCACTCTGCAAAGTTTTCACTGAAATGAATACATTTAGCATTAGACGCCACAAAAAGTTTGACAAATATCATTTTTTAATATTTCTACAAACAAATGTTTGTACAAACAGCAAACACCCGAATAACCAACACAAAATATTTGTACAAACGTAAATTTTTGACATGTTTGCCAAGCCATTTGTGTGGTTTATTATGCCCTTTATTAATGTACCATTAAATTTGTTAAATCGCTAACAATTAAGTAAATTCACAACATAAGTACATACATATGTTATGTTGTGTATGTTATTTATTTGACAACAATGGTATTTTTCACATCTTTGGTTTCAATTTGACAGCAAATGTTGTCAAGTACCCGGTAGGCTAGCTGGTATTGAGCTAGTCTATCAGCGCCGGGGTTGCGCGTTCAATTCCCGCCAGAGACTCAGTAGCCCGTTTCTGTATTTCTCGCATCGTAAAATTTTCCGCATGAAACCAGTGAATCGGGACAGAAACAGCGCAAAAGGAAACAAAAAATGATTTTTCTCACACAAGTGTTTCTGTATCTTTCCGTTGCGAGAATTATCTGAAAAAAAGGTGTTTCTGTTACAATGGGCACGTTCATAAGACGTAACTGTTGAGCTCAACTGCTAGACAACTGTTGACAACTGTTGAGCCGAATACTTTCGTCTTAGAAACGACATTATCGTAATATTTTCCACAAAAAATCGGAAAACCTATTTTTATAAAAAGATATGTAATAACAAAACAGAACAATTCAGCATTAAATAATGCTTATAACATAAAAATAAATGTTTTACAAATAAATTGTAGTGAATTAAAAAAAGTTTAATTTTTATTTAACTTTTTTATATTAAAATATATTTTATAGTACACATTTAACTCTCTTTTAAATGTAATAAGTATTTCAATGTCGCTGAAAATTAAGATAATTAAGCTGTTGAGGTTGAGCACAACATGTTGACTTTAGGTAGCTAAAAAAATTTATGATGGATTAAATGGCTTCAAATACCCAACTGTTGTGTTGAGCGGAAGTGCTCAACTATGCGTTTCTAAGACAAACACTAAACGGTTACACAACTGTTACGTCTTATGAACGTGCCCAATATTTTGCGAAAAGTTTCTCACAAGAACTGTCAAAATAAGTCACATTTGAAATTGGTGCGAAAAAAACAAAATAAAGATATTTTAAATATAAAATATGTTTATATACTAACTAAATTGATTTCAAAAACAGAAGTACATATTACGCGCAAAATAATAGCGGTAAATCAAAAAACTATTGCACTTAAGCAAAGACTTTACATACACACGTTTTAGGCTGGCTTTTTGAGATCTCAGTTAAACTAGGTTTAGTTTATCTGAAAACAGATTTGTGCCGCCATTGCCAAGTTTGTATACAAAATTTTGACGGAACAGCTAAGTTTTGGTAAAAATTTTGGTCTTAAATGAAATAATAAAAAAAATTAAATTTCTTCGGGAAAATTTGAGTTTCAGACTACCTTAAACTGGGTTTAAACTTAATCTACATCTCAAAAACTCGGCCTTAGTTGCGCATATCAAGGGTTGCGTTCAACGAGGATACACTGTACATTTAAAAAAAAAGTGAGCCACCCTGTTAAAAATAACTTGAAAAATTTAATATTTAATCATACTGGCAATGAAAAAAATTTTTAACTAGTTACAAAAAGAAGTCACAGGTGAATAAATGTTACATGCAATGCATTTTGTACCACAGACAGGGATGTTAGATGTGACGATTTTACGTCATTTTGACGATTTTTTTCGATGAATTTTCCAAAATGACGATTGACGATTTTTGATGTAGAGTCGCTTATGTTTATTTAATTTAATCCCTTCAATAAATTTACTTTAAACTTTAATCTGGCATCAATTTTATAACACTTTAATCTGACAAGCAGGGTTGGTAGATGTGACGATTTTTCGTAATTTTGACGATTTTTTTTAAAAGAATACAGTAAAATTACGATTATTTGACTAAAAGTAATAGTGTTATGACGATTTTCTGGCATCGATAAACAACACAAGAAATATTTACAATTATATTAAAAACAGTTCAAAACTTAAAAATCAATTTTTAGAAATACAAAAATTTTTGGAAATTAAACAAAAAAATTCCTCCCGCATCACAAACCTTCTCCCGGAAAACAGTTTAGTACGTCTAAAACCGTAATAAATAATGCTATCATAATAAAATTTGGTACGTCACAGTTTTATAGCACCAGAAATCACACTGGGCACGTTCATAAGACGTAGCTGTTGAGCTCAACTGCTAGAAAACTGTTGACAACTGTTGAGCCGAACACTTTCGTCTTAGAAACGGCATTATATGTATAATAAAAAATTAACAGCTGATAAATATTAACAATTGAAAAAAAATAAAAGTGATAATAAAATTTATTAGTTTAGCTAAAAAGTATGGATAATACAGAATTTATATCTGAGTTTCAGCTGTTGAGGTTGAGCACAACATGTTGACTTTATTTTATGATGGATTAAATGGCTTCAAATACCCAACTGTTGTGTTGAGCGAAAGTGCTTAACTATGCGTTTCTAAGACAAACACTAAACGGTTACGCAACTGTTACGTCTTATGAACGTGCCCACTGTCACTGTCACTGTCAAATATAGGTATTGCGGTAAAATTTGTTCCAGAAAAAATGTCATGCAATTTTGTGATACGGTCCATAATTTACCTTAGATCCCATATTAAGCAGCCTTCTAAAATTCACTGTAAAATCTGGGTTTACACTATTAAAGTTTTGTTTCAGAAAGTATGACTTAATAGGTAAGAGAGGAAGAGAACAGGATATTTTTCTCTCCCCCTCACTAATAAATTCAGACTTTTTGAAAGAAAACTTTTATAGTGTAAACCCAGACGCTTAAACTAATTTCACACTGCTCGGCTAAAACTATTACGAATCATGACAGTTTACTCAAGCTAGTACAAATTTCTAAAAAGAAAAGCATAAAACTTTCTGTTTGTCGGTCAGTAATTTAATGTAGATCTAAACCGCAACCAATTTTAATGCTGACGTCCGTTTTTATTAAGTTTAATTAATAATTTATAGATCCCATAAAGAGCCCACTCCTGAAATATATAAACTGTCGATGGAGGGTATCAAAGATTTGGCACAGCCGAATGAAGGTTTCTAACTTGTTTAATTAACACAATTATTATAATGTTTTTTGTATTAAAATTTTAGTTTGTTGAATTTCAGTAATTTATAAACTGGTTGCCATACTGGATTTACAAATTTTAAAATGATTAATTTTTTTTAAATTAATAAATTTAAATTTTTTTTCTTTCTAGGACTTCAAAGTCTCTTGATTGTTTTCCTAGTTTAAACTGCATGAATTCAGGTAAAAATAGCTGGGACTTACCAACTGATCGAGGTCCAGCGACATCAACTTTATCAGAGGGCAGAGTTTAATAAACAAAAGTACAATGCTGAGTCACAATAGTAAACAGTGTGTAGTAAAAGTAAAAAAAATTTAAAATCTCTTTTTTAAATCCTTAATCTATATTTTTATATCATAATATATGTACATATTTATTAACGTAATTATTTATTTTACAAGTACATACATAAATAGTTATAAGCAAAAAATAGATATTAAAAATAATCAATAGATTCAGTGCTTTACAAATATTTTTAAATCGAATATAAGTCCACTATATGTGCAACTAATTCTTTAATATTATATGTATGTTACTACCAAATTTATTCAAACTGTTATTTAGCTGTTTTTGGAATATTTGTGTCTTATATTGAATTATTTTAATTTTATAAACAAAAAATAAATGAAGTGTTAAATATTGACACCGAAAAATTAGAAAAAAAAACTTTTATTATGCAGAGATGTTGGGTTTAAGAGGGTCATGTAATTTTTGAAATATTTTAAAACGTAACATTAAAAAAAGCATAGTCGGTGACGCCCGACAAAATGATAGCCTGCACAAATGGCATGGTCCTTGTGACCATTGGAATCTATGTATCTATGCGCACAAGTTTTAATGGAGATCAATTCAAAAAGTTATTCTAAATCGGTTGGTATATTTAAAGGTGGGCCAAGGACCAATATTCTAAGCACAAACAAATATTTCCTTATTTTTTACAAATTATTCAGTTAATCTTTTGATAGTTAATTTATATAAAATAACTAAAAATTCATTTGTTTTTACGGAATTCACGGTTGAATTTTTGACGGTAAACATTAAATGAACTTTTCTTACTATTTTAAATAACATTTTTATTTAAATTTACATAAAGAAGAATTTAACGTAATCAACGGACAGTATTAACTGCAACTGAAAATCCGTATTTACATGCACTTAGTTTTTTAAATAACTGTTAGAATCAGTTAAAATATATTTGCTTGGAATTTTAAATATTTATTTAATTAAAAATTACTGCACGGAATACTTCTTAAATAAACTACAGTCCGTTACTGTAATAATCGGCCTTATTGTGGTTGTCGTTGTCGTATACGACTGTGTAATAGATTAAAGTAATACACAACATGTGTTCTTTAATCTACTACAAAAAACGACAAGTTTGTTTACGAAAACGACAACCACAATAAAGCCGAATAAGTGAGCGTATAATCACTCGTAGTGTTACATGTTGTGCAACTTCAATCAAACAAAATTAGCTGATTTTATTTACAACTATTACACTTTTATCATTAATGCACTTCATGAGCGATTTTAAAGGCTATTTGAGCGATTTCTGTACGCTATTACGGTTTGGCAACAATAATATTGACATCACTAATGGCTTAGAATGAACTTTTTCATTTGAATATTGTTTCAAGTACATACAACAAAATATTTTTAAAACAATTGTAAAATATTATTTAGGGCATTATGACGATATGACTTGATAGCACACCTTGTGAATCCCCTAATAGACTTTTTTTCATTTTAATATGAAAATATTTTTATATTTTGTTTTAAAACCATCTTTCTACAAAATTATGAGCGGTATGAATTATGACAAAGAAAATAAAACATTGATTCTTCAAACAAAGTATGTACCAAAGTTGTATTACAGAGCAGTATGAACACCTTAAATAAAAGTAAAGGTAAAATATGCAACATATGTTGCATGTTTTTCATTAACTTATTCACAAAAGAACTTGAAAATTTTTCCCACAGTTGTATTTTTTGTACAAACGAACACAAAAACGTAGAACATGTTACATTAATGCAACATATTTCTCAGAAAAGAAATCGTTATAAAATATATTATTATAATGTAACATTATATTAAGTGTTTGTATTAAACAAAATGAATATGAAAAAAAAATTTAAATGCAAATTTTTTATTGTATTCTTAACAATCAAAACTAGCACTTTTGTTTTGCATTGTATAACAATTTAGCACTTTTATTTTGTCGATTTAACACATTTAATTTGAAATCTTCTGGTAATCCTGGTTTGTGTGTGTATCTGTGCTATCAAACTTGGAAGAAAATTAAGTGCAATTTAAAATAAAACCATTAAGTGATTTCAAGGACCAAAATCTGGCAGTCGTGATCGAATTCTTTTTCGATTCGAAAACGATTTTATTTCTAATTCTTTCAGTCAACACTGAACCTATCGAAATTATTTTTTCAGTGTTGTTAAAACTCAAAAAAAAAATGCTTTACTACACTGCAAGAAGGTCGATTTGTTCAGTATCGGTTTATCATTCTTTATAAATGAATTTGCTTTTAAATCGAAAAAGTATTCGATCACGAAAAAAAAATCGGTCTGGGATTTGACCGATAAAAAGACCCACTGGAATAAGAACATTGTTTGCTCATAAATATTTATTATAACAAGCAGAATTTAAGAAGCATTCAACAATCAAAATTAATCAAATTATGGCAGCAAACAAATTATTGTTGTTTTTATTATACGGCCATTTTTGGTAATCGCACGATTTAAAATCGTCAAACGCAAGATTTATTTTATGGTGTTCTAAAACTCGTGCGTTCTGCTGGCGATGTGCAATTATTTTTTAAAAATATTCAACTTCCCTCCAGCACAAGGCGAATTCATACAAGGTGGTCTTATTTTGAAAACGTTTACAACACTGTAAAATTTTTTAACGTTGTGTCAAATATTCAAACACATATTTCATTTGGTTTTTAATTTTAAATTGTGTGTTTTGAAATAAAATAACTTAAAAACTTTTAAATTTCATAATTTTAATCGATAATTATAGAATTTAGTAAAGATTCCCCAGAACCACCAGAACGGTATACCATTTTGATACAAGGTTAGTTATCAGCTGTTGCTTACGTAGCAGGATAAGGTCACCTGGTGTAAATTCGCCTTGCTCCAGCATATATTTGCAATTTTAAGTCGCCAAACTTCTTGCGATTTCAGAACACCTATAATGAGATTTTAAGTCACGATAAATAAAATTTTGTGTGTATTTACCATTTACCGTTCTTTAAACTTCAAAACAACAATATAATTATAAAATACATACAAAAAGAATATTTTTGAAAATTGTATATTTAATTTTAACCAGCCTAATTATGAATACAAATTCCCAGGGAGTTTTTTTCCTTTTCATATTTTTGCAACTGAATTTACACAGGAAAAATGGGAGAAGGGAGAAAACTCCAGGGGAATTTTTATTCATGATTGGTCTGAATATGTTTAAAAGACTTCTCAATCACTTGCTTGGTTTTTTTAAAATTCTCACATTATTTTTCTTTTTAAATACGGCTACGCACACTGCAAGTGGTACACATAGAAAAAGTCTTTTGTTGATATGTTTGGAACTCAACATAAAAGTTAATCCATAATATGGATTAACTGAAATTGATAAGCACTAACCATGTTTTTGTCAAAACATTAACCATTGTAAAAAACATTAAGAATTTAAAAAATCCAACAACCTATAATATTTTTTGCGTGCGCCATAAATCGCAAAAGAAATTAAGTATCGATATACAAATTGAAATAAAAAGCCTTTATTTAACTGAAGACCTTTTCATAAAATATTATATAGTGTTTCGCCACGCTCTAAGAGCTGACAAATATATAACTGACAATTATTTTGTAAGAATCTTGGCATATACGTATGTATAATTAAGTTTTATGCAAGCTAAAATCTCGACATTAGCTTTTTGGTTAATAGACCCACAAAATAACTACTGTCCCGAGAGGAGGTGTACTCTCGTTCATCGATTTTACTGACAAAAATCTTACCAAAATTTTGTTAAAAAGGAAACTTTAGAACAAGTTATTAGTTTGTAGCTGCTTAATGTGTCACAACTTCAATAAGAGTCGCATTTTCAAAAATACCTTTAAGTGCAAAAATTTTGCGAAAAATTGAGTTTTGAAGATTAATTTTTTATCTTCCGTTGTGTTTGTATTACATTGCTTAAATATTGGCAACCATGAACAAGAAAAAAAGGCGAAAAACTAAAATGTAAGTGTATTATATTATATTAATTTAAAAATTTACTCTCGCAATTGTATGGTAATATACTGCAACTTTTTCAATATTTTAACTTCAAAAAAACCTATCAAAAATTAAAGCAATCATAAACAAGCAAATATTATTTTTTAGAACTTATGGCCTGTTCAACTATCTCGACAGCAAAACGAAGCGATCGCCATCTATTCGCTCGATTTCGAATCAGATTGGGTTCAACAATTTCGACAGCTTTCGATCGCTTGCTCTTACGTTTGTAAATATTTGTTACTTACGTATTAAAATAATTAAGTATTGCCATATTAGATATTTCTATATTTTGTTGCTTTTTTGTTCAAAAGTATCAAAAATAATACTAAATGGCTTGTTGACAAATACAACCGCGTTTGAAATTTTATCAGCTGTATACAAATGTCAAAAAATAAAAAAAACCTTTTTTGTTGAAACCAAAACTAAAGAAAAGTGTAAACAAAAATTGAATTTAATAAAAAACAAAATATTGAAGCAAAAAAAATTTATGATACAAATAAATAAATAAATAAATAAGTCAATCAAACCAAACGTAAAAGAAAGTTAAATAAGTACCAAGTCAATATTTTGCTAGCATCAGCTTGCTCCTTGGAAGTAATTGCATTTGTTTCATTTGACGACAAATTAACGACAGTTGTTCCTCAACAACCATATTCCACTTTTTTTACCTGAAGAGCAGTTTGTATTTTATTTCTTACTCTATCCTTCTTCGTTTGGATGAAGTTTTAAAATTTTTAATGTTTTCATTTAGAATTTGTAGTGTTTCACATAATATTAAGGGGCCTGTCTCTTCAATTTTGCTTTCTTGTGCAACCACCGTCGCAGCTTTAGAAACTCTTGGCGGTGATTCTGATATCTGCTGACTGAGTTTCAGCACTTTTAACTTTACCCGCCAACACTCTACAAGACTAAAGCAGTGTCCGATCATTTATATGATCTAGGGAAGTTAAATAGTTTTGTTTATAGGTACCACCACCAGTTTCTTGCAGGCTTTTGTTGTTTTCTGAAATTTATTTTTGTCCTACATTTAAAATCTTCCCATGTCTGTAAAAATATGTAATATTTTCAAAACCAATTCAAGCTATGGTTGTTTTCTGCCTTTAATTATAATGTGGGATAAAATTTCCCGCCTTGAATAGAATGGATGGACCAATGAAGCTTAGTTTAAGGCCTATTATTTTCCATTACTCGCCCATTGAAAATTTATTTGCTCCAAACACTGGTGCACCCTTCGCCATCTTAGGATGTTCCTCCATTTATTCGCCTAATGTAAGCAATATTTCACTTATTTATTTCTCTCAAGAAGCGTTTTCGAGATAGTCGCGAAAATCATGTTTTTCTGCAGTTGTTTTAGCTCGTTACTTTGAAAATTGAATTGTTCATCTGAATTGTAAAAACTATTGTATAAAAATGTTTTCCACTTTCAGCACATATATATACTGTGTTGATCGGATAAAAATTTACTGTGCTACAAGCCATTCGATTTAACAAAAATTATTTTTTTATGTTTTCCAATATTAAATAAATTAAAAAGCTTGTAATTCAGTGAATTTTTATCCGATCACTATAAGGAAAGGAGGATAAACATATTTATTCGAAATTTTGGAAATATAACATTAATCCAGACAAACAAGATTTTCGCGAATAATTCTAAAACGATTATGAGAGAAATAAATGAGTGCAATATTTGAGTTTACCTGCCCCATTAAGCTTAAACAAAATCTAATTTTTAAGTCTAATTTGTTGTGGCGTATTGTAATCAAAAAAAAAAATTACCAATTGTTCTCTATTTTTATTTATAATTTATTTAAATTACCCTTAAATATTTCTTGTTTGTTATAAATACCATGATTCGACAGCAAAACAACAAGTGAGTGGTTTTGACATTTATTTTCGTAATGTCGACAATACCTTCGATATTAATAAACCGCTTTTTGTATGAGAGTACTTACGTTTTCTTTCGAGTTGTCGTCTAAACGAATGTTCGTATAGAATAAAGTTAGTTGAACCCAAAATAGTTTTCGATCGCTTAGAATGCGATCGAAGTCGTTCTTTCGAAATCGTTGAACAGGCCATTATATTTTTATTTCAATTTTATTTTTTTTATTAATATTTTCATTTACTCTTTTATAATTATTTTTATTTTTTTTTTTAATTTATTTAAATTGTTTAAATTTTTAATAATCATTGTCCGATTTGTAATCACATTATGTAACAAGTCTGATTCTAATACTCTAAATTATAAGATATTATGTCTTGTTGTATTAGAAACCCATATTCGAAATAAATAAATAAATAAAATATTTATTATAAAATGGTTTTGTTTATTAAGTTAATGTATGTACATTAGGGTGGGTCAATTTGTTCGGGCCCAAAAAAAGTGACAAAGCGTATAGCAAAATCATAATCTACGGAAAATTCTAAGAACTTTTCCTAAAGAAACCATGGTTCTAAAATCAAAGTCGAGCTTCCGGTTTTTGACTTGAAAATTTGGTGCTCAGGAAATTCGAAAAAGGCTACTTTTTTTTGGAAATATTTATTTCAATTGATGAAAAGATGACCTGTATCGCTGAAAAAGGGCTTGCTTAAGAGGAAATTTTCTCAGCTTTCTATTGTTTAAAAATTCTTTACATACATAATTGGTTTAAAGTTTCTTGTCAAAATTAACAGAGTGAAGCTGGTAAAAAAATGTATTTTTTATTAAAAAGTTGCTGAATTTTCGAAATAAAGAAGTGCGTTTTAATAAAAAAAAAAATATTAATAAAAACTATTTTATTTTGTAATAATTTTTCATTTTCAGTTTTTGTTTAATTTTTTTTAACAAATTTTTGTTTAATTAAGTCTGGAAGCAATTGTTTTTTTTTTTAAATAAATTTTAAATTAAAATTTAGTTAAATTATTTTATTTAGTTTTTGGGTAGCAAAATTGTAACAGTTTTTGGGTTTTTACCAACTGGGTAATTCCATGTCAAATTGACCAAGAGTGGGATCCGACCCATTTCGATTTAAATGAAATTTGGTCAGAAGGTTCCTTTTTTCCGTTAAGGAACATATACGAACGAAAAAAATTAACCGAATTAGCCGAATGTGTTGAGATTATTTCTTCAATATCACGAAAACTACTTTACATACGAAGATGATTTTAATGTCATTTTAAAGAGAACGCTTGGGGCTTGAATTTTCTATAAATTATCACAAATATAGAAAGCTGAGAAAATTTCCTTTTAACCAAGCCCTCTTACAGCGATATAGGTCAACTGTTAATTCATTTCAATAAATATTTCCAAAAAAGTAGAATTTTTTCGGATTTCTTGAGCACCAAATTTTCAAATCAAAAACCGGAAGCTCGATTTTGATTATAGAACTATGGTTTCTTTCAGAAAAGTTCTTAGAATTTTCCGTAGATTACGATTTTGCTATACGATTGGTGGTCAAAAAAATTGACCCACCCTAATGTACATATATATTTCTTTAATTTGAAATTCGAAATGGTTAAAATAACAACTCTAGAAAAAGGTTTGAACTTTTAATCCATGAAATGGAAAATAAAAGTCAAATTGCTCGTGCTGTTCGGTCTTTTGGGAAAACAGAAGCCAGGGGGCAAATCGCGGCATTCGATATCGATCGAAATTACAATGCAATTTAAAAAGAAATTTCATTTTAAATCGAATGCCATAATTTGCCCCAGCACTGAATTTAAAAAAAATGTGGGAACATACATATAAAGACGGTAAAAAAATGTGTAGAAAACCGGTGGAGGATCAGTAAATAAAATAAGTTTGGCTCCGATTTTTTACAGATGGAGCTGGCCGCATGATCTTGGTCTGCGAAAAAAGATCCACACAACTGATCATATCTTTTAATTTTATTTTTTTTAACTTTTTATTTACTTTAAGTCACTTTTTTGTTCGTTTTCCTTGCAATTTGTTCTTTGGTACTTCGATAATTTTTGGCTACTAAACAATGTTGCCGCAGCTAATACAAATTTGTATTTAGTGTTGAGTTGCTTTTTGACAACGTGACGGCAGTTGTGGTGCCATCTGTAATTGAGCCATAAGTTACTTATTACCCAACAAAGTAACTTTACAAAAACGAAACATTTTGTTTACAAAATGGTGCTAGTTATCCTATACCACAATCACTTGATTAGAAAACAAGAGTTTTAGACTTAAAAATAGAGCAACACCCACATAGAAATTGATATTTCTGTTAAAAATAACCAACATAAATTGGGGGCAGCATGCACGGCTTTTAATTTAATTTTGCATAAATAAGTTGTTAATGACTTGAAATCAGACTTCAAAATTTCAAGATCGGTCCCTTATTTAACATACGTCCCATAAAAGGCCTACGTTTTGAAAGCACTGAAGGGGCTTACATTTTTTTATCTTTATTTATAATCATTTGGATAATTCTTTTTACATTAATTTTAATTCTTTTAGATTTTGCAAAACTTACCTTAAACAAATCCTTTATTTTATCCTACAACTGCTTAAAATTTCTTTAAATCTTATTTTTTTTTTGATATACATATTAATTAATTTCATTTAACTTTCTTTCAGTTGTATTAAATTTTTACACATATTTAAAAAAAGGCCATATTTTGTGGTAATTTACCATCTTTAATTATTTATTATTATATTTTTCTTTCTCAAAAACAAAACTATTTTCATTACTTTTAAAATTTCTTAATTTACAACAAACAAAAATCGAAGCAAACTTTTTTCTCTTTCACTTATCTTGCTTTTAGCTTAGACACTTTTTGCTTATTGACTATTTTTTTATTTCCTCAAATAAATACTAAACAAACACATTCCCAAAACACAACACAAGGCACCTCATTCTCTGCTTTCCACGACCGCGACGACTGTTAGCAACTTAAAACCGACGGAGATTGTTCGGTCATTATCTCTGCTTTGTATGAACAAATTTTCTATTACGGTTTTTACAAAGAAATATTATTCTTTTAGCTTAGGCTTTGTAATTTTCTAATAGAATATTGTTTTAATTTTATTTTTCTATAAAAATCAGTATTTTTTAAACACTTTTTGCTGGGGTTTTAATGAATTTAAAGGAGCATTTCTTTAAGACGTTCACGCACTTTGAAAATTTCTAGAAACTAAAGAGAATAGGAAAAGGAAATTTAGCAAACGGGTGAAAAAAACCTGCTGGTTTAACTTTAGTGTGAGAGTGAAAGAGACAGATAGTGCGATCAAATGAAGAAAAAAGCTTTTATTACAATAAGAAAATATGGTTAGGGACATTGCTGCTAGGGCTGCCGTTTTTGGTTATTTCTAACCAAAATTGGTTACATTTTTTTTCAATGTGGAGATGTGAATATTTTTTTCATTTTGGTTACTTTTTTCTAAAATAATAATGCGTACGAATATGTTTTTCTTGATACAATTATTTACGAGGTCGAATAATTTGTACTGTGTACTACGATTTTTTCATTACTTGTTACCAAGGAACGGAAGTTTTTTATATTTTATCGAAAACAAAAAATCCCTTTCAAAACAGCAACCAAATAATTTTTTAAGATTTTCGCTAAGAAAATATTGCCATTTATGATTTTTATATCAAAAACGCAATGTTCTGAAATCGAAAACAAATGAAGTTTTAATCAATGGAAATTTTTAATTTTTTTTTAATGAGCGTAGTTTTTCTTGATTTTAAGAGTTGTAAAGACTTAAGGTAGGTAGTAAAGACTAAGTGCATAAAATCAAGGGGAATATATTTCAGAAAATTCGTTTTAGTGTTTCTTAAAACTTGAAATAAGTTTAATGTTCTGAATTTAGGTTATTTTCAGAAGTACATACATACATATATTTTTATACAAATTTGAAAATACACATATCAATATAATTTTAAAATTTATGGAGTTTTCTTTAAGAAATGGCTGTAAGTTTTAAGAAATTTGAAATTTTGCTGTTTATAAATTGTCGGTATGTATATTTTTTAATATTTTTTAAAATAATTGTTTGGTAAAAAAAAACTTTGGACTGTCAGTCATGCACTTTTTCCCCATTGAATGTACATACGTTACGAAAGGCGAATTTGTTTATATTTGCCACAATATTTTTCAATGATTCACAAAATATATCAAAAAAAAAAAACCATTTTGAAACAGTAACCCAGCAAACACAGAAATACTCTATATATATTGCCAAACGTATTGCCTGGATGAAAAATATTATTGCGGCAATAATCGATTTCGTATTGCGGATGATACTTCCTTCGGGAAGAAACGTGTCTCGATAGCAATACTCCTAAGCAATACGAAAGCGATTCTTCTAGACGATGAACTAGCAATATTGCCAGATAACCACTTATTAGAAAATAGGAAGATGTCGCCAAAATAGCATTAGGATGATAAAGAGAAGATTTTGCATTTAAAAAAATATAAATTTACGTTTAACCACACAATTTTATTTTAAATTAAATTGTTTATTTTATAAAATATAATTACAAATAATACAATTTAGAAAAAATAAATAACAAAAATTGAGAAAGAACAATGAACAGCATCTTTATTTACCCCATGTATACGACACTTGAGTTAAATCTTTTTTCGTTTTTCGTAAAAATTTGTCATAAATTTTGCAGCATGTCTCTTGCTTAGTGCTCTAATATCTGTAATGCTTGTTATCGTGGAGATTACGCCCTTTTTATATAATTTTCGATAGATGTACATACATTAAAAAAAATTTTAATTTTTGTCTGTCTATATTCTTTAGTTTTTTAAAAAAAACTAAAAATGAAAGAAAATTAAAAATTACTTTGATTATTTTCTTCTAGATGACAATTTTGGGATATTGCTAAACTATTGCCTTAGGTGATATCTTCCATTTGTTTGCAGGGTAATTTATAATAAGAATTATACAAACAAGAGAATGAAGTTTTCATAATATTTTAGAAACATACATACATACATATGCATTTGGTAATTGGAAAATATTTACATAAAATGCATTTCGCATATCGCCAATCGTTTTTAATTTCGCCATATCGCCAAACGAAAATTTCCATCGAAATTAAGAAATCGCCAAATTTGACAGTCTGCTAATAACAGCTAAAAAGCGGAAAACAATTTTCTATTTTTGTTATTTATAACTGGCATATTAAAAAATATTCCATTATTATCTTTCAATATACTGAATTTTGTACGGAAATATTACTTTTTTTTTCACGAAAAAAGTATCAAATAAATAAAAACTTTTAATTATGTTTCTCGTTATTTTTTTAATACATAAATGAATTAAATTTCATGTTTCATCATTCAAATAACCTTGCAACTTAAATTAAATAATAATTTTTGCAATTAATAAAAAAAGACATTTTAAATTTGGTTATATTTTTTTCAAAAATTTTGGTTGTAAAAATTGAATTGGTTGCGGCAGCACTGATTGCTGCTAACTTTTTTTGAAGTCTTGTCGTCAAATCGCAATT
Source organism: Pollenia labialis (assembly GCA_949318255.1). Lineage (NCBI taxonomy): Eukaryota > Metazoa > Arthropoda > Insecta > Diptera > Polleniidae > Pollenia > Pollenia labialis. The sequence continues at coordinate 73,450,963 of OX439142.1, forward strand.
TAAAAAACGCTAGAAATGCCAAAATTATTTATACCGTTAAAATCCAAATATTTTGCAAAAACCCTGTACAAATCAAGATTTAGGGGTTTTTTCAAAGGTGTGCGATTTTTAACTAAATTGATATGAAAGATTTTTAATTTCCCTGCCTTTTTTAGCCCCGCGGCCGTACAAAAATTTTTTTATATAAAAATGCGTAAAAGTTGTTAAGATTTGCAATACGATAAGCAAGTAGTTAGGTTCGGACTTATCGTCGACTCATACAAAAATTTATACAAATTTGAGCATATTTAGGCAAACGAATATAAGTTTTATTCCGGGAAATTTAATATTAATAAGAAATACTTTTAATTTTCGTTTGCTTAATTGTTTTAATATAAGCAATGATTTACTTTTTACTTTAGCTTTGACTATGGATTATTTTTCATAAAGTTGATAACACTGGTTTGCATTTAATGTTTTTTTCTATCACGTCTAGTTTTTTTTTGCTTATATTTCATCAGAAGTTGAGAATGATTCATCCGATTTTGTTCAAAATACTTACAAATGATTAGGAATATAATTTTTTCTTTATTTCATTTTTTAATTTTCAACTGGTTCGGAGTTATTTAGAAATTTGTTGCGATAAATTAAGTTTTTCGTGCAAAATTAGTGCTATTTTTTGTTTAAAAATATTATTTGTAACGACAACAAAACATTTTATCATTTATCAAAAAGTATATTATGAAAACCGGCGGCCAAATGTTAACTTTATTTATTATTATGGGCATGACTAATATTTTTTCTGAAATATGGGGAATTGGTCCGATTTGGATACAAATACTAGCAGATTATTTGGAATGAATTTCCATTTTAATCATCTTAACCAAATTTTTTATATGTTGTACAATTTCGTAGATATTCAAAAATTAGTGGCGCGAACATTTTTTTTAATGCAAAATGAAGGCTATTTTTTGTTTAAAACAAACTCATAAAAAAATTATTGCTTATAAGGGCAAATAGTTTCCAAATTTACATAATTTATCGGAATGGCAGCTATATAACGAAACAAATAAGATATAAACTCTGTAAATCTGTAGTTTATTTTAGGAAAAAGAATTTTATTCCTAATCATTTGTAATTATTTCGACCAAAATCCGACAAATAGTTCTTAAGTTATGATGAAATATGTAAGCATAACTGACTTATTTCGGTCGAAATATAATTCTAGCCCATAAAAAGAACTAGATTTGAAACAACAGCAATCTGCCTTGCTCCCGCCTTTTTTTTTGCTGACCAGTGTATTTACATAATCAACGTTCCGTTAATATACTTGCGTGTGCCCGTGCAAAAAAAACAAACTAAATTGGCAAATTGGTTTTTTTTGTTTTCTTACGAAGGCAATGGAATAAAGCTATTTTTAATTTTTTTTTAATTTAGTTTTTTCTTTTTATCCACATACAACTTCAATTCGAGTCGGAAAGAATCCAACCAATTGTAGGGGAATGTAAGAAAAGATAAACCCACTGTTTATTGTTGGTGTTTTGTTTAAGCTTTGATATTGTACCAAGTAGGACTTTGAGTGAGTGAAAATTCTTTTCGCTTTAGGGTTTAATTTGTATAATATTTTTGGCTTTTCTAAAATCTTTGAAAAAGGAAATTTTGCCACGATGGGCACATAAAAACCGCGGTAAAACTGTCAAATTAGCAACTGTGGTTGGGGAAACAATGTTTTTGTTTTCTTGACAACAGGGACGGAGAGGTGCTAATATGTAAAAATAAAATTTATGCTTAAAATTTGTATTTTTAAATTAAAATTATATATTTAAATTACGTATAGTCACATAACTCGTAAGAGGCCCTGAGGTTTTTACAGGAGGAGTAAATACTATTTAAATAAAAAAATGATATATTGCCTTTTTTAAATTATTTTTCTTGTAAAACCACCGAGTTGTTTTGACAATGGATAATGTTGCATATTATGCAAACTGTTAGCTAGGACTTTGAGCTTTAACCCTACAGCAGTACCTCTGAATAAAGGAAAAAAGTAGATTTTTTAATTTTTGTTCTTTTTGCGTTCTAGGTAACGATATGTTTTTGGAAAAGATTTTTTAAAAATATATGTATATTAGTTTTATAAAAAGCTTACTTGACAAATTTTTTAAAAGTTTGTTTTAAAACCTGTACTGTTTTTAATAGAACCTTTATGTTTTTTAAAAATATTGTATGTGAGAATGATACTAATCTATTTTGTTTTTGACATTTGCATATTTCATTTGAAACTTACAAAAAATAATTTAAAAAAAAAATTAACAATTGTTTTAATCATAAACAATTTGGACACCAATCTTCTAAATTTTTATAAATACAGTAAAACATTCAATAGTAGACAGCTAGGGTCACCAGAAATTTGTCGATTCTTGATAGGTGTTCACCTAATGGAAGGTGTAATAAAAAAACATAATGTTTTTTCTTTAGTATATAAATTTTCATATTATTTGAATGTGTATTCTAAGCCAAATTACAATCCTTAAAAGCATTTTATAAAAGAAATTATTAAATTCACTTTAATCATTCACCGTTTTGAAATTTTTTTTTCAATCAACTTCTTTTCAAAACAATTTTATATTTTGACATTTACGAATTTTTTTAATTCGCCTGTTTGAATTCGCCTTGATATAACTTTTCTTCTTCCCCTCTCATCAAATAAAACAAACCTAATAATCAGCGATGCCAACTTAGTGCTTTTGGCACTATTTATGGTGCTTTTTGATGACTTAAAACGCCAAAATTTTATCTGTAGTGCCAAACCTAGAAAAAGCACTAACTTGGTGCTTTTTCAATTTTTCGTTAGTGCATTTAGTGCTTTTTCAATTTTAATTTTTTTCTACCATTTTTTAAAAATACGTTTATAGGAATAGAGGATTAAGATGAGCTTTGCTATTTGGATTACAATTTTGAGAAAGCCTGTGTAAAGATTTTAAGACTTCAAATGATAAAAAAGAGATAAAGGAAAGTGGCATTCGTTTTGCCAAAAACTTTATTTACGATGTTAGAGCTAGGCTTCCTAGCAATTTGGAAATTTTACAAAAGGTTTCACTTTTTAGCGATGGCAACATATTTAGTAATCGTGATAACAACGATGTATTTGTTTGCGATAAACATTTTTTTAAAGATGTATTGTGAATGGAAAAATAAACAACGATTTTGAGTCATGTAGAAAAGTTAAAAAACATGCAGTAGGAAACTGTACAAAAGAACGCAAAGACTTTAAAAACTTATAAAAAGTTGAAACTTAGTATAAGCAAAGTGTTAAATAAATTAAAAAAAGCTGACAGAAAATGCTTTTATAACGAGCGTTATGTAACCTGCCATTTTTCATGCCTTTTAGCTTTCAAACGCACAACACTCGTCACCAAATAACCGCGTGTTGTGCACTTCTGCCTCTAGTGCTACTGCAAAAAGGTTTGACTAAGTATCAGAATGCAAACATACATGATTTTCTATATAACATCTTATGTGTGTTTTTCATTCTGAAGCGTACATAGGTTAAAATAATTGGATAATATCATACGCCAATTCTTTTATTAAACTTTGCACGATTTTAATTCAGATTTATTTAAACGATATAAATATAAAGTCATTGGTCGGTCATTGCAAATTTTCGGTAATTGCAAAAGGGCTAGTTTTTTATCGAGTTACAAAAATCGAGCTCGCACTGTATTACTTTAAAACGGGTTTATGGCCAATTCAAACATAGCTGATGGATCATCATGATTTGGATGATATTATTTTTATTGAAGATAATAATAATACAATTAAAAATGTTTTTAAACAAATGTAAATATATGTATTTATTATTTAATATTAAAAAATGTTCTCCATAAACGCCATCGCCTTTTTTTTAAATTTTGAGGGTATATAATATTCGTCATAGCCGAAAGCTACTTGTTTTGTGTTAAATTAAATTGAAAAAATGGCTAAGTGCTTTTTTACGCTTTTTTTTGCTCGAAATAGTGCTTTTTAGTGCTTTTTTTAAATTTTAAAGTGCTTTTTGCTCTCAAAAAGTTGGCATCACTGCTAATAATGTCCATAACAGTGTTACCACCAGCGAAATTTAAAATTACACTTGAGATAAAGCAAAATTACCCGATTTTAATAAAATTACACCTGATATAAAATTGAAGATTTGTTTAATAAAAAGACTTTTACAAAGAAGCAAAAACACAACAAACTCATTGAAGAAGAAGTCAAACTGTTAGGATTCTTATTGTAATTTAAAATAAATTAACAACTAAAACATTAAAGACTTAAAATCAATTAATAAAACTCATGAAATAATGAGTTTAACTTCATGAACTGTCATAGTGCTCTCACTTTTTGCTCAGGCAAATCATAAAGAACAGATTCATGCTTGAACAATGCAACCAAATTATCCAAATTTACTTTGAAAATCAGCCATCGATTTTTGCAACATGTAGGCGACTTCATGATTTAAATGACTTCTAGGCCTTGCGATGTGACACCTCTTGATTGTTTTCCGTAGGGCTGTGAAGTCACTGGTTTATGCTGATAAACCAGAAACAACTGAAGGTCAACATTGTTAATTTTATTCGTGATATGCAGCAAACAATGCTCGAAAAAGAGGAACAAAATTTGACGTCAAATGCATTTCGGCAAGGACAGGCGCGGTGCCTATTTGTTTTATATAAATGTCAAATGGTGATACAGTGTATTAAAATTTATTTTTTTGTGTTGTCTACCATTTTAAGTTTCATGGTCTTAAAAAAATACCCTTTATACCTTATTAAGTAAAGAAAATACCTGCATAGTTCAGTTTTACAACTGTTAAGGGCGTTAAATATTCTTCAAACTAAAGCATTTAAAAGTTGCAAGATAACAATGAAACTAATTATATGTTGGAATATTGGAGACATTTCTTTCCCCAGGCTGGTTTTTTGTTTGAATAACTTTTTCCAATAAACTTCAGGTTCTAAATCACTATGATAGTAATTTTTATCCAAATATAAGAAACCATCTTGCGACATTTATAACCAAACTTTTAAAAATATTTATTCAATGATTGAAGTGTTTTCTTAAATAGAAACCGAGAATTTGGTTCAGAACTACTGTGCATTTTTTAACAACAATATTTAAAAAGAAATAAATGCCATAAATGAAATCCAATCTTGATTTTATTAAGGTATCTGAAGCAAGAATTTCAAATAACACCTGAATTACACCTCAGAGAAATTATCCACGCTCTACCCACGACAGTAAAAACTATACCAAATTCGGGTAATTACCCACAAAGTGGCAACACTGGTCCATAAACATCTTTTCTTATTGTAATAAAAGCTTTTTCAAGGCGAATTCATGTATACGGTGGTGGCGATACAACAACAAGTTAAAACTACAAAACTAAAACATTGTATTTTATTTGTTGCTTTCGTTGGTCGATATGTCAATAAAACACAAGTAACTTTTGACATTCCTCTCTCTAATTAAGAATAAAGAAGCACATCTGTGCTTTTAACGCCACCTTGAGCTTTTTTCTTCATTGCCTATCACTAGCTAACTCTTTCACTCTCGCACTAAAGTTTAAACAGCAGGTTTGTTTTAACTCCCTTTTGCTAAATTTCCTTTTCCTATTCTTTTTGGTTTCTAGAAATTTTCAAAGTGCGTGAAGGTTTTAAAGAAATACTCCTTTAAATTCATTAAAAACCCGGTAAAAAGTGTTAAAAAACTTCTGAATTTTATAGAAAAATAATATTAGAACAATATTTTATTGGAAATTTATAAAATCTAAGCAAAAAGGTTAATACTTTCTCGTAAAAACAATAATAGAAAATTTGTTCACACAAAGCAGAGATAATGACCGCGCAGTCTCCGTCGGTTTGACGTTGTTAAAAATTGTCGTGGTTGTGTGAAGCAGAGAATGATGTGTCTTGTGTTGTGATTTTTTTTAAAGACAGTGGGTTTGTTTAGTATGTATGTATTTGAGAAAATAAAAGGAACCTCAATAAGCAAAAGCAAAGTGTTTAAGCTGAAAGCTGTGGCTTTTGTTTGGTGGCTATTAGAGAGACCATGAATTTTTAAATGTGAATATGAAAATAGTTTTGTTTTTGAGAAAGAAAAAAAAAATAATAAATTACACTGTGCTAGTTGAAAAAAAACAGACAAGCCGGTGCTAACCGTTTTTTAGGTTAGCTCTTGTTTTTGAGATATACCGTTATTTTGAAAATATTTGAAATGTATGACCAACCCCACTTAATTTTTCATCTCAATCATTTATTTCTGACATAAATACCCCCTATCACCATTTCTTAAGGGGGCTCCCATACAGTATGTTCAATGCAGTCTAGAAATATATTGAAGAAAACGTCCCATAAATGACCGACCTCATTTAATTTTTTGTCCTTAAGATTTTCTCGAGACATGCTTGCCCCTTATCACCACTTCTTAGGGGGACTCCCATACAAATATTGCGTTTTATTAAATTCTTAAATTAATTATGACTTTTGTGAATAAAATAAAAAGTTGCTAACAGATTTGAATCATTTATGGCTTGTTTTGTTTGCAGCTTCGTTTTTCAAATGTTTGCAAAAAATTAGAATCCTAGCTGTGTTTCCCAATTTTTTATGAATTTTTAAAAAACAAAAATTTTAAAATGTGGCTAAAAAATTATGTTTCTTAAACGACTGCTTGTCTTAGAAAAAAGTTCTTTTCTTAAAGGAAATGTTATTGCGGAATATCGTTTTTTTTAGTTTTTTTCAATAAGCTAAAGCGTTTTTGAGTTACAAAAATAATCCACAGCCAAAGCTAAAGTAAACAGTAAATCATTGCTTACATTAAAACACTTAAGCAACCGAAAATCAAAAGTAAACTTATATACAATTGTTGGACCTAACGCCAAACAACGTACAAACTGTAATTCAAAAAAGTCAGGAAATACTGTTTTGTATGCTATTTTGAACAACAAGATAACGGAATTTAACGCCTTTGGCTAGGGTTATATACATTTTTTTGATTGAAGCAAACAAGCCTGCAACGTTTGCCTAAATATGCCCAAATGTGTATATTTTTTATAAAATGGTTTTGTTTATTAAGTTAATGTATGTATGTATATAGTTCTTTAATTTGAAATTCAAAATGGGTTAAATAACAACTTTTAAAAAAAGGTTTGAACTTTTATCCATGAAATGGAAAATAAAAGTCAAATTGCTCGTGCTGTTCGGTCTTTTGGGAAAACAGTAGCCAGGGGGAAAATCGCGGCATTCGATATCGATCGAAATTACAATGCAATTTAAAAAGAAATTTCGATTTAAATCGAATGCCATAATTTGCCCCCAGCACTGAAGCTATATGGAAGCGTATCAAATTTTAAAGTTTAGGCAACGAATTTGTGTCATAAAAAAATGTGTAGAATACCGGTGGAGGATCAGTAAATAAGTTTGGTTCCGATTTATGACAGATGGAGCTGGCCGCATGCTCTTCGTCTGCGAAAAAAGATCCACATAACTGATCATATCTTTTAATTTTATTTTATTTAACTTTTTATTTACTTTGTCACTTTTTTGTTCGTTGTCTTTTCAATTTGTTGTTATTTGGTATTATCGATACTTTTTGGCAGTTTATTGTTGAGCGTGATCCAATTAGTAGGTCTTCTTGAAAGGCCTGCTGATTTTTTGCAGAGTTGTTTTTATACGTGCAATTGTTTTTGCAGCAATTGTTTTTGACATTTCTACCATTTTTTACACAAACAATTGCTTTTGTTCTTGACATCTTTATCATTTTTTACACACAGTAAATGGGTGTTGTTGCAGACCTACTTATTGGGCCATGGTGTTAAGTTGCTTTTTGACAACGTGACGGCAGTTGTGTTGCCATCCGTAATTGAGCCATAAGTTACTTATGACCCAACAAAGTAACTTAACAAAAACGAAACATTTTACTTTCAAAATGCTCATGGTTATCCTAAGCAGTTTGTGATTACAATATACCATAATCACTTGATTAGAAAACAAGAGTTTTAGACCTGAAAATAGAACAACACCCACATAGAAATTGATATTTCTGATAAAAATAACCAATATAAATTGGGGGACAGCATGCACGGCTTGCAATTTAATTTTGCATAAATTAGTTGCTAATGACTTAAAATCAGACTTCTAAATTTCATGAAGATCGGTCCATAATTTAAATACGTCCCATAAAATGCCTACGTTTTGAAAGCACTGAAGGGGCTTACATTTTTTGATCTTTATTTATAATCATTTGGATAATTCTTTTTACATTAATTTTAATTCTTTTAGATTTTCCAAAACTTACCTTAAACAAATCCTTTATTTTATCCTACAACTGCTTAAAATTTCTTTTAATTTTATTTTTTTTTTGATATACATATTAATTAATTTCATTTAACTTTCATTTAGTTGTATTAAATATTTACACATATTTAAAAAAGGCCATATTTTGTGGTAATTTACCATCTTTAATTATTTATTATTATATTTTTCTTTCTCAAAAACAAAACTATTTTCATTACTTTTTAGCTTAGACACCTTACATTTGCTAATTGACTATTTTTTTTATTTCCTCAAATAAATACTAAACACATTCCACAAACACAACACAAGGCACCTCATTCTCTGCTTTCCACGACCGCGACGACTGTTAGCGCCTTAAAACCGACGGAGAACAAATTTTCTATTACTGTTTTTACAAAGAAATATTATTCTTTTAGCTAAGATTTTATAATTTTCTAATAGAATATTGTTTTAATTTTATTTTTCTATAAAAATCAGTATTTTTTAAACACTTTTTGCTGGGTTTTTAATGAATTTTAAGGAGCATTTCTTTAAGACGTTCACGCACTTTGAAAATTTCTTGAAACTAAAGAGAATAGGAAAAGGAAATTATGCAAACAGGAGAAAAACACCTGCCGATTTAACTTTAGTGTGAGAGTGAAAGAGACAGATAGTGCGATCAAATGAAGAAAACAGCTTTTATTACAATAAGAAAATATGGTTAGGGACATTGCTGCTAACTTTTTTTGAAGACTTGTCGTCAAATCGCAATTTAAAAAACGCTAGAAAAGCCAAAATTATTTATTTAGCGTTAAATGTTTTAAAAATACCGTTAAAACTTAAATATTTTGCAAAATGCCTGTACAAATCAAGATTTAGGGTTCTTTTTCAAATGTGTGCGATTTTTAACTAAATTTATATGGAAAGATTTTTAATTTCCCTGCCTTTTTTGCCCAGCGATCGTACAAAATTTTTTTTATATAAAAATGCGTAAGAGTTGATAACATTTGCGCTAATTTTGGAAATTATTTGCTGTTTTTTTCTTATTCTAATCACAAAATTTGTTTTATCAGATGAAATTAAGGGATTTGTATTGCTACGAATCTTTTCAGACATTAAAGTTTAAAAGAAATGTCTGACCTTTTGGTCCAACATTTTTAACATTACATATACTAAATCTAGAATAATTAGGTGCTCATTCGTCTAGGTTTGGCAATGATGGTAACATTTTTAGACCTTTTAGACCTTTTTTTTGCATGTTGAATTTAATGTTTCTATTCCTAACAAAAACGTTTAACTTTCTTTAAAATTGAAAAAAAAAATAAATCTATTCTTTTGCTTAAGAATTCCAAATCCTTTACGCTACCCACCTCTAGTACAAGCAAATTATTACAATTCACTTCTAATTAAAATATGTATTAAAATATTTTATTTTCGTTAAAATTTAAAATTTTTAAATAAAAATTTTAATAGGAATTGCTTTTACTTTTCCTTCTTTTTCTACATATTACATTAAAAAATCATTTTCTTTTTTGCAATTATAATAATATTTATCCATTTTTTACTAAGTTCCTTTAACGAATACAGTTGTACCTAAAATATATAAATGTTAATCAAAAGTACACATCGTTAGCTAAAATGCAAAAAGGCGTTACTAACAAAAAATAGCTGTCAAAATTTTTTTATTGCAAATTAAAATTATCACTTTTTTATAAAAGAAATTATTAAATTCACTTTAATCAATCGCAGTTTTGAAATTTTTATATTCTAAAAATAAAATTTTTAGCACTTTTCAATCAACTTCTTCTCCAAACAATTTTATATTATGACCTTTAGGATTTTTTTTTAATTCGCCTGTTTGAATTTGCCTTGATATAACTTTTCTACCTCCCCTCTCATCAAATAGAACAAACCTAATAATGTCCATAAACATCTTTTCTTATTGTAATAAAAGCTTTTTCAAGGCGAATTCATGTATACCGTGGTGGCGATACCTCAACAAGTTAAAACACCAAAACTAAAACATTGTATTTTATTTGTTGCTTTCGTTGGTCGATATGTCAAAAACACAAGTAACTTTTGACATTCCTCTCTCTAATTAAGAAAAAAAGAAGCACATCTGTGCTTTTAACGCCACCTGAAACATTAATACGCCTTGAGCTTTTTTCTTCATTTTCTATCACTAGCTGTCTCTTTCACTCTCGCACTAAAGTTAAAACAGCACGTTTGTTTTAACTCCCTTTTGGTAAATTTCCTTTTCCTATTCTTTTTAGTTTCTAGAAATTTTCAAAGTGCGTGAAGGTTTTAAAGAAATACTCCTTTAAATTCATTAAAAACCCGGTAAAAAGTGTTAAAAAACTTCTGATTTTTATAGAAAAATAATATTAGAACAATATTTTATTAGAAAATTAAAAAATCTAAGCAAAAAGGTTAATACTTTACAATAATAGAAAATTTGTTCACACAAAGCAGAGATAATGACAGCGCAGTCTCCGTCGGTTTGACGTTGTTAAAAATTGTCGTGGTTGTGTGAAGCAGAGAATGATGTGTCTTGTGTTGTGATTTTTTTTAAAGACAGTGGGTTTGTTTAGTATGTATGTATTTGAGAAAATAAAAGGAACCTCAATAAGCAAAAGCAAAGTGTTTAAGCTGAAAGCTGTGGCTTTTGTTTGGTGGCTATTAGAGAGACCATGAGTTTTTAAATGTGAATATAGAAATAGTTTTGTTTTTGAGAAAGAAAAAAAAAAATAATAAATTACACTGTGCTAGTTGAAAAAAAAACAGACAAGCCGGGCACATGGCGTTTTAAGATATTTCGGGTACGTTGAGTCCAATGGTGCTAACCGTTTTTTTAGGTTAGCTATTTCGAAAATGGAGGAGGTTGCACAACATATGTTCGCGTAACTCAAAAACGCTTGAGTATGCAAGTGTACAAAGTGTATTAAGTAGGGATGTCAAACGGGATCGGGTTTAACAAATCCCGGGATTGGGGATTTTCGGGATCCTGAGATTTTCCGGGATTTCGGGATTTATCGGTATCAATGTGTTGCTTTAATATAGAACTTGTTTAAATAATCAGCACTTATTTATGTTTGAATTTTTAAAAAAGAAAACTTAACAAAACAATTAATAAGCAACTTTTTTTTTAATTAACGAATTCTATGAGTTTTGAATTAAAAAAAAATTAACATTTTTTTTATAAACAAAAGTTAATACAGTAGAATCGCGAAAAAGTTAGCCAAAATATCCCAAGGGTTGTAACTTTTCGAACTATTTACTTTTCTAAGCAGGTTTAAATTTAAAAAAATATACAATAATAAACATGGAATTTTTGGAAATAAAACACTTAATATATTCCAAGGCTTAGTTTTCATCATAACCAAAAAAAACTAAGATTATTCATTTCTGTTCGTCACAGCCTCGGGAATTTTAAAAAAATTGTTTTATATGTATGTCCGACACTAATAGTTTTCCTTGAATTTGTTCAAAGTCTATACTTTTTGCTCATTTGCGATATTTTTATACATTTCACCACCGGCGGAAAACGGTATATATGTATAAGTTTGTCATTCCGTTTGCAATTTCTACAATATCGATATATATTCTGGGTCCTTATGAGGAGTGAAGTTGATTTAACGATGTCAGTCTGTCCGTCTGACCGTCTGTGCGTTTTACGTTTGAAATGGGGTTTCCGAAGACTCCAAACATGATAGCGGCTAGATTGTTTTACACTTATGTCACATATAGTCTACCATCACTTGCTATTGAAATTCAGCAAGATGGGTCCACAAATTGCTGAGATATGACCAAAAAACCACTACTGCCTCTAAATTTTCCAAAAAAATCCCTTGTGGTTGTTGTTGTTGTTGTTTTTTTGTTGTTTTATTTTAAACAAACATTTATACAAACCCATAAACATTTATGTATGTACATGATATGCCGCTCAAATAAAGAAACAAACCAGTAGACTCAATATATTTTAATTTAACCCCTCATTAAAAGTGTTCATAGCTGAGTTGTGTAATTTCCAGCCTAAGACTCTTGAGGTTTTAAGTTCGAGTCCTGGTTGCCCCAGATTTTAAAAAAAGCTTTTTTTATTGTACCATTCACCACAGGTGATTTTATTTAATTTGTTTATGCCCTAAAAACGATGTTAAAATTACCTATAAAGCTTTTCGATATTTTTATTTTATTGGCAATGACATAGTGTTTTATTGTATTTCGGCAAGCATATGCATAGATACATACATAAAATAGTTGTATGTAATTTAATTAAATCCGTACGTATGGCAAATACATATGTACATCCATGTGTATGTATGTATGGGCAAAAGTTATTTATGTATGTAGGCATTGCTTTCGTGGGTTTTGTTTTAAAAATGTGTTTCTATTTTTATCTCTTATTGCAATGCCTTTAGGCAATGCTTTAGTAGTTGTTTGTGTTTTTTTAGAAGCTGTTGGTACGTTTTATCTCTTCTTGCATTTTTAATGGTTGTGGTTGTTTTTTTATACCCTTCACCACAAGTGGTGGATTTTATTTTAATGTGTTTAATTTTGAATACAAATTTATGTATTCAATATATTTTAATTTAACGCTTTTTTATTAAGAGCGTTCGTAGGCGAGTTGTCTAAGTTTGCCTGTGACTCATGAGGTTGCCTGTTCGAGTCTCAAAAATAATTTTTTTTTATTTTTTATTTAATTTTTTTATGTTCTAAAAAAGGATTTTAAGATTATAAAATTTTAAAACTAATTTCAAACATCTTCTTTGGTAAAAACGAAACGGACTTAAAAAACATGTCTTCAACATGATATGAATCATTTGAACGCCAATTCATATTTAAAGAAGAAAAAAGGAAGAATCATTTCAGTAAGACATGAGCCGTAGGAACACAGACTTACTTTATGTCAACATAAATTTCTTAGATCGATAAAGTGTCCTTTAAAGATTTTGCGTTTCTCAATATACCGACAAAAAACATTGTTTTCAGTTGGCAGCACCTCTCAAAATACATATAAAAGTTGGGAGGCAGCTGATTGAATTTATCTGTACGGCAAATATATAAAAAGGAAAATAATTAATTGGCAGATGAGTGCTGGTTAGCTTTACGATAGAATAGCAAACAAATGAGACATTGAGAAAACCAAATTTCTTTAGTGTGCAGTTTTTCGTTAGGAAAAAAGATAATCGCGTAGTGAGAAAACGGCCATAAGACAACGAATAATTAGAAAGTATAAAAATTCAATAAAAACGAACATTTTTCTACATATAAAAATTTTTCATACACAAAAGTTGTTAAAATTAAAAATCGCAGAATACATAAAAATAAATCTCGGGATTCGGGATTTGACAGTACCGAAAAATCCCGGGATTTCGGGATTTCTCATTTGGCAACCCTAGTATTATTGTAATAAAAGCTTTTTTCTTCATTTGCTCGCACTGTCTGTCTCTTTCACTCTCACACCAAAGCTTAAACTAACAGGTTGTTTTTAACTTCTTTTTGCTAAATTTCCTTTGCTATTCTTTCTAGTTTGTAGAAATTTTCAAAGTGCGTGAACGTCTTGAAGAAATACTCCTTTTAATTCATTAAAAACCCAGTAAAAAGTGTAAAAAAAATACTGATTTTTATAGAAAAATAAAATTAAAACAATATTCTATTAGAAAATAATAAAATCTAAGCTAAAAGAACAATATTTCTTTGTAAAAACAGTAATACAAAATTTGTTCCTACAAATCAGACATAATGACCGCGCAGTCTCCGTCTGTTTTAAGCTGAAACAATCGTCGCGGTCGTGGAAAGCAGAGAATCAGGTGTTTTGTGTTATGTTTTTTATAAACGGGAGCGTGTTTGTTTAGTACGTATTTGAGGAAATAAAAAATCGACAATAAGCAAGAGCAAAGTGTCTAAGCTAAAAGCAAGATAAGTGAAAGAGAAAAAGGTTTGCTTCGGTTTTTGGTTATTTGTAAATTAAAGAGTGACTATGAAAATGGTTTTATTTTGGAGAAAAAAAAAAATAATAATAACAAATTATAAAAGATGGTAAATTACCACAAAATATGGCCTTTTATAAGAAATGTGCAAAATTTTAATAAAATTAAAAAAAAGTTAAAATGAAATTTGAAGAAGTTATAAGATAAAATAAATGATTTTTAAGGTAAGTTTTACCAAATCTAAAAGCCTTTAAAAATAATGTAAAAAAAGAAATTTACAAAAAATTATAAATTAGATCTGGGAATTTATTTCTCATGGTGAGTACTTAAAATTTCAAAATTTGGATTAAAAGATATATAATTCAATAAAATTTAGTCTTAATCACAATAGATCCTTTTATATCATAAATATTTTTACAATTAATTTATTCTAGCTGATGAAGTGTTTAAGTTTTGCAAATTTTAATATACAAAATCTTTTATCCTCCCTATTTATCACTTTTATTTTCTGCTTTTGCATATTAGGAATGATCCGCCCAGAATTTGAATTTTGTCCATTTTTCTGCCATTTTCTATAAGTAACTACTCAAATTAAAAAATGTTAAATTTTTAGAACTCTGAGCTGAAAATAAATCTGGACACAGCATTAACAGTGTGTATGGCCTTGGCTTTACGGCCTATTAGGACTGATCCGCCAACAATCTGAATTTTGTCTCTTTTTCCCAAGTCAGGACTGATCCGCCCACAATTTAAATTTTTGCCCTTTTTTCCCAATTTAATTTTAAATTTTAATTAACAATTTTTTTTTTTAATTTTATTTTCGTTTAAAATTTTTTGTTTAAAATAGTTGAATTCTGTTAACATTAACAATAAATTTCAGTGTTTTTGTCAAGAATAAAAATTGGGAATTAAGCAAGACAAATAAAATTTTGTTAATTAAAAATTTTGTATTCCCAAAAATTACTTTGATCAAATATACATAGTTTTAAAATTCGTTGCAGACATTTTGCAAGAAATGTGTATAAGTTTTTGTCAATAATATAAATTTTTATTAGCTAATATTATTAAATGAAATTTTACAAGTAAATAGATTTTGTAGAGCTTAATAGAAACCAGCTAAAAAATTGTTTAAACTTACAAAGCAAATCCCACAATTCCCCAAAAAATAAAGCAGAAAATCACCAAACACGGCTCGCAGGATTCCTTTAGCACAATTATTATAAACTGCAGTGCTTACAATTTTGGATTCTTACTTTGCGAATGGGAAAAATGTGTCATAAATTGGAGATTTGTAAAAAAGTATACTTCAGAAGAGCCTTGCGCTCGCAGTGATTAAAATTATTTGCATAGCAAAATTATACAAGAAGACGCCTTTCAAAAATGTATAAATAATATATACGTATGTTACTAAACAAAATTATTCTATAAATAAACATTTGCAAAAAGTCGAATTTTTAAAACTTTTTACTTCAAATGCATATAAATGGTAATTCAAAAAGAAATATTTATAATTTATAAAAGTTATTTTTGGGAATACAACATTTTCAATTAACAAGATTTTGTTTGTCGAGCTTAATTCTCAATTTTTATTCTTGATAAAATACTGAAATTTATTGTTGATGGGATAAGCTATTTCTATGCGGGGAATGTCCGTATATTGTTGGCGTTTTTGTTTAAACTTCGATATTGTTACATGTAAAACTGTTGCTTATAATTCTTATTCGCTTAGCAGTTTTATTTATTAAATATCTTTAGTTTTTCTAAAATCTTTGGGAATTAAGGCACGACAAACAAAATCTTGTTAATTTAATATTTAAAATTTGTATATTCAACGTCAGAGTTTAACTTGCTCTGATATACTATTATGGAAAAAATCAGTTTTTCGCTCTCCTGTAAAATTGTGATTTGGCAGATAGTACTATTTGAATATTAAATATTTCATTTTTCATTATAATCCATTTCTTATTAAATTTCTTTTTACGAATACACAGTAGAAAATAAGTAAATATATTTAACAACAATTTAAATATTATTATTAGTATATACCCAGTAGGCTTGCGGCGTTCTTGAATGAATTACTTTAACTAAATGATAAATTTAAGTGAAAGAATGAAATATTTCCGTATTTTCTTTCCACTTCTTTCATATTTCTGCTTGCTTTCATATTCTGTTTTATGTTTTTATTGTTTGTTATGCTGTTTCTCTTCTATTTGTCTTTTATTAAAATACAATTTTTTTAATTACGTATCTTTTTGAACGAATGACACTTTTTAAAACCAATCTGAATTTTTACACTCATACATAAACATACTAAATGTGTGCATATTTAATACATATGTATTGCTAAAACAATACTTTAACATTAAAACTAAAATCTAATTTAAATTTACTATAAAAACACGTTTGTATTTTTTTTTAAATATCAATTTAATCATTCATCAAAAGAACTTCACACTTCATTATGAGAGTTGTCTGTCATTTAGAAAGGTGAAAGAAAAGAATGAATTAATTCACTTAACCTTTCTGTAAGAGAATGAAAGATTCACATAAATGAAAGATTTTGCGTAATAGTCTATTACCCAGTGATGTTTAATTTTATTTGTTCATTACCGTACGGACCGCTAAAAATTACAGTTTTTGAGAAGAAATTACCGAACGCAAAGATTTTTAATCAAAACATTGGTGTGCTGTTTCTAAATGACAAGCGATTGATTGCGTAGTAAAATTAATATAAAATTATATATAAAATTTATTTTTTTAAATAGCTTTTTTGTTTATGTTGGTTAGGGATTCCAATACCGGTATAACCGATACCGGTATTACCGGCTAAGATCGAATACCGAAAGTGGATTGAATAATATACAGGGGTGTCATGAAAATCGAAAACGTAAAACGCAAATATCTTAAGAGTCGTTTTTTAATAAGATTACTGTAATAAAAAAAATTTATGACAATTATTATACAAATAATGCTCTATTTAACAGAATTTTTTAACATAAATTGTAAATATTAGAATAACAATTTAATAAAAAGAACTGCAAAATTCTTTCGTTTTATGTTTTCGATTTCCATGACTCCCCTGATAATATAATTAGAAAATAGTTTTTTTTCTTGGTGCCTTATATTTATATATTTTTATTCTACATATAATACCGATAATACCAGTATCGAGATTTCCTTAATACCGAAATACCGAAACCTTCGGTATTGGAACCGTTAATCCTGGTAGCTAATGCCACATGAATCTTGATTAAACAATTTTTAGGGGCTGTAGGACAGCATTTGTTTGATATTTTTATTAAACACTAGCATATAGCCGCAACTTCGTTAATTTCCCCTTTTTCTTCGTGGACATATTTTTATGCCAAAGTTTATTTTTCTAGGTTTAAACTTGTTTCAATTCTAGCATTTAACCCGCTACTTTAGTAGGACAAAAAACTAAAGAAAAATATCAAATTTTCCGTATTTCCTTTTTTGGGTACTATATTTTTCCCCCATTAAAGTATCAACAATTTTAGTATTGTAGTGGCAGCCCATAATTTGGTACGAATATGTCCATGAATGGAGGAAAATGTTTTGTAAAAAAGTACCAAAAAAAAATACGATTTTCACCCCTTAAATGTTCGAATTTAGAAAAAGTACCAAATTCGTATACGTTTTTTTTTATAAGTTTCGAATGTGGTATTTAATTTGATTCTATGTTTATTGGTTCAAAAGATAGATGGGGTGGCAAAAAAGTACTAAAATTCAGATTTGACCCGTTTATTTTGCATCTCTTTTAGTTTTGGAGACATAAGGTAACCGAATTTTCCCATTTTTCCCGTTTTTACCTTTTTTTACCCCCATTACATTTGAATTTCGTCTTAGTGGATCGATTTGTGGAGTGACCAATCGCTAGTCCAAATTTCAATTTTCTTGGGTCAGCGGTTTGGGCTGGGCTGGGCTATGATGAATGAGTCAGTCAGTCACTCACGCAACTCTTTTATATACATAGAAGCATTATATCATTTTTTTATCTAAAACTTTACGGATTTTATTAAAAAAATCGAGTAAGGTCATTTTTATATTAAGCTATCGATATGTATATTCATTTTACTCAAAATGTTTTTTCTTTAATACGCCTAGCGCACAATGTATGTAATAAATATTAAAAAAAAAATAATTTTTTGTTTAAATCATTTAATTATATTGTTACAGTCAAAAGAAAAATCAATCCATCCTTATTTAGACCAAGGCAAAGCGGTGTCAAAAGTACGGTAAGAACGGATTTTCATAAATCAAGTACAGAATGCATGATTCAAATACGGACTATTCAAGTGCCAAACACTTAACTTTAGCCACAATTAGTCCCTGATCCGTACTTAAAAAACTCCTAAAACTATAGTTTAGTTTATTTTTAGACAAACAAAAAGTCAAATATACAAGAGTAATTTCATTTTTCTTATTTTGCATATATCGGTGTTACGAAAACATTTGCAGAAACGTAATTAATGTTCTTAATTTTTCGTAATAACATTTATCTATTTGAAAATTGAAAGTTACCTCTATGTATATACATATGTATGTGTAAGTATATATAAGTATGTATACCAAAAATCCAAATTACCGTATTTTAAATAATATGTATTACCTTGCTACCTTTTGTCGGCCAAATTACCCTAAAAAGGGTAATTACCGTACGGTTTCAATAAATTGAACTTTTTCTACTTCCCCTCCCATCCAGTGTGGCCATATCCAAAAATATTTTACAGCTAAATCGGTTTAAAAATAATGCTAAAAAATGCTAACAAAAATCCTAAACTGCCAAAAAATAATGCTAATGTTTAAATTGTTTTATATTTTTTGTTATTTTAGTTAAAATACCTTTATACATGACTTATTTTACATAATTCTTCCCTATAATCTCACATCGTATCAATCAATCAAACTGATTAAAGAATAACAATATAATATTTATGAAACATAAAAAGTCTTAAAACTATAAAAAAATATATTTCAGTTTTTATATACGTACAAAAAAAGTTTTTAAACAAAAGGTACCATACCATAACAAAAAATCAAAGGAACTTGACCCATAAATGGGAATTATTTAGTATTTTAATAAAATTTATATAACATGTTTAATAAAATATTTCATTTTATAAATTAAATACGTCTTCAAATGAATATTCTTCTTCAGCTTCTGAAGAATCGATCAAGATATCATTATAATATATTAACTTCATTCTGTTTCGAATTTTCGTTTTTTAGATATTTATACCACTAAAACCCAATTTTAACTTCCGAGTTGCTAACTGGCAAAACCAAGAACTGCATAGCAAAAGAAGCTAATTCACTGAATGGATTTTCATGTAATGAATTTGTATATCCATATACATTTATCCAGAAATTAACTGTCATATGAATTTGGTTTCAGCCACTGATGTTCCAAAGTTGTAATTTCTTCTACAGTGAAATCAATAATTTCTTCTTTCGTTCGCTTGATTTGCATTTATTAGTTTTTAAACGGTTTTCTAAGATGACATATAAATTGAGCTATAAAATCTCGGCATGTAATTCATATTTGTTTTTTTTCTATTTCAAAAGTTATGCTATCTCCAAGTCGAATTTATTATGGGTGGTCTTAAAAGCCCTGATGTCAAAATTTTTTTTTTATTATATTTGTTTCTGTTAAACAAAACAATTTCTGTTTATGGCATTGTACAATGATTTTAAAAACACAAATTGCTTGTGGTTTTTGTACGAGTTGTACTTGTTGTAGTACCGAGATTACCTGGAATGAATTCGCCTTGGGTATCTCTTTTCGATTCCAAAAAATTCAAAATCGTAATTGAGGGAAAAATCGTCTTAACATGAATTTAATGGATCAAACTGATCAAATTTTAAAACCATTTGATATGAAAGGTCCTTTAAAAGATTGTACAGTTTCTATACCAAAAAGTAGGGGTTTGTATTTGTATTCAACAAAAGTGTGTGGTAGTTTTTCAAAAAAAGATTACTTTAATATTCTTAAATTAAATAATGCTTAAAAATGCTAAATATGTAGTTGAAAAATGCTAAACAAAATGCTAACTGCTAAATGAAAAATTTGCAGCTAAATCAGACAAAAAAAAGCTAAATCTAGCTGCAAAAATGCCAAAATGGCCACGCTGCTCCCATCGCATAATAAATAATTTCTCTTAATATCTTTTCTTATTGTAATAAAAGCTTTTTTCTTCATTTGCCCGCACTGTCTGTCTCTTTCACTCTCACACTAAAGTTAAACCAGCAGGTTTTTGTAACTCCCTTTTGCTAAATTTCCTTTCCAATTCTTTTTAGTTTCTAGAAACTTTCAAAGTGCGTGAACGTCTTAAAGAAATACTCCTTTAAATTCATTAAAAACATAGTAAAAAGTGTTTAAAAATTACTGATTTTTATAGAATAATAAAATTAAAACAATATTCTATTAGAAAATTAAAAAATCTAAGCTAAAAGAACAATATTTCTTTGTAAAAACAGTAATAGAAACTTAGTTCATACAAAGCAGAGATAATGACCGCGCAGTCTCCGTCGGTTTTAAGATGCTAAAAATTGTCGCGGCTGTGGGAAGCAGAAAATGAGCTGTCTTGTGTGATTTTTTTTATTAATTGGTACATACATATGTGTTTGTTTAGCATTTATTTAAGGAAATAAAAGAAAAGTTAATATGCAAAAGCAAAGTTTCTTATCTAAAAACAAGATAAGTGAAAGAAAAAACTTTGTGTTTCTGTTTTTGTTTGATGATTATTTAAGAGACCATGAGTTTTAAAAAGTGAATATGAAAATAACTTTGTTTTTTAGAAAAAAAAATATAATACAAAATTATTAAAGATGGTTAATTAATTACCACAAAATATGGCCTTTTTTAGAAATGTGTAAAAATTAAGAAAAAGTTAAAATGATATTAAATAATGTGTATATTAAAAGAGATAAAAAAAGATTAAAGAATGTTAACAGCAGTTATTAGATTAAATAAATGAGCTTTTTAAGGTAAGTTTTAAAAAAACCTAAAAAAATTAAAATTGTAAATGTAAATAAAAATTTTGCAGAAAAACTTTTTATGTTTAAAATCAAATTAAAAAAAAAAATTAGGACACAGTGTTTTTAAAACGAATACCTTAAGGATGGGAACACAACTTCCGTTGCGTTGTCAAAAAGCAACGCAACTGAAATTAAAATTTTTATTATGTACGGCTAACTGTGTCGTGAGAGCGGGCAAAAATAAAAAAAATCAACTATCCAATTTAAAAAAAAATGTTAAAATGGTTTTACTAAATACATTCCAATTAAAAAAAATCAGAAATAATTACAAAAAAAAGTTAATTTTTAAGGTAGTTCTGAGCATTCAAAGCTCAAAGTTATAAGTAAATAGGTACACAATTATTGAAAAAAATCTGAACAAATGCTATAACTTTTAAGAGTTAATTGGTAAACAAAATGTCGATAAAACAGCGCATTTTTAATTAAAATATAAATGTAGTGATGTTAAAATTTGGCAACAATGGTTTTTACTACAATCTAATTGTCACATGCGATGCACCGTTATTCTGAACATAAACAAAGATAAAAAAGTAATAAATAATATTAGATATTTTTAACTTCAGTGGACAATAAAAAAGATAAAAAGGTATTTTTTATTCTTTAATATAAGATTTCTACAAGAAAGATTATTTAAAAAAACTTGGTTTTACTTCCACTTTCGTCAACCTCTAATTTTTATTCGCAATTTTCAGTGGCTAATCATGTTCAAATTCGTCAATCTGAGCCACATAAAATCTATCTTTAGACAAGCAAAAAATAATAAGAATCCATATAACAATGAAATAAAGGACTTAATTGTCGAAGAAGTTTGTGAAAATGAAAAAAAATTTTTTAATAGAAGATATTTTAGATCAATATACGTGTATAATAAATGTGTATTAGTTTTATTTTTGTAATGTATAAAATTCTATGTACGAATTGTTGTTTTTTTTGTAATATTAAAAATAAATGAATATGAATAATACCTAAATGGTTTTTTAAATTATTTTAACTCAAAAAATATTACAATCTGGTAACGAAAATATAAAAATGTACATTCTGTACTGAAATTCTGTAACTTTTTAACGACAAAAAATTGTCGTTAAGTAGTCAAAATTCGTTAGCTAACGAAAATTGTTGTTAAGAGCTATTCTGTAATGAAATTTTAACAACTTTTATCGGCAAAAAATGTCGGTAGCTTACGACACAAAAAAAGTTCTTGTTATATAATAACGACAATGAATGTACTGTTAACAGATTAAAAATATAGATTAAAGAACCCAATTTTTAACACAAAATACTAAGAAAGTATAGTCGATCAAGCCCGACTCTACATTGCAGTATTTTGGCGATCATGTTTCCACCTAAAACAGTATGTTGTGAGTTTAATATTCACATAAGACATTTTTGTGCCAAATATTATCTATGTAAGTATCTACTACCATTAATAAAAATACTTATTATAAGTGTATTCGTATGGGAGCTTAGGTCAAATATGGACCGATTCTAAAAATATTTATTCTGCTGATTTATGTAGGTTGCGACAAAATATTTTTGGATCTTATTGAACTCAAATGTCTATAAAACCAGATATCTGTTAATAGGCACAAAACCCTATTCCGGAAAGAAGTTTTCATGTGGGCTATGAACATTAAATATGTAACTGTTTCTCACCATTATAAAAAGGCTTCGACCTTGCGACAATAAACGCATATGTGCCAAATTATATAAAATTATATTATTATATTTTAAAAATAAAATAAGAAGTACCAAAAACTTCCCTCCTATAGTTTCCTATCCACTCATTACATTGCATATTGAATTTAATGTTTCTAGATCCAATAATAACGGAAATTCAAAAATTACCAGTTAAAAAACAAAGAAGTACCAAAAAGCTCTTTTACAGATTCTTCTTCACTCAGGAATTTGAAAGTTAAATTTTATGTCCATAAGACCAATATTAACGAAAATTAAAAAAAAAAATACCAGTTAATGAACAAAAAAGAGGGACGTCTTATAGATTTTTATCCACTCAGGACTTGCATCGTGAATTTTATGTTTCTGGGTATAATACTGACGGAAATTCAAAAATACCAGTTAAAGAACAAAATAGTACCAAAAGTTCCCTCATAGATGCTTATCCACTCAGGACATTGCATGTTGAATTTAATGTTTCTATTTCTAACAAAAACGTTTAACTTTCTTTAAAAATGAAAAATAAATAAATAAATCTATTCTTTTGCTTAAGAATTCCAAATCCTTTACGCTATCCACCTCTAGTACAAGCAAATTATTACAATTCACTTCTAATTAAAATATGTATTAAAATATTTTATTTGCGTTAAATAAAAATTTTAATAGGAATTGCTTTTA
The DNA here is from genome assembly GCA_949318255.1 of Pollenia labialis. Lineage (NCBI taxonomy): Eukaryota > Metazoa > Arthropoda > Insecta > Diptera > Polleniidae > Pollenia > Pollenia labialis. Next base: position 73,474,589 of record OX439142.1, read on the forward strand.
CTTTTCCTTCTTTTTCTACATACATATTACATTAAAAAATCATTTTCTTTTTTGCAATTATAATAATATTTATCCATTTTTTACTCAGTTCCTTTAACAAATACAGTTGTACCTAAAATATATAAATGTTAATCAAAAGTACACATCGTTAGCTAAAATGCAAAAAAGCGTTACTAACAAAAAATTCAAAATCGTGTTTTTGATTGGTTATTATGAATATCATTGAACTACTTATCTTCACAATCTTTACACTTCTGAATCAACAATTACGATCTTACTAACAAAAAATTAAGGGATGTAACTGCAAGAGTGTTTATTTTATAAATGCAAAATTACGTAATAATACATTTTTTTTTAACAAAATATAGTGAAATGGTTTCCTTTTAAAAGTGTTAGAAGAAATCCATGGACGACAATGCATGTTTTATTTTTCATTTTATAAAGTTTTTTGCCTCTTCTGTAAAATTATATTTTTGTTAGTTACGCCTACGCTCATATTAAACAAAAATTTAATTGTTATTAGCACTTATCCATCCCTGTTTAAAAACTAAAAATAACTCAAGGCGAATTTAAAAAGGTTAGTGCAACTCTACAACTACAAAAAGCCCCATGTATTTTGTTTTTGCAATATAATTGATAGCTGTCAAAATTTTTTTATTGCAAATTCAAATTGTCACTTTTTTATAAAAGAAATTATTAAATTCACTTTAATCATTCGCAGTTTTGAAATTTTTTTATTCTAAAAATAATATTTTTAGCACTTTTCAATCAACTTCTTCTCAAAACAATTTTATATTTTGACATTTAGGAATTTTTTTTAATTCGCCTGTTTGCATTCGCCTTGATATAACTTTTCTACCTCCCCTCTCATCAAATAAAACAAACCTAATAATGTCCATAAACATCTTTTCTTATTAATAAAAGTAATAAAAGCTTTTTCAAGGCGAATTCATGTATACCGTGGTGGCGATACCACAACAAGTTAAAACACCAAAACTAAAACATTGTATTTTATTTGTTGCTTTCGTTGGCCGATATGTCAAAAACACAAGTAACTTTTGACACTCCTCTCTCTAATTTAGAAAAAAAGAAGCACATCTGTGCTTTTAACGCCACCTGAAAAATTAATATGCCTTGAGCTTTTTTCTTCATTTTCTATCACTAGCTGTCTCTTTCACTCTCGCACTAAAGTTAAAACAGCAGGTTTGTTTTAACTCCCTTTTGCTAAATTTCCTTTTCCTATTCTTTTTAGTTTCTAGAAATTTTCAAAGTGCGTGAAGGTTTTAAAGAAATACTCCTTTAAATTCATTAAAAACCCGGTAAAAAGTGTTAAAAAACTTCTGATTTTTATAGAAAAATAATATTAGAACAATATTTTATCAGAAAATTATAAAATCTAAGCAAAAAGGTTAATACTTTCTCGTAAAAACAATAATAGAAAATTTGTTCACACAAAGCAGAGATAATGACCGCGCAGTCTCCGTCGGTTTGACGTTGTTAAAAATTGTCGTGGTTGTGTGAAGCAGAGAATGAGGTGTCTTGTGTTGTGTTTTTTTTTAATGGCAGTGGGTTTGTTTAGTATGTATGTATGTATTTGAGAAAATAAAAGGAACCTCAATAAGCAAAAGCAAACTGTTTAAGCTAAAACCTTTGGTTAATGTTTGGTGGCTATTAGAGAGACCATGCGTTTTTAAATGTGAATATGAAAATAGTTTTGTTTTTGAGAAAGAAAAAAAAAAAATAATAAATTACACTGTGCTAGTTGAAAAAAAAACAGACAAGCCGGGAACATGGCGTTTAAAGATATTTCGGGTACGCTGAATCCAATGGTGCTAACCGTTTTTTAAGGTTAGCTATTTCGAAAATGGAGGAGGTTGCACAACATATGTTCGCGTAACTCAAAAACGCTTGAGTATGCAAGTGTACAAAGTGTATTAAGTAGGGATGTCAAACGGGATCGGGTTTAACAAATCCCGGAATTGGGGATTTTCGGGATCCTGAGATTTTCCGGGATTTATCGGGATCAATGTGTTTCTTTAATATAGAACTTGTTTAAATAATCAACACTTATTTATGTTTGAATTTTTAAAAAAGAAAACTTAACAAAACAATTAATAAGCAACTTTTTTTTTAATTAACTAATTTTATTAGTTTTGAATTAAAAAAAATTAACATTTACAACTTTTTTTTTTATAAACAAAAGTTAATACAGTAGAATCGCGAAAAAGTTAGCCAAAATATCCCAAGGGTTGTAACTTTTCGAACTATTTACTTTTCTAAGCAGGTTTAAATTTAAAAAAATATACAATAATAAACATGGAATTTTTGGAAATAAAACTCTTAATATATTTCAAGGCCTAGTTTTCATCATAACCAAAAAGAAACTAAGATTATTCATTTCTGTTCGTCACAGCCTCGGGAATTTAAAAAAAATTGTTTCTTATGTCCGACGCTAATAGTTTTCCTTGAATTTGTTCAAACTCTCTACTTTCTGGCCATTTGCGATATTTTTATACATTTCACCACAGGCGGAAAAGGGTATATATAAGTTTGTCATTCCGTTTGCAATTTCTACAATATTGATATATATTCTGGGTCCTTATGAGGAGTGAAGTTGATTTAACGATGTCAGTCTGTCCGTCTGACCGTCTGTGCGTTTAACGTTTAAAATGGGTTTTCCGAAGACTCCAAACATGATAGCGGCTAGGTTGTTCTTTGTTTAATATAATTAGAAAATAGTTTTTTTTTCTTGGTGCCATATATTTATATATTTTTATTCTACATATAATACCGATAATACCAGTATCGAGATTTCCTTAATACCGAAATACCGAAACCTTTGGTATTGGAACCGTTAATCCTGGTAGCTAATGCCACATGTATCTTGATTAAACAATTTTTAGGGGCTGTAGGACAGTATTTGTTTGATATTTTTATTAAACACTAGCATATAGCCGCTACTTCGTTAATGTCCCCTTTTTCTTCGTGGACATATTTCTATGCCAAAGTTTATTTTTCTAGGTTTAAACTTGTTTCAATTCTAGCATTTAACCCGCTACTTTAGTAGAACAAAAAACTAAAGAAAAATATCAAATTTTCCGTATTTCCTTTTTTGGGTACTATATTTTTCCCCCATTAAAGTATCAACAATTTCAGTATTGTAGTGGCAGCCCATAATTTAGTACGAATATGTCAATGAATGAAGGAAAATGTTTTGTAAAAAAGTGCCAAAAATAGTTACGATTTTCACCCCTTAAATGTTCGAATTTCGAAAAAGTACCAAATTTGTATACGTATTTTTTTTTGATAAGTTTCGAATGTGGTATTTAATTTGTTTCTATGTTTATTGGTTCAAAAGATAGATGGGGTGGCAAAAAAGTACTAAAATTCAGATTTGACCCGTTTATTTTGCATCTCTTTTAGTTTTGGAGACATAAGGTTACCGAATTTTCCCGTTTTTAAAAGTTTTCGGATTTTATTAAAAAAATCGAGTAAGGTCTTTTTTATATTAAACCATCGATATGTATATTCATTTTACTCAAAATGTTTTTTCTTTAATACGCCTAGCGCACAATGTATGTAATAAATATTAAAAAAATAATTTTTTGTTTAAATCATTTAATTATATTGTTACAGTCAAAAGAAAAATCAATCCATCCGTACTTAGACCAAGGCAAAGCGGTGTCAAAAGTACGGTAAGAACGGATTTTCATAAATAAAGTACAGAATGCATGATTCAAATACGGACTATTCAAGTGCCAAACACTTAACTTTAGCCACAATAAGTCCCTGATCCGTACTTAAAAAACTCCTAAAACTATAGTTTAGTTTACTTTTAAACAAACAAAAAGTCAAATATACAAGAGTAATTTCATTTTTCTTATTTTGCATATATCAGTGTTACGAAAACATTTGCAGAAACGTAATAAATGTTCTTAATTTTTCGTAATAACATTTATCTATTTTAAAATTGAAAATTCCCAGCTAGCATAGGCTGTTTGTTTGACGATTATGTTTAATACACAACTCCCAAAAGAATCGTCTGATGATTATCTGACGAGTAACAAAAACAAAAACATATAAATTTTTTTTATTTATTATTTTTTTATTTATTTTTTGACACGCTCGTCTTTTAATCTTGGAATGAACCTTTTGCGACTCTCTGTAAGAGTCGTATAACAATTACTGAGCTACCTAAATAAGAGCGTTTTTGAAAAATGAACATTTTATTGTCAATACAATTTCAATAAAACAAACCGGCCTAAGGACCTGAAAAAAAGGATTTTTCCGACTGTATGGTGTTGATTTCGCGACCTTAAGGTTTGTTTTATATAAATTGTATGAAAACTAGAAGTTTTGACATGAAAAATACGCTTGATGCCCTTATTTAGGTAGCTCAGTTATATGGCTGAGCATTTTACGAGTTGTAAAATAATCCCAAGGTGAGTCTCATACGACTCTTAGCATGCTTTTTGAAAGACTCGTTAGATAATCTCAACATACATCATAAACGATTCCCTTTATGATTAATAAAAGCGTCTTTCGCTGCGTTATGGAAGAATCTCTTATACGAATCAGCACGTGTAACAATTTCTCCCGTGCGAGGAATCGTCTACAATTAAAAAATGAGCTCGTCGACGATCAAAAACACTCTTTGTGAGATTCCCAGTAGACTCCTAGACGATTGAAAATGCTAGCTGGGTTACCTCTCTAAAGTTAAAATTATAAAACCTATGCATATGTATGTGTAAGTATATATAAGTATGTATACCAAAAATCCAAATGACCGTATTTTAAATAATATGTATTACCTTGCACCTTTTGCCGGCCAAATTACCCTAAAAAGGGTAATTACCGTACGGTTTCAATAAATTGAACTTTTTCTGCTTCCCCTCCCATCGCATAATAAATAATTTCACTTAATATCTTTTCTTATTGTAATAAAAGCTTTTTTCTTCATTTGCCCGCACTGTCTGTCTCTTTCACTCTCACACTAAAGTTAAACCAGCAGGTTTTTTTAACTCCCTTTTGCTAAATTTCCTTTCCAATTCTTTTTAGTTTCTAGAAATTTTCAAAGTGCGTGAACGTCTTAAAGAAATACTCCTTTAAATTCATTAAAACACAGTAAAAAGTGTTTAAAAATTACTGATTTTTATAGAAAAATAAAATTAAAACAATATTCTATTAGAAAATTATAAAAACCTAACCTAAAAGAACAATATTTCTTTGTAAAAACAGTAATAGAAACTTAGTTCATACAAAGCAGAGATAATGACCGCGCAGTCTCCGTCGGTTTTAAGATGCTAAAAATTGTCGCGGCTGTGGGAAGAAGAGAATGAGCTGTCTTGTGTGATTTTTTTTATTAATTGGTACATACATATGTGTTTGTTTAGCATTTATTTAAGGAAATAAAAGAAAAGTTAATATGCAAAAGCAAAGTTTCTTTTCTAAAAACAAGATAAGTGAAAGAAAAAACTTTGTGTTTCTGTTTTTGTTTGATGATTATTTAAGAGACCATGAGTTTTAAAAAGTGAATATGAAAATAACTTTGTTTTTTAGAAAAAAAATATAATAAAAAATTATTAAAGATGGTTAATTAATTACCACAAAATATGGCCTTTTTTAGAAATGTGTAAAAATTAAGAAAAAGATAAAATGAAATTAAAAAATATTAAAGAATGTTAACAGCAGTTATTAGATTAAATAAATGAGCTTTTTAAGGTAAGTTTTAAAAAACCTAAAAAAATTTAAATTGTAAATGTAAATAAAAATTTTGCAGAAAAACTTTTTATGCTTAAAATCAAATTAAAAAAAAAAAAATTAGGACACAGTGTTTTTAAAACGAATACCTTAAGGATGGGAACACAACTTCCGTTGCGTTGTCAAAAAGCAACGCAACTGAAATTAAAATTTTTATTATGTACGGCTAACTGTGTCGTGAGGGCGGCCAAAAATAAAAAAATCAACTATCCAATTTAAAAAAAAATGTTAATATGGTTTTACTAAATAAATTCCAATTAAAAAAAAATCAGAAATAATTACAAAAAAAAGTTAATTTTTAAGGTAGTTCTGAGCATTCAAAGATCAAAGTTATAAGCAAATAGGTACACAATTATTGAAAAAAATCTGAACAAATGCTATAACTTTTAAGAGTTAATTGGTAAACAAAATGTCGATAAAACAGCGTATTTTTAATTAAAATATAAATGTAGTGATGTTAAAATTTGGCAACAATGGTTTTTACTACAATCTAATTGTCACATGCGATGCACCGTTATTCTGAACATAAACAAAGATAAAAAAGTAATAAATAATATTAGATATTTTTAACTTCAGTGGACAATAAAAAAAGATAAAAAAGGTATTTTTTATTCTTTAATATAAGATTTCTACAAGAAAGATTATTTAAAAAAACTTGGTTTTACTTCCACTTTCGTCAACCTCTAATTTTTATTCGCAATTTTCAGTGGCTAATCATGTTCAAATTCGTCAATCTGAGCCACATATAATCTATCTTTAGACAAGCAAACAATAATAAGAATCCATATTACAATGAAATAAAGGACTTAATTGTCGAAGAAGTTTGTGAAAATGAAGAAAATTTTTTAATAGAAGATATTTTAGATCAATATACGTGTATAATAAATGTGTATTAGTTTTATTTTTGTAATGTATAAAATTCTATGTACGAATTGTTGTTTTTTTTTTTGTAATATTAAAAATAAATGAATATGAATAATACCTAAATGGTTTTTTAAATTATTTTAACTCAAAAAATATTACAATCTGGTAACGAAAATATAAAAATGTACATTCTGTACTGAAATTCTGTAACTTTTTAACGACAAAAAATAGTCGTTAAGTAGTCAAAATTCGTTAGCTAACGAAAATTGTCGTTAAGAGCTATTCTGTAATGAAATTTTAACAATTTTTATCGGCAAAACATGTCGGTAGCTTACGACACAAAAAAAGTTCTTGTTAAATAATAACGACAATGAATGTACTGTTAACAGATTAAAAATATAGATTAAAGAACCCAATTTTTAACACAAAAAAATAAGAAAGTATAGTCGATCAAGCCCGACTCTACATTGCAGTATTTGGGCGTAAGTATCTACTACCATTATTAAAAATACTTATTATAAGTGTATTCGTATGGGAGCTTAGGTCAAATATGAACCGATTCTAAAAAAATTTATTCTGCTGATTTATGTAGGTTGCGACAAAATATTTTTGGATCTTATTGAACTCAAATGTCTATAAAACCAGATATCTGTTAATAGGCACAAAACCCTATTCCGGAAAGAAGTTTTCATGTGGGCTATGAACATTAAATATGTAACTGTTTCTCACCATTATAAAAAGGCTTCGACCTTGCGACAATAAACGCATATGTGCCAAATTATATAAAATTATATTATTATATTTTAAAAATAAAATAAGAAGTACCAAAAACTTCCCTCCTATAGATTCCTATCCACTCATTACATTGCATATTGAATTTAATGTTTCTAGTTCCAATAATAACGGAAATTCAAAAAATACCAGTTAAAAAACAAAAAAGTACCAAAAAGCTCTTTTACAGATTCTTCTTCACTCAGGACGTTGAAAGTTAAATTTTATGTTCATAAGACCAATATTAACGAATATTAAAAAAAATATGAGCTAAATTTCAGTTATGTATTTTATAAAGCTTTTTTGTAATAGTCATATTCCTTCAATTTTTCAGAAATAACTTTATACACTATCAGACTATTATATTGTATTTTCTTGTAGTGTATATAGTCATTTCTGAAAAATTGAAGGAATATGACTATTACAAAAAAGCTTTATAAAATACATAACTGAAATTTAGCTCATAGAATAAATTCGAAAAAAAAAATTTTGAATATAATATAAAGTAACCTTCAGAAGGAAATAATTCCCAGTTTCTATTTGTTACAATAGTTGAGTTAAATACATTCAGTTTATAAAGTATCACTATCCAGTGTGACACAAAGAATGCTGACGAAGGCCGTAGCGGGCCAGAATATGCATTACATTCTGCTGGTGTCTAATAGTTGTAAATTTTTCTGTTCATGCAATATACCTCATTGCTTTCCAACGGAAAGCTAAGGTAAAATGTAACAAGAAAATACAATATAATAGTCTGATAGTGTATAAAGTCATTTCTGAAAAATTGAAGGAATATGACTATTACAAAAAAGCTTTATAAAATACATAACTGAAATTTAGCTCATAGAATAAATTCGAAAAATAAAAAATGTTGAATATAATATAAAGTAACCTTCAGAAGGAAATAATTCCCAGTTTATATTTTATTTTCGTTAAAATTTAAAATTTTTAAATAAAAATTTTAATAGGAATTGCTTTTACTTTTCCTTCTTTTTCTACATATTACATTAAAAAATCATTTTCTTTTTTGCAATAGTAATAATATTTATCCATTTTTTACTCAGTTCCTTTAACGAATACAGTTGTACCTAAAATATATAAATGTTAATCAAAAGTACACATCGTTAGCTAAAATGCAAAAAAGAGTTACTAACAAAAAATTCAACATCGTGTTTTTGATTGGTTATTATGAATGTCATTGAACTACATATATTCACAATCTTTACACTTCTGGATCAACAATTACGATCTTACTAACAAAAAATTAAGGGATGTAACTGCAAGAGTGTTTATTTTATAAATGCAAAATTACGTAATAACACATTTTTTTTTAACAAAATATAGTGAAATGGTTTCCTTTTAAAAGTGTTAGAAGAAATCCATGGACGACAATGCATGTTTTATTTTTCATTTTATAAAGTTATTTGCCTCTTCTGTAAAATTATATTTTTGTTAGTTACGCCTACGCTTACGTCATATTAAACAAAAATTTAATTGTTATAAGCACTTATCCATCCCTGTTAAAAAACTAAAAATAACTCAAGGCGAATTTAAAAAGGTAAGTGCAACTCTACAACTACAAAAAGCCCCATGTATTTTGTTTTTGCAATATAATTGATAGCTGTCAAAATTTTTTTATTGCAAATTCAAATTGTCACTTTTTTATAAAAGAAATTATGAAATTCACTTAAATCATTCGCAGGTTTGAAATTTTTTTATTCTAAAAATAATATTTTTAGCACTTTTCAATCAACTTCTTCTCAAAACAATTTTATATTTTGACATTTAGGAATTTTTTTAATTCGCCTGTTTGCATTCGCCTTGATATAACTTTTTTACCTCCCCTCTCATCAAATAAAACAAACCTAATAATGTCCATAAACATCTTTTCTTATTGTAATAAAAGCTTTTTCAAGGCGAATTCATGTATACCGTGGTGGCGATATCACACCAAGTTAAAACTACAAAACTAAAACATTGTATTTTATTTGTTGCTTTCGTTGGTCGATATGTCAAAAACACAAGTAACTTTTGACATTCCTCGCTGTCTAATTTAGAAAAAGAAGCACATCTGTGCTTTTAACGCCACCTGAAAAATTAATATGCCTTGAGCTTTTTTCTTCATTTTCTATCACTAGCTGTCTCTTTCACTCTCGCACTAAAGTTAAAACAGCAGGTTTGTTTTAACTCCCTTTTGCTAAATTTCCTTTTCCTATTCTTTTTAGTTTCTAGAAATTTTCAAAGTGCGTGAAGGTTTTAAAGAAATACTCCTTTAAATTCATTAAAAACCCGGTAAAAAGTGTTAAAAAACTTCTGATTTTTATAGAAAAATAATATTAGAACAATATTTTATCAGAAAATTATAAAATCTAAGCAAAAAGGTTAATACTTTCTCGTAAAAACAATAATAGAAAATTTGTTCACACAAAGCAGAGATAATGACCGCGCAGTCTCCGTCGGTTTGACGTTGTTAAAAATTGTCGTGGTTGTGTGAAGCAGAGAATGAGGTGTCTTGTGTTGTGTTTTTTTTAATGGCAGTGGGTTTGTTTAGTATGTATGTATGTATTTGAGAAAATAAAAGGAACCTCAAAAAGCAAAAGCAAACTGTTTAAGCTAAAACCTCTGGTTTTTGTTTGGTGGCTATTAGAGAGACCATGAGTTTTTAAATGTGAATATGAAAATAGTTTTGTTTTTGAGAAAGAAAAAAAATAATAATAAATAACACTGTGCTAGTTGAAAAAAAAACAGACAAGCCGGGAACATGGCGTTTAAAGATATTTCGGGTACGCTGAATCCAATGGTGCTAACCGTTTTTTTAAGGTTAGCTATTTCGAAAATGGAGGAGGTTGCACAACATATGTTCGCGTAACTCAAAAACGCTTGAGTATGCAAGTGTACAAAGTGTATTGAGTAGGGATGTCAAACGGGATCGGGTTTAACAAATCCCGGAATTGGGGATTTTCGGGATCCTGAGATTTTCCGGGATTTATCGGGATCAATGTGTTTCTTTAATATAGAACTTGTTTAAATAATCAACACTTATTTATGTTTGAATTTTTAAAAAAGAAAACTTAACAAAACAATTAATAAGCAACTTTTTTTTTAATTAACTAATTTTATTTATTTTTGAATTAAAAAAAATTAACATTAACAACTTATTTTTTTATAAACAAACGTTAATACAGCAGAATCTCGAAAAAGTTAGCCAAAATATCCCAAGGGTTGTATTTTTCGAACTATTAACTTTTCTAAGCAGGTTTAAATTTAAAAAAATATACAATAATAAACATGGAATTTTTGGAAATAAAACACTTAATATATTCCAAGGCTTAGTTTTCATCATAATCAAAAAGAAACTAAGATTATTAATTTCTGTTCGTCACAACCTCGGGAATTTAAAAAAAATTGTTTCTTATGTCCGACGCATATAGTTTCCCTTGAATTTGTTCAAACTCTCTACTTTCTGGCCATTTGCGATATTTTTATACATTTCACCACAGGCGGAAAAGGGTATATATAAGTTTGTCATTCCGTTTGCAATTTCTACAATATTGATATATATTCTGGGTCCTAATGAGGAGTGAAGTTGATTTAACGATGTCAGTCTGTCCGTCTGACCGTCTGTGCGTTTAACGTTTAAAATGGGTTTTCCGAAGACTCCAAACATGATAGCGGCTAGGTTGTTTTTTGTTTAATATAATTAGAAAATAGTTTTTTTTTTCTTGGTGCCTTATATTTATATATTATTATTCTACATATAATAAATACCAGTATCGAGATTTCCTTAATACCGAAATACCGAAACCTTCGGTATTGGAATCGTTAATCCTGGTAGCTAATGCCACATGTATCTTGATTAAACAATTTTTAGGGGCTGTAGGACAGCATTTGTTTGATATTTTTATTAAACACTAGCATATAGCCGCTACTTCGTTAATGTCCTCTTTTTCTTCGTGGACATTTTTTTATGCCAAAGTTTATTTTTCTAGGTTTAAACTTGTTCAAATCTAGCATTTAACCTGCTACTTTAGTAGAACAAAAAAACTAAAGAAAAATATCAAATTTTCCGTATTTCCTTTTTAGGGTACTATATTTTTCCCCCATTAAAGTATCAACAATTTCAGTATTGTAGTGGCAGCCCATAATTTAGTACGAATATGTCAATGAATGGAGGAAAATGTTTTGTAAAAAAGTACCAAAAATAGTTACGATTTTCACCCCTTAAATGTTCGAATTTCGAAAAAGTACCAAATTCGTATACGTATTTTTTTGATAAGTTTCGAATGTGGTATTTAATTTGTTTCTATGTTTATTGGTTCAAAAGATAGATGGGGTGGCAAAAAAGTACTAAAATTCAGATTTGACCCGTTTATTTTGCATCTCTTTTAGTTTTGGAGACATAAGGTTACCAAATTTTCCCGTTTTTACCTATTTTCCCCCCTTTAAATTTGAATTTCGTCTTAGTGGATCGATTTGTGGAGTGACCAATCGCTAGTCCAAATTTCAATTTTCTTGGGTCAGCGGTTTGGGCTGGGCTGGGCTATGATGAATGAGTCAGTCAGTCACTCACGCAACTCTTTTATATATATAAAAGCATTATATCATTTTTTTTATCTAAAAGTTTTCGGATTTTATTAAAAAAATCGAGTAAGGTCTTTTTTATATTAAGCTATCGATATGTATATTCATTTTACTCAAAATGTTTGTTCTTTAATACGCCTAGCGCACAATGTATGTAATAAATATTAAAAAAAATTATTTTTTGTTTAAATCATTTAATTATATTGTTACAGTCAAAAGAAAAATCAATCCATCCGTACTTAGACCAAGGCAAAGCGGTGTCAAAAGTACGGTAAGAACGGATTTTCATAAATCAAGTACAGAATGCATGATTCAAATACGGACTATTCAAGTGCCAAGCACTTAACTTTAGCCACAATTAGTCCCTGATCCGTACTTAAAAAACTCCTAAAACTATAGTTTAGTTTATTTTTAGACAAACAAAAAGTCAAATATACAAGAGTAATTTCATTTTTCTTATTTTGCATATATCGGTGTTACGAAAACATTTGCAGAAACGTAATTAATGTTCTTAATTGTTCGTAATAACATTTATCTATTTTAAAATTGAAAATTGCCTCTCTAAAGTTATAATTATAAAACCTATACATATGTATGTGCAAGTATATATAAGTATGTATACCAAAAATCCAAATTACAGTATCTTAAATAATATGTATTACCTTGCTACCTTTTGCCGGCCAAATTACCCTAAAAAGGGTAATTACCGTACGGTTTCAATAAATTGAACTTTTTCTGCTTCCCCTCCCATCGCATAATAAATAATTTCACTTAATATCTTTTCTTATTGTAATAAAAGCTTTTTTCTTCATTTGCCCGCACTGTCTGTCTCTTTCACTATCACACTAAATTTAAACCAGCAGGTTTTTTTAACTCCCTTTTGCTAAATTTCCTTTCCAATTCTTTTTAGTTTCTAGAAATTTTCAAAGTGCGTGAACGTCTTAAAGAAATACTCCTTTAAATTCATTAAAAACACAGTAAAAAGTGTTTAAAAATTACTGATTTTTATAGAAAAATAAAATTAAAACAATATTCTATTAGAAAATTATAAAATCTAAGCAAAAAGATTAATATTTCTTAGTAAAAACAGTAATAGAAAATTTGTTCATACAAAGCAGAGATAATGACCGCGCAGTCTCCGTCTGTTTTAAGTTGTTAACAATCGTCGCGGTTGTGGGAAGCAGAGAATGAGGTGTTTTTTTAATGGCAAAGTGTTTGTTTAGTATGAATGCATTTGAGAAAATAAATGGAACCTCAATAAGCAAAAGCAAAGTGTCTTTGCTATATGCACGATAAGTGAAAGAGAAAAGGGCTTGCTTCGATTTTTGTCTGTTAGTAAATTAAGTTTTACAGAGTGAATTTGAAAAAAAAGCTTTATTAAAAAAAAAAAATAAAAATAATAAATTATTAAAGATGGCAAATTACCACAATATATGGCCTTTTTTAGTAAGATGTCAATTTAATAAAATTAAATGAAAGTTAAAATAAAATTAAAAAATATGTAAAAAATAAGATTAAAGAATGTTAAACATTTGAAGCAGTTATTAGATAAGGCAAGTTTTACAAAATCTAAAAAATTTTCAAAATTTTTTTTATGCTGAAAAATAATATTAAAAGAAACTTAAAACACTCCTGTGTTTTCCAAGCGTAGACCTTATATGCGGTCAATAATATAATATAGAAAGATCTTCACGAAGTTTAGTAGTTTGATTTCATGCTATTGAAAGCAAATTTGAGCAAAATTCAATGACAATCGGTATATTCATCCCTCGATTTATGTTTTGTAACAGATATACATATATACAAATTATTTAAGGGGGGTTGGGGTTTTCTATATTTGGGCCTTTAGCTTTTTTCCTACTGAGCCGATTGTATTGGATTTTTAAATCATAAAATTGTTAGGAGAAATTGACAACGAAATTGTTAACTAAAACTGTGCGAAATGCCTCCACCTACTTAACACTGCATATGTAAATAGAAGGGGATTAGAAAAAGTGTTTTTTTTACTGACAGCAGGGATGGGTAGGTAAGTGCTAATAATAATTAAATTGTTTGGTAGTTTTTAATAAATAGTTTGTCAATCCGTGTAAACATTTTTTGACTTTTTGGTACTTTTTATTTGAAGGACTTCGAAAAAACCTAATATTGCACAAATATGCAACAATGGTCACATGGATCTTAAGCACATTATGCCCAGCTAAAAGAAGATTTTAATTAACTTATGCATTTGACAGACTTTTTGTTAATTTTTTACAGTAGCTTAAGCTTCCTTATGCACATTATGGTTGCGCTTTTAGTTATAAACTTTTTTTTTAATGATCTATCGATGCTGCCAGATCAGAACAAAAGGTTTAGATAGAAACTTCATTAGCATTTAACGGGCGGTGTTCTTGTGAAATAAATCCCATGCATGTTTCTTAGAAACATATCAGAAAGATCGATTAAGAGCATTTATACCTTTGGACTGTTGTGTTCTATGTTTTGTTTTGTTTAATGAAGTTGAATATTTACATATTTTATTTGAATTAACATTTTATTTCTTTTCAATTTAAAGTATTTGTTCAATAAAGGAATCACTGCTTAGCTTCATATTTATTCGAATTTAGTAACCTTTTCTTTTGTAGTTGTTGCGAATTAATTTTCACTTCAAAGCCAATTAACTATAATTAACGTATGTTCCAAAAACTATCTAGACTACCGTAAAATCTTTAAATTTTAAACTATTAACAAAACAATTTATTTGTCTTTACACGGAAAGAAACATTTACTAAATATGGCTTGAACCAAGAAAATTTTGCATGATTCTCGTCCAAGCCAAAGTCTTAGAATTTGTTTTGTATGATGGGAATAAATGAGAGGCAGTCAATAATTGAAATGGCCTAATAGCAGGAAAATAACACTTCAGTCTTAGTTGGGCTAAGTTGGCATCACTGAGTAGTTATATTATAGTTTCGACACAAAAGCATACAAGGAACATCAGTAGAGGACAAAAGATGCATCAATTAAGTAGCAGATGATGCAGCAATATAATATCATATGATATAGCATTCAAATAAAAACGTTTTTTTTACGAACGTCTGATAAGGACAACACTCGTTTTACATTTAATCACCGAATTAAACAACAAAAACTACTCACGCAAGTTACCCCGAAAGTTCATAATACTTTTTGTGTCTGTACAAGGCTAAATATAATATTTAATACATCCTAGCGGTAACAAGAATGACTAAAGAGGCCTAATAGTAAAATTAGCAGACACAAGCTCTCCTCGCCGCATTCAATACTTATTTATTTTTTACACAGGTTTTTATTGGGAACAAGACCATCCACACTCCCTTAAATAACATCTTCGTTCCTTTCCCGATGAAGGGAGTAAGGAAGGCCAGTAAAAAAATGAGCAACTTTGTTTCTCCCTTCTTAAAGAAGAGCGAAGCGTATGTGTTCAAAAAGAAATTTATATTTTCTGGAAGGCATACTTCTGTAGGCAGGATATCATACACTCAAAAGAAAAATCAATCCATCCGTACTCAAGTCAATCTGAAGCGGTATTAATAGTACGGTGAGTACGGATGTTCTTGAATCAAGTACAGAAATATTGATTCAAGCACGGATTTTTAATCCCAAAATATTCAATCCCGATTTCGTACTTGAAATAATCCGAAAATGAGATTGATATAAGTAAAACTAGGATTATATCAATATCATAATGCGCTTGATTCAAGAATTATAAAATGGTTTTCATCCGAATTCGCACTTAATCAATAAAAAATGGAGTTTTCAACGAAGCAGGTTTGTAAGGGAGAAACATAAACGTTTCGCTTACCATTGCGCTGACGGAAGACATGAATTTTATATGGCGAGTTCCCACTTTGAAGCAATACATTTTTGATACATAAAGAGCATTATTCAGCGCATATAAAAATTGTTGTATGTAACGATTGGCCTTACACACTGAATGTTTTGATACAGTTATTTTTAGTATTCTCCCTTACAAACCTGCTTCGTAGTAAGGAAATGCCGTAGCACTTGAAATGTTATTTTTTTTTCTAAAAGTTGTTGAGAGTTCTTTCACTTACCTTACTATTTACCTCACTATTTATGAATGTCTTATTGCATAGCGCATAATTGTGAGCTTATTTTTTTAAATGTACCATTAGTGCTTCGCAAAATGATAAAAATTTTTATTGGGTAACATAATCTGAAAATCTGATTGATTTAAGTAAAACTAAGATTGAGTAAATCTCAAAATGCGCTTGATTCAACTATTATAAAGTTGATTTTATTCAGAATTCGTGCTTGAAAAAAACCAAAAAAGAAATTAGAAAGAAAAAATTATGATTGATTTACTTTTTTTACCAATATCAATCCCCGATATGGTTTTTACTTTAGAAATCTTATTACATATTTAACCAAAAATATAAACTAAATTATAAGCAAGAGTTCAAATTTACTTTTAAACCCTTCGTAGTACACATGAGTCTGGTCAGACCTTTTTTCAATGTGTATAGAAAATCAAAACATGCGTAAGCCGGAGGGTTAAACACAACGAAAAGTTTAATCTTTTTTTACTTGATTAAGAATTTTATACTTATTTAATTCCGTGATTGATTTTCGAAAGTAATCCCATTTAGGGATTGTTTTGAGTACGATTTAGTGTTATTCATACTTGAATTTTTGGAGTTCGTACTTAAAGTGATTACCTTAAATATTAATTACTCGCGTAATCGTGGGAATGTAAAAATTCCTCGTGATCAAGAGTCAAAACCCACTAACGAGCACAGCTCAAAAAATCCAAAATTTGAAGTTACTTAAGCAAAAAAGCTCCTTCATATCTTCTTAATATGTAAAAAAACAAATCAGTGTTGTATCGCAAACTGAACCGAAGTTATAGCAAATATATATTTTATCAAATCAGCATATAAAGGAGCATTTTGAAAACTTTAATCGCATTTTGCCTTCTAACTTATTTATACTCCTACATTTAAAGGTTTCCTGTGCCACTTCAGAAAGGATAAAAAGTAAAATAAACAACAACATAAAAAATAACAAATAATAGTGGAACAAAAATATATACAAACATACAAACTAATATTGAAACAAAGTCTAGGAATAAGAACAAATAATACTCCTGTAATAGAAGGCATTCGTTTTCATTTTATTTGTGTGTTCATTGGACCACGACTTATGACTTTTTGTAGTTTCCTTTTGTACTCTGACATCGATAATTCATTGAATTGTTGTTTCTAATATGTAGTTGCTGTTTTCGTTGTTTAGTTTTTGCAATTTGTTTAAATTTTGTGAGTGTGCCTTGCTAGATGATGACACCATTTTTATTATGCCATAAAACTATTCTCACCATAAAATGAATAACTATATTTTCTACTTTTATTTTATCCCTGTAAGTTTGGAAAGTAATTTCTCTAGTTGGCCTTTCTATCGCACTGGTCACATCTCAATATTTTCTCATATTTTTCGTTGTTTTCAATTTATTTTAGGAATTTTATTGCTCTTGCCAGCAGAAGTGATTTTTAAACAAGGGAATGCACTCTAATTAAAACTGTTTTAAAAGAAGAAAGTATTTAAGAATTTTTCTGAGTATTAAAGTTCGCAGATTTGCTACATTATTTGACATAAATAGTTAGATCTAATCTATCTAATCTAATTTTTGCGAGTTAAAAAAAATTAAATTTTTTTTCTAGATTTCCTATTTCGGGAATTCTTTGTCTTTGATATAAACCATATTTTTTCAAGAAAAAAGTTTGAATTGAAATAACTGAAAACCAATTTAAGCAAAATTTAAGGAACTGAATTTAAATACACATTGCATTCATTTGTCAAGTTACTACACTACAAGAATTTGGAAAAAATGAAATCTTTAATGTTAACAAGTAAGAGTGCTATATTCGGCTGTGCCGAATCTTATATACCCTTCACCATTGTGCGAGCAGAATACATAGCAATTAGACAAAAACTAAATAATACTGGTAAATATTTTTTTTAAAAATAATTAGAATTGTGGTTATTTTGTTGAACTTTTTATGGTTTTTAATCCAAATTTTTAATATTTTAATCAGGCTTAAGTTCATCAAATTTAATTTTCATTAAATTATTTTTAAGAAGAAAGGAATTTTACAACATGAAAATTAATTAAAATTGTTATTGATAATCATTCATTCTTGACTGACCTGAGATTCGAACCCAGGCGGCTGGTAAACATTACATGTTTCGATCGAAACCACTCGATCTCCTCAGATGGATTTGCCGTCTTACACTCGCAGCCATCGACGACTGCTGACGTCAATAGTCAAACATCAATCCTTAAACCAAATTGTATTTAAACCTTTGATAGATCGAAATTTGCTTTTTTGAATGATTATCCATTTTAATTGATTTTACATGTTTTTCCTAACTTCTGTTTTTTCCGTACTTATGTCAAGAATTCTTCTTGAAGTCCAAAGTACATTATTTGTTTTTTCATTTTGTCTTTCTTTTTCTTGTTGACCTTTTTCAGCACAACTTGAAGGACAAATGTACACATAGAGCTCGTGCCTTTAACAAAAATTAGAATTGTGGTTATTTTGTTGAACTATTTATGGTTTTTAATCCAAATTTTTAATATTTTGAACTTCGCTTTTCATAAGGGCCCAGAATATATATACTTTATAGGGTGTAGGATCAATATTGTGGAACATACAAACGGAATGACAAAGTTATATGTACCCTTTTACCTTCGGTGAAGGGTATAAAAACAATACTACGCTAACTTAAGCTTCTCTGCATAGTCGCTAGGCTTTTCTTACGACCGGCCGGCTATGAAGAGAAGCTTTAGTTAGCAAAGTCGGTGTTTGTTATACAATAAAAAAGAAAAGTCATGCGACTTATGAAAAAATATAAGTCTGTGATTCCTATAGGGACCAAGGGCCAACACAAACTTATTCCATTCAGTTCAGTCAGATGATTTATGCTTAATTTTTCTCCAACTAAGACAACTTTACGTAATCTCCAATTCCAGTTGGCTCCTCCAATGGACTACCTCTTCTTTAATAGACTTGAGTTTCGCCACATATCTCTGTGGCTATGTGATAGCAAGCAGTGCCCATGTTCTGTAACCTTTCGATTGAAACGTGTGAAATGAAACAAAAATACCATATATTGAAACAAATAGTTGATTTTCTCACTAAACTGTGTCTGTAACTTTTTTGGCGAGTACTAGCTGTCACTTAAGGAAATTACTCGCCAAATTACAGAAAAAGTGTGTCTGTAAAATTTTTGTGAGAAAGTTCCCGCTTTGACCTGTCAAATAAACTTCCGAATAAAACTGAGGCGAGAAAAAATTTTAAATATAATATTTTGTTCCTTGCACATTTTTTCATTGTTTTATTATTTTGCTTTCAAAGCTTGTTTGCAACCAACAAACATTAAAGTCGCACTTTACATTATTTGGTATAGCCGACGGTTCTTTTTCGCCTCCGTCGTTGAAAATTATTCAATTTTAGTAAATTTTTCTCGCCGTCAGCGATATGTGTGACGATGGAATATTTTCTTTCACATATTTTCGAAGCGAGAAGTTCTTACTAAAGTTACAGAACATGGGTACAGATGTCGCCTGCATATTTAAGGCATTCAAGGCGTTTATTTAGGCCCCATTTTATTTCTCTGAAAGCTTGAGTTGCATTTCGTATAATAACGTCAAGCCGTTATGTTTGAACAAAAACCAATCACCGACGACAACAGTCTTCACGAGCCATATTCTTGCGTACACAAGGAATTGTTTGTTGGTAACGCGAAAAATACAACATCAATAAGGTTTCGGCAGGCCAGTGAGGCATCTTATGAAGCATGAAAAACATTAAGAGCGTGCGATTTAAAATCTTTGGGTTATTTTGGAGTCATTGGCTTAATATAACAAGCCAAACATAGTCGAAATCTTTAAAATTTTTGCAAAAAAAATCCACTTTTTCGACAATTTTTTATGAAAAACTAAAAGTATAGGGAAAGGTAAGAAAAGATAAACTCACTGTTTATTGGTGGTGTTTTGTTGAAGCTTTGATTGTTATGAGTAAAACTTTGAGTATTTATAATTCTTATTCGCTTTACATTTCTATTTGTATAATATTTAAAGCTTTTCTTAAACCTTTGGAAAAAGGTTTCCCGATGCTCTGGCCTGAGCAACCAGTTAAATGCGCATAGAAACTAGTTTCCCCTCAACAATTATTTTCAGTGTTTTTATCAAAAATAAAAAATTGGGAATTGAGCACGTCATAGAGAAATCTTATTAATACTTGAAGTATGTACGTTTTATAAAAAACCTCGAAAAGCTAGCAAAAGCTTTTTTACTAAAAGATGGGGGGGAAGAATGTAAAATTATTATCTCTTCTCTGTCTTGTTAATCAGAAATTTGTCACTTAATAACTAATGCCCAATTTTCCAGATAGTATTTAAATCAAAATTATGTTAATTTTCATAAAAACTTAAATCGTATTTAAATACAGATTGAGTTTTTGAGTTTTATTTGAAAAGTCTTATTTAAATAAGATAAAAGTATGGTAGCACTACTAATACAAAAAAAATATCATAAAAAAGTATACTTATTTACTTATTCTCAAAAAACAGCTGATTGTTATTGCTTTGCCTGTTGTTGTTGTATTGTTGTGATATTGAAGGCCACCTTGATAAAATATTAATTAAGTTTCATTTAAGTATTTAGTGAAGAAGAGAATTTTGTTTTAATATCAATCCTGAAAATTGGCCATAAGTGTAAATTTACACATTTTTCGATTCGGACCGTTGTTGTTTTGCGTTTTTAAAAAACTAACCAAATTTCTAGGAGAAGGAAAACCCGTTTTCATTTGCACTTTCGCACCAATTTGGTATCTGTGACACGCCTGAATAATTCTTTACTTTTTAAGTACTAAATTTAAGGGTTTGAATCAAATTCAACTACAAAAATTTTATTTTTAAGAATTTGTAAAAGGGAATCATTAAAAAAGCAAATAAATACTTTTGCCAAAGGAAACGGAAGTTGCTTGGTTGAATTTAAGACACACTACAAGGAATACAAAATGTATTGTTGCAAAGCGGTTTAAACTTCTGAAAATTTATGAAAAAAAACAAAAAAGCTAACAGAAATGTTTAAATATGCTCGATTTTTTTTCTTATTTGAATCTTTCTTTGTGTATTTTATTTTTAATTTAACTTTTAGCAGATAGTCTGAAAGACAAACTAAAATAAATTTTTTTTCTTGAACTTTTCTTTTTCCAATTTGTCCACACACACTTATAAGTTTTTTTTTATCAAATGAAAATGAAGTTGTTTTATAGCAATTTTTTACTATTTCAACATGCTACGCCTTAAATTTGAGAGTCCAGAGACAACTTTTAACTTTATTTTCAAGACTGCAATGCAAATCGTTCCTGTGAAGTAAACGCAAGCTAATTTTTTACTAATGATTTCTTTTCGATACAAATTCCTAGCAAGGCAAATTCATTACAGGTAATTTCGGTAAAACAACAAGTACAACTCGTACCAAAGCCACAAGAAATTTGTTTTTGTAAAATCATTGTTCATACAATGTCAAAAACAGAAACAAACCACAACAGAAACACAGATAATAAAAAATAATATTGACATCCAACAATTATAATCAAAAAAACTTATTAGCAGGACTTTTAAGACCACCTGTAATGAATTCGCCTTGATACTTAGGAAATAAACAAAAGGAAGTCTTAACTCATTTTTCGCCGACCGGTGATTGTAATTATAAACAGTGAGTTATAAACCTTGAGGGCTGGACTCACTGTTTAAAACTGACAAATATATCTTAGTGGAGTATGAGGAAAGGCTGTGCTGCCCTGCAAATAATATTGGAACACCTGATACATTTTGATTAAATGGACTACTCCATGAACTGGTCCGATGTAATGTAAGCATGGGCCATGCCGTTGTTAAAAAGTGTTTATTTTGAAACTACTCCTTTTTAATCCAAAGCTGGGTTATATGGTCCTGCCCTAGGACATCGTAATGTTAAATATACCATGTTTTTTCCATACGTGAACTAGTCCTAGCCCCTTGTGGGCGACATTTTACAAGCGTGTTTGGACTTGTCCTATTATTTGCACAACTTAACAATGAGAAAAATATATAAGAAAATATAGTCAGTCAATGTCGACTTTTAATACCCTACATCACAGTGTTAACAGACATGTTTTTAGAGTGTACCCTTTTGGGGTCACTGGAGCCAAAGAAATTTTAATGTGATTTTAGGGAGTGTGTTTTAATGAGATCTTCGGTCAATCGTGGATCTTATAGCACAAAATTCTGATATGACATAGTTGTTATCTTCAAGAAATGAAATGCTCTTTTCGGGAGTGTTATTTGTATGGGAGCGACTTCCAATCAAATTTGGTAAGATAATTAAGGTTGTTACAGAATATTTACTCTGTTTAGGAAATAATTTTTTGGGGGCTTTGTTAAAAATTAAACCAATTCTGACCATTTTTAATAGACAATAAAAACATATGTATGTATGTGCCAAAAAATCTCCGAAATCGCGACCTGTAGTTTAAATGCAAGTTTAGAAAACCAGCTGGACGGACATTTTTAGATCGATTAAAAAATTGATTCTGAGTTGATCGTCATACCCAGAATATTTGTATGTGTTACACATATTAACTCAAACGCATAATACCCTCCCTACTCACAATGCGAACTACGTGCACTCTTTGGCAGCATTCATAGATTAAGTAAAGTGCTTGCTAAGCACACCTAGTTAGATCACTGGCATAGGAAGAAATATTTTCATCATTGTTTTCGAGTTTAAAAAAAAATTAATGTGTCTTCAACCCCCTTCCAAACAACCGATACAAGAATCCCCATGACTAACCCTCCCCCTAGCACGTTGTAGTTTCTTCTCTTTTGTTATTGGTTTTCTGTCATGGCTTTTTTCTTTTCTCTCTTTGTGTGCATTAAAAAACATTTTTTTGCATTCCTTTCCTTTGTGATCATTTGTGTGTTAAATTAAATAAAAAAGAAATTAAGCAAAAAAAAAGAAACTTGTGTGTTAAATAAGAAAGAAATCGATGGCTATATTGTTTTTATTTAAACAAAAATGTATTAAAGGATTGCTTGACATGAAAAACTCAACTTCAGAATCCATCTTTCATACAAAAGCCCTTTTAAAATACTAAAAAATAATGTGGACAAAATAAATCGCTTTGTTCAATATAGCGTTCACTCCGACACCTTCTAGAATTGATATAGCACAAGCAATTATCGCTTCTATCTTCGCTTCGCTTTAACTGGCCACTCTGACATCAGAATAAGGAAAACGTGCTGTTTAATACTTACGACCAGCACAAAGTTAGCAAACCGAATTAAGAAAGTGGTATTTGGTCCACCAAAGCAAAAAAATTACAAATACTTAAATTTTTAACAAGTTTTTTTAAATTTATTTTCAGCTTCAAAAGCAAAATTGTTTTCGTTAAAAAATTCGTCGCACTACGAAACTTTCTACAGTAATGTCCACTTGTAATACAAATCTTATGGGTCGATTACGGAGGGCAACACAACTGAAGCGAAATTAGATAAACATTTATTTTATTTTATATTTTAACATAAGCGGCGTTGCCTGATTTCGCTGCTGGCTTCGTAATAGACCTATTACATTCGATAGTCGATGTTCGATGGAGAGCGAAAATCGTTTGTCGAATGCAACTCATAATTGGGGCCTTTGCAAACCACTTATTTTCAAGCTTTTTATTCACTGACTGTATTTTTTCTTTTGTCATGCACAATACTGCCATACTTTATTTGAAAAGCAAAGATTTTGTTTTTTGTTGGGGAAAAAAATCGTTGGGAATCTGGATCAAAACTTATGCAGTCCTGAATATTTTTTACTTCGAACTTTTGAAGTTCAAAATATTTGTGAATTTCTTTCATTTACAAATAAAACTTATTCACAATCTCTTAACTTGACACAATGGAAACGCTCGCATACTTTTTGCAATTTTACATTTAATATCTCTTAAATAACGTATATTTACTTTATTAAACACTAAAAGTTTTTATTGTTCTTCTTCTAGGTACGTCTTTGGTCTTTTATGGATTATCTTTTTAAATTATTGCTCTGGTGCGTATCATCACTTTTAACTTTTTGACAATTTTTTATTTTTTCATCAAGCATTACATATTAAAAAGTACTTTTTATGTTATAAAGGCAATATTATAGAATTAAAAACTCTTATTTGTAAAAATTTTATTTAATAACTTGCAACATGTGTCACAAACTTTTTTCTAGTGTAACAAAACCATACAACAACTGCAGTCTCAGTACGCATTCCATATAAAATGTTGTTAAAATTTAGTTTTTATTTTGAATTTTTTTTTTTGCAAAAAGACCGAAAGCATGAAATATGGTTAGAAATACACACAGAGAAATTTTTGTAATTTACTGTAATTTTTATAATTTCCTTAAACCTAAGTTCAGCTAGACATAAGTCTTTTAAGCTGTACATTGAAAAAACAATTTTTTTTTGGTGCTTCCTAAGCATTTTTTCCAGTGTATTTCATATATTTTTAATAACTTTTACAATCTGTGGAGTGCAAATTAAACTCAATGAATTTATTTACAATTCATTTTTGTTGTTTAACCAAAAGTTTGTAATATCTTATTTTTGAAAAAAACATGTTCATTTGCGGTTTTGTCTGGTTATGAATTGTAATTTTTATACAACAATTTGTTCTACTTCTCCTTTTGCAAAATACAAAATTTTACAATGCCCTATAGTTGAAGAGATAGTAAACGAATCAAACTCTTTGGTACTATTGAGTAAAAGACATTTAATTTTTTTATAGAAAGCAAAAGTTTGACTACAACTAGAAAATTGGCTAATTTATCAAATTAGTAATGGTAAATAAAATCTCAGGTAACATTTGAATTAAACTACTAAAATCAGTATTTTTTAAGTACTTTAAATAACTTAACTCTTATTAGTGACTAAAGCATTGAGGAACAGAATTGAAATGCATTTGGCAATGCAAGTAAGAAGGTATAGGCCGTTTAACCAGACCATATGAAAACCAACACCACAATATAGAAAAATATTTACAGACGTATCCTTTTTGGGACTCACACGCAATCTCTCCACGACTTAATTATGTCAGTAATGAGGCTAGGATTAATATAAGATCTCCTTGTGCTGAACATTATCTAGATATCTTCCTCTAAAGCAAACTAAAATTTTTATAAAAAAAAAATTGTTTTTCGAAAGACCAATACATGACATTAGTATTTGACAATGATTTCGATCATATTTGCACTGTGGCTTTTCTTGACTAAGCGCATTCTGGATGTCCGGTTTGCTAGCCGTATGTCACGAATAACACGAAAAATGATTTTTCCCAAAGCATCAACTGTTTTTTCCTTATCTACACAAACCAGTAACTTAACGTAGCCATACAGGAAATAATTGAGCGCTGTCAAATGGCATGTCCTTGGAAGCCAATTAACAGAAACATTTTACGAAATCAACTTATTATGGCACGTAGCGCCGTCCACTTGAAACCACATCTAACCCCGATCAATCTCATTTAATTTTCTAAACAAAAAATCATTGCTCATGGTGCGGTAACGATCTCCATTGGCCGTAAGGCATTCCGGGATTAATATTCGAGAGTAATCCCATTTTGGATTGTTTTGAGTTCGTTTTAGTGTTATTCGTACTTGAATTTTTGAGTACGACTCGTACTTAAAGTAATCATAAAAACTTGATTTATCCCGAGTGTTTTTCTTTCTGTGTAAAACAGACTCATAAACGATTTGAAATTACATGTAAAATTCTGAGAAACAATCAAAACAAGTGGCAATTTAGAAGAGTTGTATGTAGGGTACCATTTGCTTTTAAACAACATTTTCTTTTATGATCATGAGCGATTTTGTAAGTAACTACATATTTTAAACATCCAGAAAAGTGGAATAATACTGAAATATGATTAAAAATTTTGTTAAATGCTCACTGGGCTTGTTTATGTTTTATTCATTAGTGTGTGGGGAAGTAAATTTTAACTGGATAGGAAATTCACATCACACTTAATTTTGGTCAAGTTAACAATATGATTTATGACCACAATAAAGTGGTTTTGAAAAGTTGGATTTTAATATATTTACAGCATGTTCCAGTGACTTTTTAAAACTTTATACAAATAACTCTTCTTGCACAAGCATCCACAGAAAATAATAATCCCTAAATAGATTAAATTCTTTTTTTTAATGAATAGTGCGAATTGAATATGATTATAGTGAAGTGATTAAAAGTGAAGAGGGTATTACGCGTTCGTGCTGATATATGTAACACAAAAAAAATGTCCTATACCCATCTTTATGTATACCGATTGACTCAAAATTACTTTCTGACTCGATGTCGATGTCTGCACGTCCATCCGGCTGACTGGCTGGTTATCTGTCCTAGTTAACCTTGTGAGCAAAGTACAGGTCGCAATTTTGAAGATTTTGATGATAATTTGTACATACGTTTCAATTGTCCTAAGGACGAAATCCATTGAAAATGTTGGGAATTGGTCCATAATTTCAATCCATTCAATCGTCTTTCCGGAATAGAGTCTTTCTGCCCATAAATTATCTATATGTGTTGATATTTTAATTAAATTTGATCCAAACTTATTTTATTGCAATTTCGATCGTCTTACCGAATTTCATTGGAACCGGCCCATATTTGACCATAGATACTTCAGCTGGATCGTGCTACATTGGACAGAACGCGTTATGAATTCAACTTAATAAAAAAAACATTTAACGAATGAATAATTTCACGAAATTGACTTGTTAACCCTTTCGATCTGGTTTGTACAATAAATCCCAAAAAAGTGTAAAACACTTCTTGGTAATATTTGATGAATAATGTGAACAAATTTTATTTTTCCGTCGTTTATGACATTGAACACATTTAACTCTTTCGAACCGAAGAAACACTGTTGGAGATGTAAAATTAGCACTAGCTAAACCCTAAAGAATAGAAAGAAGTAAAAAATTCTACCACGCCAGAATTTCAGATTCAGAGGCGCTGGGATATTTAATCCCAATTGGTGTTTCTTAATTTAAATTTGGGATATAATGTACCAGTAGTGTACATAACTAAAAACACTCATTAGTAAAAGTTTATTAGTTTTATGAATTCGTCAACGATACACTACTCTTCAAGTTGTCGATTTATTTTAAATTACTTGTTTTTACTGGTTAAAACTTTTTTTTGTGTGACAACGTTTTATATTCAAAATTGCGATGTCAGTTAAATCGTTTTCCACTACGCAAAGCAATTTTAAGTGGCTTTTAAAATGTTGCAGAACAATTTCATTTGTTTTATTTTGTAAATAACCTACAACTAGGGATGTAACGAATACCTATATAACGCCGACACTTCAGATTTTCCGATATATCGGTATAGGCTAAAATGTGCCGTCGATACGACGACAATTATTATATATTTTTTCTAGTATTTTTGAACAAAGAATTTCATTTTCTATGCTTATTGTTTTGCATAGCAACTAAGAGAAATAACACATAAAATCAAAACAGACAGGTATGTTCTAGGTTGCGACTCGAATTGAAAACGAAAAATTTTTTGAATCCGCATAATCCATAAATTGCTGTTCTCAAATCCGCATATTTTTGTGTATTCGAAGTTTTTGTTCGAAAGAGTTTTCGTTGAACAAAAGATCGCTAATTTACTAGCCGCAGCATGATAGCAATGTCTTATATTTTTAAAAAATCGTTAAAGCTGTAAAGAATCACTAAAATTCCCAAAAACCGCAAACTTTTAAACAAACACAAAAATTTGTTTGAAATCTATAAATGGGTTTAAAAAACAAAATGTCGGAAAATAACAAAAAAAAATTGCAAAAATAGCGAAAATTCTGAAAAAATTTTAGTAGTTCAAACAAGATATAAAATTGATTAACAGTCCATAAAACTATAAGAAATGCCAAAAATTCGGTCAAAATTGCTAAATTAGCGGAAATTCGGCATGATGGCAAAGACTTTTTTTTATTCTAAATCGGTAAAGCTGTAAAGGATCAGAAAACTTACAGGAACAAATCGCTTTTATCGCGATCATGGCTAAAATTCGCGAAAAATTTCAAAATTTGAAACAAACCCAAAAACTAATTTAAGATCGCTAAATCAATTAAAAAAAAACAAATGGTCGAAAACTAACATAAAAAGCGTAAAAAATTAGCTAAAACTACAACAAAAGCAATGAAAAAGTCAATTTAAAATTTTGGGTTAGTTAGGGCCTATTGCGTTTTAGGTAACTATATATTTTTGAATAAATTGGATTAATAACAATATTAAACTAAAAACAAAATCTTTTTTTTGTTAAAAATGTTATCACATATTAGACTTAAAGTCGATTCGTTTTACTTTCACCAACCCCTTACTACTCTAATTGAAAACGAATAAAAACATATGGATGTGAAATGTAGAACACCAAAAATGCTGAAGTAATCCACTTTCGAGTGGATTCGGATTCTAGAACGTACCCGAGAATAATGAATCT
Organism: Pollenia labialis; assembly: GCA_949318255.1. NCBI lineage: Eukaryota > Metazoa > Arthropoda > Insecta > Diptera > Polleniidae > Pollenia > Pollenia labialis. The sequence continues at coordinate 73,503,133 of OX439142.1, forward strand.
GTTTCGTATAATAAATGAATCAACGGTGGTGGAGATGGAGATGGAGAATATTGTCATAATTAAGCGGCTGTCTAACCATTTGATATAAATAAGAGATTTGAGGCTTTAAAAAATAATGAAACCTTTTGTTTATCTACAATTCTTAGCCCACATTCTTGCCTTCAATCATAAAAAACGTCTGATAGAGTTACTTAACATGTCTATGCACTCCGAAAGTGTTAAAAACACAGTCACCATAAAAGTTGGTATAAGTTTTGATAAGTCAAAAAGAACTCGCTCTAATGCTTAGATCTTCTAATATTCCTAGAGATGCAGATCCACTTGCGCAATGACATGATAAGCTCAAACTTGAATAAAATGGCGCAGAAATTCATAAGTTAGTTCTGTTGCATCTGAGAGACTATTTTCCACTGCAGGTCTGGTTCAAACAGACTGTCGAAATCGTCTATCTCCGAAAAAGTTGAGAATACTTTGTTTATTTTCAAACAAAAATCTTATAAATGCCAATTTGAAAGAAACCTTGTTAATTAATTCTTGACCCCCAAGAAAAACTTTGATAACTAATATGCATATGGCAGAGTAAATAAACTGAACTGGCAAAATAAAATAAAGTAATTTGTTTTTATTTTTGTTTTTTCTTAACCCATAGTGTAGTTGTACACTTACAGTTGACAAAAAAACAACCAATTGTAGTCGGGACTGTAAGAAAAGGTAAACTCGCTGGTTATTGTTGTTGTTTTTGTTTAAGCTTTGATATTGTTACAACTAAAACTGAGGTTTATAATTCTTTTTCGTTTAACAGTTTTATTTGTATAATATCTTTAGTTTTTTTAAAACCTTTGGATGAAGTTTCCTGACGATCTGGCCTAAGCAACCAGTGAAATGCGCATAGGAATAGCTTATCCGTTCAACGATTTCAGTTTCTCAATAGTATGAAATGGGAATTAAGCGCATTTCAAAGAAACCTTGTTAATTATTTTTGAATCCCAAGAAAAACTTTGATAGCCAATATTTAATATTAATACTTGATTTCTTACGCTGTTTTTTTTTAAAGTTTTATTTTTTGTTAATTTTAGCATGAATTAAAGTGTAATGCCTGTATTCATAAAAATTTTTTAAATTTAATAATGGTTTAATGAACAAATTTACTAAAAAAAATGTCCTTAATAAACGTTTGTTAAATTTAATAATCGTTTGTGAATATGGGGGTTATTCTTTGTTTTTTTAAGTCTTTTAAAGTTTTGAAATATTAATAATCACTAACACTGTACTTTTGCAATTAATCTATTGGGTTTTGATAATTTTAACTTGAATTCAAATTCAATATGTGTATCGGTTTTGATATTTTATTTTGAGTATCGGTATGGGCAAAAAGGCATATCTTTACGTCCCTAACTTAAACTACACATTAATAATGTGTCAAATATTCTTGGGTTTAGTAAGTACTGTCGTTATTTTATTGAACTGTTTATGGTTTTAGAAATACTTAACCGGAACTTAAAATATCCGAACTTCGATTTTAAATTCTTTTAAGAATCTCATAGTTTGATAAGTAGTGTTTTATTATTAAATTATTGTGTGTGTATCTTAATAAAAATAATTTAGAATGTTCATAAAACCTTTTTAATGGGTTGGGGTCACAGGCCCGAAACTTATAATCCCGAATTCAAAATCCGGAACTTAAATGTCCCGAATCGCTAATTAAAGCTTCTCTGCATAGCCCGCTATCCGCTGGATTTTCTCCTCTATGGTTATAAAAACACAGTCGTCGCTAACTAAAGCTTATAAATTCGAGATTGAGATTTTTAGATCGAGGGTTTAAAAATTCGGTATTATAAAATTTGGGATTTTGAGATTTTGAGATTTAGAATTCTGAAATTCGCTATTTTTAGGTCAATCTAGCGGTTTCGCCTCCATTTTTATTTCGATTTTGTGGGTTTTATTAAACAAGATTATTAACTTATTACTTTTTATGTCTAGGGAGTTCGAACGGACCGGATTAAACTGTTTTTTTTAGTTTTGCCCAAGTCGGATATTTTAAAATGTCCATTTTTTGAATATCGAATAAACCGGCTATTTTGGTAAAATAAACCGGTTTTTTTTTAATAATGTGTAATTTATTTACGTTTTCCTTGCTTTTCTTATAACTGTACTCGTAATTTAAGTATTTTTATAATTGAATATCAAAACAAATTGTAACAAAAGTCAAAAACATTATGAGCAATGTAAATACAGAAGGCTTATATAAGCGTGTGTTCTTTTAACAAAACCCAAAAACAAAAAAAATTGTTTAGCTTAAAACGTTATTAGCAATTTGACAGTATTCTAAAAATTATATATATTTTTATAAAGATGTTATCCCTGGTGATATTTCGAACTGATTTAAAAGAAAATTGTCCTAAAAAGGCTATAAAATGATAAGTTGAAAAGGTTCATCACGACTTATTAATCACAAGTGCACAAGCTTGCCATAAATATACGCCAAGTATAACTTGACTCTGTTCCAAGTAGTTCTAAAGAGACTGCAAATAGTAGATTACTAAAATATGCTGCCAAAAATGAATCATTTGATAAAATGTTAGCCTGTTGTGTTGCCGAGGATGGAATGTCAGTTAAGGCACTAAAAACTATTAAGTATTTCTAGCATATCTTCATGTTTAAAACTACAACATACTGGCGAAATGAACGATATGGGAAAATTCATCAGTTTTATTAATTAAAACACCAAAAAAAAATAAAACCAAATTGAAACAATGTTGAAACAAAATAATTTTAAATATATAATCCTGGCTAAGAGGTTTTGTTTGCAACTTCTCAAGAATATGGTTGAAGTCTACTGATTCATATAGAAATGGTTAGCCACTAACAAATTAAAACTCATTTAAAATAAATTGTTGAGAAAATCTCAAATATTAAATTTATTAAATTCCTATAATTTTTCAAAAATTCTAAAGCTGTGCCCACACCTATTAAATATTTAAGGTCCTACACATAACCACTAGTGTCCTTAAAGAATTGTTTGCTTCTGCAACATGTTTGGCTAGAGCAAACATTATTTAACAGTTTCTTAATTACATTATACAATTATTATCTAAGAAATAAATTTAAGTCAAATCGATGTATTTTGTTGATTCCTTACCTTCGTGAATTGTTTTGTTTTAATTCAGATTAACTTTTTATTGCTAAAGCTAATTAGATTTTTATATTTTTATGTATTCGAATTAAAACTGGCTAACCGGTTATTGTTAAAATGCCTAACCGAAAACCGGTGTTTTTAAAATAGCAGCTATTCGGAATATTTGAAAACCTGTTCGTCCCTTAATTTAGTATGTAATTTCAGTGTTAAAAAAAGACGCCAGAAAATGTTAAGTTTAAAGCGTTTATTTAGGCTGTTTTGTTAGAAGATTTTAATATTCCGTTTGCAAAATAGCAGCGTTTCCACAGCATCCATAAAAGCCACTTTTTTTTTATATGCAAGCAGTTTTTAGATACTGTTATGCTCTAAAAAGAAAACTTTTGTACAATTTAAAATTTGTTTCACATCCCTGCTCTAGACGAAATATGTGTATTTTTTAAATTATAAAGTTGAACAACTATTAACAGGTACACAAAACAAGCGACAATGAAACTCTCAAAGTGATGCATATAAGAGAAAAGAATTTCTCATTAGTAGTTTTCACTGTAGGAGGGATTTGTCGCATGTTTTTTTTTTGAAATGGGTACACTGAATAAATAATAGAAAACAGAATATGCTGCAGTACGTATACAAAGTATAAAGATACTTAAGCATAAAACGAATCACTATGTCTTTTTTCTCTCTTCTCTCCCTCTCTTTTTGGGGTGGTCTGTGTCAGGGCTGCCAGTTTAGGGGTTTTGATCCCAAATTAGGGGTTTTCTTGTTGCTAAAAGGGACGGAAAATTTAATTTGGGGTTTGGGGTTTGCATTGGGGATATTAAAAAAAAAACTTGGGATTTTTTGGGGAAATAAAAAATATGAGCTTAATTTTTCTATTAAAGACAACTAAGTTTAATGCACACATAGTATGTGTCACATACACATTACAGTGGATTTTTTGCAACATCACTTGATATCAATGAGCACCGGGCAAAAGATTATTAAAAAAAATATCTGATAAGTTTGAAGTTAATCTCTCAATAAGTCCAAAATTTGCATTTTCCTGGACAACTTCATGTGTATAAGAGATGTTCAAAAAAATTAAAATGAACTCGAAAGCCAATGAATGGGCTTATTGGTTCCTTTATATATAAAAACATTTAATATGAAGTTTGGTGACGATTGGGTAAAGAAAACTCGATTGAAATGTCAAAAAGTGTGTACAAGGAAAAACAATCACTTATTTATGTTTTTGGAAATTTTTTTAAATGTCGTAAAAGTTTTTAGTCTAGATTATTAACAATTAGAAATGTTTTTAAAAAAGAAATAAAAAATCGGTTTATAACTAGTAATAAATGATGCCCCAGACCACTAATGTGCCAATTATTACTTGACCTAGAAATGTGAGCACACACCTTTAATAGTTTTAAATTTGATTTGTGCAAAAGACTAAAAATTGTCAAATAATAAAAACGCATTACAGAAAATACAGTACGTTACGGTACGTTACATTGCATAATTCTTAAAATGTTGAATGCAAACAATTAAGCATGAAATGCAAGAGCCTTCAAACCTGTGTTTGTAGAGAAACAAATAAAGCAATTCTCAAATGGATAACTGGTGCGCGTGGGAATGTAATCCAAACTAGAACAGCCTCATTATTTTTTAATAAAAGTAAAAATAAAATTAATTTTGTATAATAAACTTTTTAAAAATTTAGTGATTTTGTGGTCCCATGCAAACTTTTTATAGGAAAGTTCCACTGTATATATATGGGGGATTTCGCGTCAAGTGACCCAACTTTGAAATCGATATCTTCCGATTTAGAAGAAAGTTAGTCCTATTGGATAGTACTTTAGACACAAATTTTCAACCAGATCGGTCAAAAAGTTCCTGAGTTAGAGGAGGTCAAAGTTTGACATTTTAGCCATACAGGTGTTCTTTCTCATCCATGTAACTTATTACCTATTGGTGTTAGCAAAATTTGTCCCAAGTAGCTTCGATAGCTAAAAGTTCGATTTAAAAGTTGGGTCACTTGACACGAAATCCCCCATATGTATATATGTATATATTTAAAAAACAACTACATATTTCCTTTCGATAAAAATGATCTCTTGTAGAACATGGTACAAGCTAAACTCAAATAAATATTTAAATTATCCGTTAAAAATTATGTATTTTTTTACAGGGGCTTTTTTTGGGGATTCTTGCTTTTATCGGGGGATATTTGGGGAAATTTATTTTTAAATTTGGGGAGAACGAAAAAAAGTACCTGGCAGCCCTGGTCTGTGTTAGTACCAGGTTGTGTTATTATAAACTGGGTTGAAATAAATTCAGTATACTCAAAAATGTTCGACAGTGTTCAAAACATATCGGAGAATTTTTTCTTCGGTTATCAATAAAATGTTTACAAAATGTTTTAAAAAAAAAAATACTAATAATAAAAATAAAATAAGAAAATCTTTTAAGTGTCACTGCGTTGAAAAAGTCAAATTCATTTTTCTAACTGGAAAATAAAAATGGGTAAGTGTGGAAAAAATATTTTAGTATGTATAAATAAGTTCTTCCTAGTTTTTTTAAAATGGTTTAATTTTAATCAGATTTTGAGTGGAATATAATCTTTTAATGAAATAACTGCTATAAGCAATGACTTCTTCCGAACTTTTTGGCAAAATGATATAAAACCAATCTCCTGTTACCTTCCACTGAAGATGAGCGTTTAAGATTATTGTGGTGAAAAGCAGCATCTGTTTTGTATCAACAGCAATCAGAGACATAAGAAATTATTCTTAAATTAGTCCTATATTAGGGGAAAAATTACCTCCGAGCTCGACTCTTTTAAGATCTTACTGGAGTTACTGGTTTCCTCGGTTTCCTTATGCCGCGATTTATTAGGAGCCCTGGCAATTTTAAGCTTTATTCTGGAAGGTTTTCTTTTATTGTATGTTTTTTGTTTTAAAGAATCAAGATTTGTTGATAATGCTCATCTTCATTACTATTGAATTTAAGCTTAAACATTTTATCTCAAGTCATAACCTGTTGTGTAAATCCTTCAATTTTGGTATGCGTTGCTTAAGGGTCTTAGCTCCAGATAAAAGGGCACTTGGTTTTTTTTGTCGGTTATGTTACACTGCTCCTTTTCGATATGGAACACGATTTGCCTCTTATTCTTTATTATTAAACTTGTGTGGCCATCTCAAATGTGCTTTGTTTTCAATATCAAAACTTTAACCTTTAAAAGGTCTTAAGCAAAGTTAGTGATGAAAAGAGATGGCTTCATGTAGATTTTTTCTTTAATCAAGAATATAAACTCTCCCTACATAATACGTTTTTCGGCCAAAAATTTCCATTTTTAATTAAGTAAATAATTTTATTTGAAAATTGAAGCAACAGAGTTTAAAGTGATAAAAAAAAATCTGAAAGTGCTTGTAAACTTCCTTCATATACTCGTATCCAAGGCGAATTTATTACAGGTAATCTCGATACTATAGCAAGTACAACTCGTACAAAAACCACAAGCAATTCGTTTTTGTAAAATCATTGTTCAAAGTCAAAAACAGTTTTAAAATAGAAACAAAAATAATAAACAAAATTTTGACATCCAACAATTATAAAGCTAAAAAAGATATCAACAGGGCCCTTACGATCACCTGTAATGAATTCGCCTTGCTCGTGTCTTAAGTTGCAGTTGTTGTCTTCGAACCAAAATATTTAACGGAGACTTTTATTCGGGAGAAAGAATAGTAACCAATCCTACAATCCAATTGCAGAAATATTAGAAAATCTAGAAGTGGAGGTCAGCATTTCGAAATATTGCTGAGAACTTACTGGGCAGAGTTTCCCCACAAGTCATAACATCTTTTTCTTTATTTCAATAAAATACATAGTTAATCAGTCGCGATTTTAAAATACCAGCTGCCTGCTGTAATTATTCGAAGAAATTTATTTTGGCGCCTTTGAATTTTTTTGATATTAAAGACCCAGGCAGTGTACCCTAACTGAGTACCGTAGCACAAGATTTGCTTTAAGATAGAGCTGTAAAGCAGAAGTTTGCAAACGAGATTAAGAACGAAATATCTTTTAATATTTAAGCCAATTAATTTGAGTTTGATTTGAATTAGTTTTGCTTTTTTATTCCATTTCCACGTTAAACGATGACCTAGATGTTTACCAAGATATTTTACATACGAATGTTGAGGTGTAATGTGATTTTAATATGGGGCATGGATTCCCGAAGCAAATTGAATATTATGTGTACATAGTTTTGCGCATTGACCTTTATCTTCTTGTCTGCATGTCTAATTGAACCATATGAACCTAAAAGTAACGATATGCTTCATGGCAGTTTCCGTGTAAGCTTTTAGTTTTTTTGTAGGCATAGCCGAAGTATAAATAAATTATAAAATACGACCCAAGATGTTTCCTTGCGAGACTCCAGCGTTAAACGTAGCTTTAAAAAATCTCCTTCTTTAATTAAACATTTTCGACCGACTAAGTAGCTTTCTAACACTTTAATTTATTTAATGAGCCTTTACCAAAATTTAATCAATATTTTTCCCTTCAAAGGCTTTTCTTATGAAATTATTTACTATTCTATGAGTCTCTTCAATTGAGCTGTTCTTTCTTCTTTCGAATTGATGCTTTGGAATACATCTATTTTATTTAAAATCGGTTAATTTTGGCACTAATAGTTTCTCAAATAGCTTTGATTTATTCGATTATAAGCTTATATGAATTAACCTTTGTTGTTTCCTAGCTTTGGTAACTAAGCAAGCCTACAAGGCATAAAAGAACATTAAAAATTAAAGGAATAATGATAATCTTTGCTATACGAGGTAGCTTCAGAAAAATTTTGTTACTGATCTTTTAAATAAAAGGGACCTTTTTGGTGTTTTAACCACACAAAGCCTTTTCGATTTATTTTATCTTAAGTCTTAGGGGAATATCTGTTTCAGCATTACCAGGTGGTAAGTCGACTGCTATATAGTGAGATATATTTGGGGTAAATACACGTAGAAAAAAAATATGGTTGGAGGTAACCATATTCTAAGATTAACATACTATGGTTGGATTTTAACAATGTTTATGTTTGCAGGTTACCATATTATGTTTAAAGATGACAATAGTATGGTTAAAATCAACAACAAAATTCCCGAAATCAACCATACTATGGTCAAAATTAACCATATATTGGTCAATATTAACCATAATAATGGTCAAAACTAACCATTTTATGTTCAAAATTAACCATAATATGGTCAAAATTTCACAGAATTTTGACAAAATAATATGGTCAATGTTAAAGACAACAAAAGTTTGTTTTTTTGCCATTGCAGGGACAATAATAGGTTTTTTTTTAACCATTCTTCAACCATTTTTTTTCTCTGCGTGTACAGGCTGAATAGAATGAAACCAAGATGTGCTAAACAGGTTGCTTTTCACGTCAGACTTTTTTTTGACAGCAATGAGGAAGAATAAATCGAAAAAGAAGAAACCCCTTTTAATTGAAATCTTAAATTTACTTGAAGAAAATTACATTTGTAACGTTAATATTAAAAATGAAGACGATACTGTAGAAAATGATGAATAAATAACGTTTATTATTATGTTTTTGCCATTGGCTATACTAAAATACCATAAACTACCTTTAAATACAATCAAATACTAATACGCAATTTTAAATGAAAACAAATATTTTTGAGCGACTTTTAGGGCCAGTGTGATCCCAGACTTTAGCAAGGATGAAACTACGACGGTGACATTTAACTGTTAACATAAAACCAGAAAAGTTAGTTGACGTGGACAAACTTATTCAAAAGCCAAATATACACTGGTGAGGTATAAAAAGTTTAAAGTTTTACCGTTATATTTTCGATAGCACCGGTGATGGTTCGAAAGAAAATGACGAGAACTAGGAAGAAAATTACAATTTTAAGGAAAATGAAGATTTCATAATATGAATAGTTTCATTTAATGCAGAATCCAATAATAAATTGAATTTTAGTTTTGCTAAAAAATATTCATTAAAGTAATGTTTTTTTTTATCAATTATCCTGTTGTACACTCTTAACCATGAAGTAGGTCCGACTAAAATGATTTGCAAGAAACAAAACTTGCTATTTGTAGATACGTTAATTAAAAAACCTTTTTTTGCGATGCATAGTCCCAAAACTCGCTCCTTGCAATTTAAAATAAGATGCTGTTCCTATATTTTTCAAGGAAAATAATTTTCCTTTTGCAAAAATTAACTTTATGACAATACAAAAAAAAAAAACAGAAAAAAGGTATCAGTCATATTTAGCTTATTAAACGTTTTTTGAGATTAGTGTACTTCAGGAGCAAGTAGCGAGTTTTGGAACTCAGCACCTAATATGAATTTTAACCAATGTATTTGTGTGACTGCCATCGGTAGTTAACCAGACAGAAGATAATTTTAAAGAAGCTGTTAATTTAGTAGATAATTTATGGTTTAAAAATTCTTTTCCAGCAAGTTAAAATTTTGTTGATTCAATGTAAGATCATTTGCGTAACAAACGGCGAGAACTTATTTATACTACTAAATTTACAAAAAAATAATATTGCTTTTAGTAATTAAAAAACTTAAAAACTTTTTATAGCTTATCAAAAAAACATTGCAACACTGAATTATGACTGCATAGATTTAATTCTCATGCAGTTACCCTTAAGTGACCAAATAAATTTTGGTATGGCCATCGCTTTTGTTATAAAAGTAATAGAAAAGCGTTTAAAAATTCAATTCAAAAACGAAGTTATAACAAATTTTCTAAATGAATTGAACGTAGATCAAATTAAAATATTGTTTATGCTTTTGGGTTCAGAGCTGCGCACTTTGACTTTCAGTTTACCATTCGAAACTGAAAGTTATCTAAGGGAATTGAACTATGCGGAAATAATTTCACACTACTGTAGGCATATGGAACATTTCCAGTGTTCTGGTTGGAGTATAAGTGATGACGGCATGAAATACATTTCGGTGCTGAAAAATCTTAAAAGTTTGACGTTAATGAATAATTTTGATGTAACTGGTGAGTTGTAGAAGAGGTGTAAAATTCAGGAATGAAATCAAAATCAATTTAATTTTTCTTCTCTCTTTTAAGGGGAACATATTTGCAATATGAGAAATTTAATAAATCTAACACTTATTAATTGTACGAGAATTAAATCGGAAAAAATGTGCCAAATTTTTTATAACCTTAAAAATCTAGTGTATTTGGATATTCGTTTCTGTCACCTGACGAAGAAAAATTTCAGGGCAATTGTTGATAATTTGCTAATACTAAAAAGCTTAAAATTTAATACATCTCATGAAGACTATAATTGCATTGCTGAGCTAAAAAGTCTAGAAGCATTAGAAATTTGTATGATTAACGCTTTTTCGCCGCCCTTATCAATCAGTTTTTTCAATGATTTAGTCAAATACAAAGCTAAACAAATAACAGAGTTGACATTAACAAATCGTGGTGTTTTCAATTCCGAAATTATGGTTTTGTGCTCCAAACTTAAGACTTTAAAACTTTTATACGTCTGTGGCGTTTCATTCGATAATGAAATCTTTAACAATTTAAAAGAACTGACCGAATTGAGAACACTGATTATAAGTTATTCATATTTTCTCGCTAATGATCAGATAATCGAATTATTGCAAAGGTGTCAATATTTAAGGCATCTGAAATTGACTTCATGCAAAACTTTAACATCGGAACTTTTTCCAAAGATAATCAAATCGTTAAACAATCATCATCGCTTTCGTATCGATGGAGTGTGTCAGAAATTAAAAATTTTCGAAATTATGGAATTCGAAATTGAACAATTTAACGATGGAATGAAAATATCATATAAATACATGCAACCAGGTGAATATGAGTATAAAACCAATACATTAAAAATAAATTTATTATAGAAAAATTATTATGATTAATAGAAAATGTAAATTAATGTATGTAAAGTATTACAAATTTTAGTCTTAAAAAATATATTTTATAAAGAAAATATTATTATTAATAGAAAATTTAAATAAATGATTGTATAGTACAAAATATTTTAGTCAAAACAATATATATTTTTATAAAGAAAAACGAAAATTGTTGTGTCACTTCATTTAAAATAATCGGGTGTGTTCTAGAATCCGAATCCACTCGAAAGTGGATTACTTTAGCATTATTGGTGTTCTGCATTTCACATCCACATGTTTTTATTCGTTTTCAATTAGAGTAGATATGGGTTGGTGAAAGTAAACCGAATCGACTTTTATTGTAATATGTGATGAAATTTTTAACAAAAAAATTAATATTGCTTTTAGCTTAAAATCTTCTTAATCCAACTTAATCAAAAATATATCGTTATCTAAAACGCAAAAGGCGTTTCGTTGATATTGATGTAATTATACCAAATTTTTTTGAACGATTTTTATGTTATTTTCAGACAATTTGTTTCTTTAATCGATTTAGCGATCTCTTAGTTTTTGGGTTTGTTTAAACTTTGCAATTTTTCGCGAATTTTAGCCATGTTCGCGATATAAGCGATTTGGTCGTGTAAGTTTTCTGATTCTTTACAGCTTTAACGATTTATAATAAATAGTTGACTTTGCTTTCATGCCGCTGTTTGCAAATTTTTGCGAATTTCCTTGAATTTAGCAATTTTTACCGATTTTTTGCCATTCCTTATAGTTTTAGGGACTTTAAATCAATTTTATGGCTGGTTTGAAATATTAAAATTTTTCGCGAATTTTCGCTATTTTTGCAATTTTTTTTTTGTTATTTTCCGACATTTTGTTTTTTTTAACCCATTTAGAGATTTCAAATAAATTTTAGTGTTTGTTTAAAAGTTTGCAATTTTTCGAGAATTTTACCCATGTTAGCGATTTTTTTTGTGATTCTTTATAGCTTTCACGATTTTTAAAAAATATTAGACATTGCTATCATGCTTCGGTTAGCAAATTAGCGATCATTAGTTCAACAAAAGTGTTTTCGAACAAAAACTTCGAATACACAAAAACATGCGGATTTAAAAACACCAATTTATCAATTATGCTGATTCAAAAAATTTTTCGTTTTCAATTCGAGTCTAAACCTAGAACATACCTGAATATCTGTAATAAAAGCATTTTATAAGAAAGTGTAGATTACAACTTTCGTTTTACGTTTTCGATTTAAAACACACCCCTGATAGTCCGGGAGTTACCAACCATATAATTTACTTCATTAGAATTGGCTAATCTGTTGTAAAAGTACTTTTTTGTTGGTACTTATAATAATTTAGTACAAAAAGGGCTTATCTTCATAAATAGTATTGAAAGCTAAAAACCGTTTTTTTCAGTACGTAGGACGTATATTTTATATTTAAAAGTTCTGTGGTGTTTTTTTATATGCGAAAGATTTACGTAAGTACCTGCACTAGTGGACTATTTTGTGGTGTATTAAGCACCGTGTGACAAACAATGCGTTTAGCAAACACCCCCCATATATGAAAGCAATCGGCACATACAGGAAGCAAAGTAAGTATCTCTCGCACTTTGTTTTAGGGACTGGAGCTATTTAACCTTTGCTGCAATTTTAAAGCAAGCAGCATCTGCTGTTATAGTAACCACACTAGACTTGTTATCCAGAGTGATCCACCTGCAACCGAACGTCCCCTGAAAATTAAAAATTTGGCTGTAAAAGCCGGTTTTTGAGGATCTAACTAACACCGACATTGGGCTTAAACCACAACGACCACGTGATCCCCCGAAGGGACCAATAGTTGGGCTGAAATCAAAGTTGCGGGTGCTCCTGACTACAGAAGTACCAGATAGAATCTTTGGTCAGCCGAGATTTTAAGAGATCTCTCAAAATTTGATATTGATCCGAAAAATTTAGCAAGGACCGGAAATTACGAACGGAAAACACAAAATTAAATTTTATTTTTTAAATAAAACATTTTTGTGTGTGAAAAAAGGAATATTTTTTTTCAGTGTTTAAAAAGAAAACAAAACTTTTAGTTTCAAAAAAATCAAAAAGTTTTTTTGTAAAAAAAAACAAATAAAATAAAAACTTTTTTTGTGTTGAGAAATGTTTCATAAAATGTTTTTTTAGAAAAATTTATTTAAGTATTGAAAACATTTGTTAATCAAAAAACAATGATGGCGGTTCAAATATAAATGCATGTTACTAGCAATTTGTTTAAAGCAATACCATTGTTCATAATAGCGAAGGCAACAAAAATAACAATAAGTACAACAAAAAAAAATGGTTATAATAATACGGAGTAAAAACAAAATAAGCAACTAAATAGACATTTTCAAGTTTCAAGCTTAAGCAATAAAATATTTTCCAAATGTTCTGCGGTTAAATTTCTACGGTTTTTTGTCAAAATCACAGGCAAGGCGCTGAATGCTCTTTCCACAGATACCTGTGTTGCGGGTACTGCTAAGGCTACTTGTACAATTTTTGAAATTGTAGGAGCTTTTAGTTGTTTGATTTTCAAAAATTTTAAAATATTTGTTCCAAATGGTAGTTTGGAATCATATTGAAGTACGTTGTTTTAAAGTATTTAAAGTTGCTTTCAATTCCAATTTTTGGTAGCAATCTTCAAAGCTAACAATTTATAACACTTCATGATTTATACTGCATTCATCAATTATATTTTAATTTATCCCTCCCGTTATTTTTAACCTGTTGTATATTGTTAGTAGATGAAACTGCAAAGCATATATTAGATTAATAAAGTTGGAAAATGTGCCATGGATATGCTAATATAAATATGTATGTATGTATGTATGTATGTAACTCTCCATTGCAACCTTTTTTAGATCTTCGCTAAGGAAAATTTACCCTTTTTTTTAAGGCTTCGAGCAACGACGCAGCGATTGAGTTAGTGTTTGACATTTCCTTAAGCTCTATTTCACACAAGAGCCAATCAAGATAAAAATCTCCCATGATTAGTTGCTTACACTGTAACAACGTAGTAGCATTGGTAATTGGCTTAAAGCTATTTATAAATTGTTTTACAAATTCCCAGTCAACTTTAATGGTAAACATATTATTGGAATCATCCCATGCTTTTGCTTCCATTAAAGAGTTGACCGTCTTAAATGTAGAGCTCCACCTAGTAGAGTTATCTAAAACAGGCAAAGGAGAGTTCCACCTAGTAGAGTTATCTAAAACAGGGAAAGGACCACCTTTCAGTTAGCGTATTTTTTCGTATAAACTTTGCATTTTCTCTGCAATTACTTAGTTTTTCTTTTAAAAGTTTAGTAACATCCCATGCTGCCAATTGCAAAGTATGTGCAGCTTAATGTATGACAAATAAAAAGAACTCTGAAATACCTCTAGAGACTTGATTAAACAAATCCTCATTAAAATTTTCATTATGCTCAGTATCATTTTCATTAAATTCCTGTAAGAGCTTTGATGTTTTAATAACATTTGATCGGTTGTCTGTTGTTACTGAATAAATCTGTTTTGAATTAATGCCAAATTTATCCAGTATGTCTAAAATTGCTTGTTTTAAATAATTTCAGTGGTGACGTTCAAAAAGTTGCACCATTCCTGTTGTAAAGACGACTACTTTAAAGTTTTGGTCAATGAATTGAATATTAATTACTAAGATACTTCAATCCATTCTACTAGCTATGTCGAATTTCGAGCAAATATATTTTTTCCACACTAACTTCATTATTTCTAAACGCAGGGAATTTGCCATTTCATTGAGTGCATTATATTTTACTCCAAATCCATCTGTCCAAGGTTGCAAAAGATTTTGGAATGCATCGTCATCGAAATTTCTAAAAGGCATATGCATTTCAGCAATAAGCTTAACAATGCATTTTTTATATTCCCCTTTATCCATTTTTAATGCAACATTTCGAACTTTCCTTTTTTTGTATGGTAATTGTAAGGAATAAGCAAAGGGGTCTTCTTCACGAGTTATTTTCTTATTGTGCATTACTAAATAACGGCGCTTTATGTTACCAGCATGACCTTTGAGGGTTTTATTACACAATAATTTCCTAAACCAGTACCATCCAGAACTAAATATGATTCCATATTAAAGGGCTTAAAATTACCCATATTCTTAGAAAACTTTTCACAAATTTTATTTAAATTTGTTTTGAAGAATGTAATTTTATATGACAACGTTAAAATATATTTATTTTGTTTTAAGAAATTTTTAATTTTTTTAATTTTAATTTTTTTTGTACAAAAGTTTTTTAGAAAACGTTTTATTTTTAGAACTTTATTTTATTTTTTTTTCGACAACTATTTTTTCATTACTACTTTAAAAATTTTGTATTTTCTGTAAAGTGCAAAATTTTTTAAACTTGCACAGTAAATATTTTTTTAGAAACAAAATAAAAAACATTTTCCGGTCCTTGCTTTTTAGTGCAATTTGCACGCATGCATCATTGGCGCATTATTTTCCTTGAATACAAACCTGTAGCCAATATGCTTGAGATTTACCTACGAAGTGGTGTTTTTTCCCTCAATCTTTTTCTCCTTCTGGCCAGCTGCAACAAGCATTCATATTCATCAGACCATAATTTCGTTGTGGTCGGTTTACCCACTATACAGTGGAGTGGAGAGGGTATTATGCAATTCTGCTGATGCTTGTAACATCTTAAAATTTTGTTTCTACACCAACCTTTAATTGGCATAAATACCAATCCTATGGGGCGAATCGGTCCATAATTATGCATATCCACCATATAAGCTTTTTTCCGAAATAGGTTGTTTGTGCCTATAAACCATTTTATTTAAATTAAATTTGGTCCAAATTGATATTATTGCAATCAAAATAAGGTAATTAAACGAATTCTTTTAAATGCTTTCCCCGCATAATTACCCAAAAATATTAACATTTTTGTAGAGGTTATTATCCGTGGAATACTGTATTTCTTAATTGAAAATATGTTTGGAAAAAGTAGCAAATGTTGAAAAAAGTACTCTTTTGCTTGGGGGTCAGTACCATCTCAATTTTTTTACTTTCCATCACTGTTAAGGATAATTACTGATTTTGTTAAATAATTATTATTAAATGCGTCTTAAATATTTTATTTTACTTTTTTGATGCCGCTCCGCAGCAATTCAAAAATTTTGTAAACCTATATTTTCACAAGTACACATTGAAAAAAATTGCCGGTAGAGTAAGTCTTTAGAGACAAATTGATCAACAAATAACTACATCTCTGGAATTATATGAATGGGCATTCGAGTCGAGTAGTTTACCAAACATTAAAGTAAAATTTTCTGCAGGACCAATTATTTTGACGCAAAACAAACTTTGGATTTCCAAATGAAACGGCTAAATCAATTCCGTCAACCCAAACACTTCATTCAATAATTCCTTCTAATTCTGGTACAATAATTGCTAAAAAGTTTTCTTCGTCAAAAAATAAAAATGTTTTTAAAAATAAAACAAAAAATAATATTGTTTTTTTAATAAACAAAAACAAGTGTGCAGTCTATTTGGAAAAAAATTTTTAAACAAATTTCAAAAGCTCAAAAAAATAGTATTTATTTGAATCCCACAACCAAGGCCCATTGAAAAGGTCTGTGCAAGAAGCCTGATGATCATTGTTTATGTTCTTTTTAGTTGTCAAAGTTGTTTACATTTGGCTTACATGTGAATGTATACGTTTATGGTATGCCACACATACACGTTTTTTCCTTTTGCTTTGTATATGTGGTAGTAAATTTTTGACAACTAAAAAGAATCGTATTTTGTTTTTGTACAAGTAAGCAGACCTGATAGATGGGCCTTGCCCACAACCAAATGGAATCAGAGTTTTATATAAAAAAAATTCAAGAAAATCAATGACTTCAAAGTGAAAAAAATATATTAAAAATATAAAATCCCGAAGGTCGCACCAAACGCACTGTAGAAAAAAAAATACAAAAAAAATATTCTATTTTGACTAATATTAAAAAAGGTATGAGTATTTCTTATAACGCAATTTTTTTAATATTCGATATCTCTGTAAGCATTGGCCAAAAAAATTTGCTGATATGTGCTGCTGAGAAGGAACGTCAACACAGTAAATAATAAAGGAAATCATAAAATATAATAATTGAAAAAATGGCGTGCGTGAATATAAAAATTAAATAAATTTTCTTAGGTTTGTTAAAAAATAAATTTTTGGGTGATTCGTTTCCCCTCCTATACCATGCACTTTGTGTGGGCCGTAGCGACAAAATACTCAAAATCGACTTTTTGATTGATTCTTATGTATTCTGTTTAAATGATCAAAATATTCGATTTTAAATTTTTTGTTGCCACAGCCTTTTGGATTTTAGCTGACGATCTATTAATGTGAATATTTAGGAAACCATGTACGACATATTTTCTGTTTGGAAACGCCAAAATTGCTGAAATTGTATTGAGCGGTTTTGTTGATAATGCCAATAATAATGTTGAATATTTTATCAAACAGGAAATATAAATTTTCTCGTTGATATTTATTGGCCGAAAGAGTTGAATATTAATTTCCCAAAAAAATGTCATCCATACACATTTCCCAGTAAGTCAGTCAGTTTGACAAATAGAAATATATATTTTTTTATATTGTGGTGATATTTTAAAAATACTTAAATGCAAAAATGCATATTGAATGAAATACATCTACAATCATACGTTTGTGTGTGTGCTATACTCGCAAAAGGATTATTTGAAAGCTGAAAGCAAATCAACAATTTTTTCGCAGTACTAGTTTGTCGACAAGTGGTTTTAATCTTTCATTAAATTTATTTACTTACTTCTGCATTCTGTATTTATTGAAACTTATTTAAAGAAATATTTTGGCACATTATATTATCCCTTGTTATTTGCTTTTGCCATATATTACTGATCCAAAGTATTTTTATAGATAGTATGTATGTCTTTAATTTACGACTTTTTTGTTTGGGAGAACAGGCAACATATTGCATTTTTGTAGGTGAAGGTAATATCAGATTAATCCTTATGCACCCTACACAGAAAAAATAATTTTCATATTTGAATACGAAAATCGCATATTTGATTAAAAGAATTTTCTACGATGACGATTTTTTCGGTATTTATAAAAAAGTTGGTAGGTATAGTTATTGAATATTTAGTCAACAACCAAGTTTATTGAGTCAATAAAAAAAGTTGTTGTGCAAAATAATTTTTTCAACAAAATGTTTACGTGCTGATTAAATTTTAAGGGCCGATTTTGATTTTGAATAAAACACTAACTGCCGTATTCATAAAAAATTAAAATGGATTTGAAATGCATTTTAAGAAAAATTTGTATGAAAATTTTGCCTTAAAATACATTTCAAACTTATTTTATTTTTTATGAATACGGCAGTAATTATTTAGAAAATTATTGTCATTTCTTTTTATTATGAATTATATGGAACAAAATATCGGCATAATCCGAGCCATCCATCCGATGGTCCAAATTTTCGATGACGCTGAGGCATAATTGAGGTTCTATGCCGTTAATGTGCAGAATTATCTCATCCTTAAGATTTTGCATTGTTGCTGGCTTATCGCCGTACACCTTTTCTTTCAAATAACCCCAAAGAAAGAATTCCAACGGTGTCAACTCATATGATCTTGGCGGCCAATTGACATCGCCACCACGTGAGATAACACGGCTAGTAAATTTGTCGCGCAAAAGAGCCATTGTGTCGTTAGCTGTGTAGCAAGTGGCACCGTCCTGTTGAAAATACATATCGTCCACATCTACCAATTCGGGGCATAAAAGGTTTGTTATCATCTCACGATAGCGAACACCATTCACGGTAACTACCTGACCGGCCTCGTTTTGGAAAACATACGGCCCGATGATGCCGCCAGCCCATAAACCGCACCAAACAGTCACTTTTTGTGGGTGCGTTCGTTTTTCGACAATCCACTGCCTCATCACTGAAGATGATTTTCTTCGAAAATTGATAATTCACTGTTGCCGTTAGTTCTTGAGTAAATTGCACCTTGTAAGCGTTTAAATGCAAGTCTTTCTTCATCTCTTTTAGTTTTGGAGATATAAGGTTGCGGAATTTTCCCGTTTTTACCTTTTTTTTACCCCCTAAACATTCGAATTTCGAAAAATCCCGTCTTAGTGGATCGATTTGGGAAGTGACCAATCGATAGTCCAAATTTCAAGTTTCTATGGTCAGCGGCTTGGGCTGGGTGATGATGAATGAGTCAGTCAGTCACGCAACCCTTTTTATATATATAGATATGTAAATGATGTGCTAAATTCCCAATTTTTATTTTTTTAATAAATACACTAAAATGTATTGTGGAGGCGATAAGCTTGTTCATATGCGGATTTTGCTGGTTGCTTAGATCATAACATCAGGATACCTTTTTCCAAAGAGTTTGGAAAACCTAAAGATATTGTACAAATATAACTGTAAAGCGTACAAATATAACTGTAGAGCGAATGAGAATTATAAACAATTATGTCTTATTTACAGCTTTAAAAAAATAGACAAAAGTTGTACAAAACTGTCTTTAATTTGATTCAAATATTTTTTTAATTATTTTATTATTAAATATGTGTCTAGGTCTTCCAACGCCTCGCTATCCCTGAGCATTCAATTCCAAGGCTTAATTTATTTTTGAATTTGTCGAGTTCAATTTAGTAAACTTTCGACAACCACTGTTTGAGGCCACCATATTTTGAAAATTTTACTTAGTCATCTGTTGATGAATGTTTGCAACTTTCGAATAAGTGTCTTGGTGTTATACGAGGACGGGTCAACTAGTCTGGGACTTTTAGAATGAAACACAGGTTCTTGGATAAAAAAAAATTTTCTTTTAAGTTCTTCCTTTGAGCTCTAAACACATTGTCTAATCTTTCCCTCATTTTTTTCCCTTCCGAAAAATTTGATTCGTCAGGTCAGCAAAAGAGGTATTTGTTTGTAAAATGTTTTCATCTTTGGAGTCAAGCTTCTTGCCGCCTAGCCATTTCTATAGATGTGGAAACAAGAAAAAGTCACTCCGGAATAACTTCGGAGAATAGGGCGATTGAGAGGCAATTCGTTGCCTAATTCATGTTTAGGGGCAACAATAATATGGTTGTGGACTCTTTATGGAGAACTTATTTAACTATAATGGTTGCCGGTGACAATAATATGTTTAAAAGTTTTAGCTTAAAATATTTGAAAAATTTTTATTCGGTTTAAGCTCCTATTGATTTCATTAGGTATAAAATATAACACCGTGTGAATGTCCACCGTGTAAATGTCGACCGCGCCTTACTGGGTGACACTCATTCAAACTGTTAAATTTTTCATTGCCAGTTCAAATCGTCTGCGATGAATTGTGGACCTTCACATTGTACTGTAATTTCTGGTTTTATTGAAAAGTCGAATAATCAATCTCCCTATTATGTATGTTTTCCATACATACAGTTGGGAAAAATATAATAGCACCACTATGAAACTTTTTTTATTTTTCCAAAAACAAATAGTTAATGTTAGTATTTGTTGAAATGTTGATAGTAAATGCATTGCTTAGTATGCCCCCTATATTAAAAATGTATTACTTCTCTTGGAATTGTTATTGTAACTTTGTTTTTGTAATTTGCAGTAAAAATGACTAAAAAATGCCGAAATATAAAATAGCACCACTTATACATTTTTTATGAAAACAGTTATATTTCGCAAAATTGCTTTAATAGAAAGCACGCGTTTACAAGATTTTACTTTTATTTTTATTATTTCCATCATAAAGTTTAACGTAGAGCAAATATTTTAAATAAAATGGGTCGTGGAAAATACTGCAGTGCGGAGAAACACGAAATAATTTAAAATCTCATATCGGATGGAAAGTCTTATAGAGAAGTTGGTCGGTTGCTTGGGTGCTCTAACAAAATGATTCACAACGCAATTAATTACAAGGAATATGCTGAAAGACGTGGAAGAAAACGAGTCCTGACCCCGCATCACGTCAAAAGATTGATCCGCGAGAGCAAAAGTATCCTTTCAAAGCTGCAACCGAACTAAAAAAGGACCTTAATATAACTGCGACAGTACAAACAGTTCGCACATGTCTCAGAGAACATAATTTAAAAGCTTACAGTCCAAGAAAGGTCCATCTTTTTAACGCAAAACATATCGCCAATCGCATAAAGTTTGCAAAGGAACATCTAAATTGGCCAGTCCAAAAGTGGAAGAATATTTTATGGACAGATGAGAGTAAAGTTGTTATGTTTGGTGGAAAAGGTTCTCGTTCATACGTCAGGCGTCCTCAAAACTCCGAATACAATCCAAAATATACTACAAAAACCATAAAACATGGAGGGTCAAGCGTAATGGTATGGGGTTGTTTTTCTTACTATGGAGTAGGTCCAATACATTGGATCAAAACCA
This sequence comes from Pollenia labialis, assembly GCA_949318255.1. Classification (NCBI taxonomy): domain Eukaryota; kingdom Metazoa; phylum Arthropoda; class Insecta; order Diptera; family Polleniidae; genus Pollenia; species Pollenia labialis. The sequence goes on from OX439142.1 coordinate 73,524,589, forward strand.
TAATGGACCAACACGTTTACGTAAATATTTTGGATACTGTCATGCTACCCTATGCAGAAGATGAGATGCCGGCGGTATGGGTCTTCCAACAGGATAATGACCGCAAGCATACCAGTAAGAAAGCAAAGGAATGGTTCGAAAGAAATTCGGTGAACGTTTTGAAGTGGCCTGCGCAGTCACCAGACCTCAACCCAATATAAAATCTGTGGACTGATGTCAAAATGGCAGTTGCTGCTTCTAAGCCAACCACCAGCGAAAATCCTAAGAAAATCAATTTTTGGTGGAAAATACTAGTGAGCACAGATTTATGTTATTTTTGCTCTAACTCTTCTAGTTTGCCAGAAAAACGCATTTAAAATTTTTCATAGAAAAATCCTAAGAAAATCAATTTTTGGTTGATAATACTAGTGATCACAGATTTTCGTTATTTTTGCTCTAACTCTTCTAGTTTGCCAGAAAAACGCATTTAAAATTTTTCATATAAAAATCATAAGATAATCAATTTTTGGTGGAAAATACTAGTGATCACAGATTTTCGTTATTTTTGCTCTAACTCTTCTAGTTTGCCAGAAAAACGCATTTAAAGTTTTGCATATAAAAATCCTAAGAAAATCAATTTTTGGTGGAAAATACTAGTGATCACAGATTTTCGTTATTTTTGCTCTAACTCTTCTAGTTTGCCAGAAAAACGCATTTAAAGTTTTGCATATAAAAATCCTAAGAAAATCAATTTTTGGTGAATAATACTAGTGATCACAGATTTTCGTTATTTTTGCTCTAACTCTTCTAGTTTGCCAGAAAAACGCATTTAAAGTTTTGCATATAAAAATCCTAAGAAAATCAATTTTTGGTGGAAAATACTAGTGATCACAGATTTTCGTTATTTTTGCTCTAACTCTTCTAGTTTGCCAGAAAAACGCATTTAAAGTTTTGCATATAAAAATCCTAAGAAAATCAATTTTTGGTGAATAATACTAGTGATCACAGATTTTCGTTATTTTTGCTCTAACTCTTCTAGTTTGCCAGAAAAACGCATTTAAAGTTTTGCATATAAAAATCCTAAGAAAATCAATTTTTGGTGGAAAATACTAGTGATCACAGATTTTCGTTATTTTTGCTCTAACTCTTCTAGTTTGCCAGAAAAACGCATTTAAAGTTTTGCATATAAAAATCCTAAGAAAATCAATTTTTGGTGAATAATACTAGTGATCACAGATTTTCGTTATTTTTGCTCTAACTCTTCTAGTTTGCCAGAAAAACGCATTTAAAGTTTTGCATATAAAAATCCTAAGAAAATCAATTTTTGGTGAATAATACTAGTGATCACAGATTTTCGTTATTTTTGCTCTAACTCTTCTAGTTTGCCAGAAAAACGCATTTAAAGTTTTGCATATAAAAATCCTAAGAAAATCAATTTTTGGTGGAAAATACTAGTGATCACAAATTTTCGTTATTTTTGCTCTAACTCTTCTAGTTTGCCAGAAAAACGCATTTAAAGTTTTGCATATAAAAATCCTAAGAAAATCAATTTTTGGTGGAAAATACTAGTGATCACAGATTTTCGTTATTTTTGCTCTAACTCTTCTAGTTTGCCAGAAAAACGCATTTAAAGTTTTGCATATAAAAATCCTAAGAAAATCAATTTTTGGTGAATAATACTAGTGATCACAGATTTTCGTTATTTTTGCTCTAACTCTTCTAGTTTGCCAGAAAAGCGCATTTAAAGTTTTGCATATAAAAATCCTAAGAAAATCAATTTTTGGTGAATAATACTAGTGATCACAGATTTTCGTTATTTTTGCTCTAACTCTTCTAGTTTGCCAGAAAAACGCATTTAAAGTTTTGCATATAAAAATCCTAAGAAAATCAATTTTTGGTGAATAATACTAGTGATCACAGATTTTCGTTATTTTTGCTCTAACTCTTCTAGTTTGCCAGAAAAACGCATTTAAAGTTTTGCATATAAAAATCCTAAGAAAATCAATTTTTGGTGAATAATACTAGTGATCACAGATTTTCGTTATTTTTGCTCTAACTCTTCTAGTTTGCCAGAAAAACGCATTTAAAGTTTTGCATATAAAAATCCTAAGAAAATCAATTTTTGGTGGAAAATACTAGTGATCACAGATTTTCGTTATTTTTGCTCTAACTCTTCTAGTTTGCCAGAAAAACGCATTTAAAGTTTTGCATATAAAAATCCTAAGAAAATCAATTTTTGGTGAATAATACTAGTGATCACAGATTTTCGTTATTTTTGCTCTAACTCTTCTAGTTTGCCAGAAAAACGCATTTAAAGTTTTGCATATAAAAATCCTAAGAAAATCAATTTTTGGTGAATAATACTAGTGATCACAGATTTTCGTTATTTTTGCTCTAACTCTTCTAGTTTGCCAGAAAAACGCATTTAAAGTTTTGCATATAAAAATCCTAAGAAAATCAATTTTTGGTGGAAAATACTAGTGATCACAGATTTTCGTTATTTTTGCTCTAACTCTTCTAGTTTGCCAGAAAAACGCATTTAAAGTTTTGCATATAAAAATCCTAAGAAAATCAATTTTTGGTGGAAAATACTAGTGATCACAGATTTTCGCTATTTTTGCTCTAACTCTTCTAGTTTGCCAGAAAAACGCATTTAAAGTTTTGCATATAAAAATCCTAAGAAAATCAATTTTTGGTGGAAAATACTAGTGATCACAGATTTTCGCTATTTTTGCTCTAACTCTTCTAGTTTGCCAGAAAAATGCATTTAAAGTTTTGTATATAAAAATCCTAAGAAAATCAATTTTTTGTGGAAAATACTAGTGATCACAGATTTTCGTTGTTTTTGCTCTAACTCTTCTAGTTTGCCAGAAAAACGCATTTAAAATTTTGTATATAAAAATCCTAAGAAAATCAATTTTTTGTGGAAAATACTAGTGATCACAGATTTTCGTTATTTTTGCTATAACTCTTCTAGTTTGCCAGAAAAACGCATTTAAAGTTTTGCATATAAAAATCCTAAGAAAATCAATTTTTTGTGGAAAATACTAGTGATCACAGATTTTCGTTATTTTTGCTATAACTCTTCTAGTTTGCCAGAAAAACGCATTTAAAGTTTTGTATATAAAAATCCTAAGAAAATCAATTTTTTGTGGAAAATACTAGTGATCACAGATTTTCGTTATTTTTGCTATAACTCTTCTAGTTTGCCAGAAAAACGCATTTAAAGTTTTGCATATAAAAATCCTAAGAAAATCAATTTTTTGTGGAAAATACTAGTGATCACAGATTTTCGCTATTTTTGCTCTAACTCTTCTAGTTTGCCAGAAAAACGCATTTAAAGTTTTGTATATAAAAATCCTAAGAAAATCAATTTTTTGTGGAAAATACTAGTGATCACAGATTTTCGTTGTTTTTGCTCTAACTCTTTTAGTTTGCCAGAAAAACGCATTTAAAATTTTGTATATAAAAATCCTAAGAAAATCAATTTTTTGTGGAAAATACTAGTGATCACAGATTTTCGTTATTTTTGCTATAACTCTTCTAGTTTGCCAGTAAAACGCATTTAAAGTTTTGCATATAAAAATCCTAAGAAAATCAATTTTTTGTGGAAAATACTAGTGATCACAGATTTTCGTTATTTTTGCTATAACTCTTCTAGTTTGCCAGAAAAACGCATTTAAAGTTTTGTATATAAAAATCCTAAGAAAATCAATTTTTTGTGGAAAATACTAGTGATCACAGATTTTCGTTATTTTTGCTATAACTCTTCTAGTTTGCCAGAAAAACGCATTTAAAGTTTTGCATATAAAAATCCTAAGAAAATCAATTTTTTGTGGAAAATACTAGTGATCACAGATTTTCGTTATTTTTGCTCTAACTCTTCTAGTTTGCCAGAAAAACGCATTTAAAGTTTTGCATATAAAAATCCTAAGAAAATCAATTTTTTGTGGAAAATACTAGTGATCACAGATTTTCGCTATTTTTGCTCTAACTCTTCTAGTTTGCCAGAAAAACGCATTTAAAGTTTTGTATATAAAAATCCTAAGAAAATCAATTTTTTGTGGAAAATACTAGTGATCACAGATTTTCGTTGTTTTTGCTCTAACTCTTTTAGTTTGCCAGAAAAACGCATTTAAAATTTTGTATATAAAAATCCTAAGAAAATCAATTTTTTGTGGAAAATACTAGTGATCACAGATTTTCGTTATTTTTGCTATAACTCTTCTAGTTTGCCAGTAAAACGCATTTAAAGTTTTGCATATAAAAATCCTAAGAAAATCAATTTTTTGTGGAAAATACTAGTGATCACAGATTTTCGTTATTTTTGCTATAACTCTTCTAGTTTGCCAGAAAAACGCATATAAAGTTTTGTATATAAAAATCCTAAGAAAATCAATTTTTTGTGGAAAATACTAGTGATCACAGATTTTCGTTATTTTTGCTCTAACTCTTCTAGTTTGCCAGAAAAACGCATTTAAAGTTTTGCATATAAAAATTCTAAGAAAATCAATTTTGGTGGAAAATACTAGTGATCACAGATTTTCGCTATTTTTGTTCTAACTTTTCTAGTTTGCCAGAAAAACGCATTTAAAGTTTTGCATATAAGAATCCTAAGAAAATCAATTTTTTGTGGAAAATACTAGTGATCACAGATTTTCGTTATTTTTGCTCTAACTCTTCTAGTTTGCCAGAAAAACGCATTTAAAGTTTTGCATATAAAAATCCTAAGAAAATCAATTTTTGGTGGAAAATACAAGTGATCACAGATTTTCGTTATTTTTGCTCTAACTCTTCTAGTTTGCCAGAAAAGCGCATATAACGGTTTGCATATAAAAATACTAAGAAAATAAATTTTTGTTGGAAGATACTAAAGATCACAGATTTTCGTTATTTTTGCTATAACTCTTCTAGTTTGCTAGAAAAACGCATTTAAAATTTTTCATATAAAAATCCTAAGAAAATCAATTTTTGGTGGAAAATACTAGTGATCACAGATTTTCGTTATTTTAGCTCTAACTCTTCTAGTTTGCCAGAAAAACGCATTTAAAGTTTTGCATATAAAAATCCTAAGAAAATCAATTTTTGGTGGAAAATACAAGTGATCACAGATTTTCGTTATTTTTGCTATAACTCTTCTAGTTTGCCAGAAAAACGCATTTAAAGTTTTGCGTATAAAAATCCTAAGAAAATCAATTTTTGGTGGAAAAAACTAGTGATCACAGATTTTCGTTATTTTAGCTCTAACTCTTCTAGTTTGCCAGAAAAACGCATTTAAAGTTTTGCATATAAAAATCCTAAGAAAATCAATTTTTGGTGGAAAATACTAGTGATCACAGATTTTCGTTATTTTTGCTCTAACTCTTCTAGTTTGCCAGAAAAACGCATTTAAAGTTTTGCATATAAAAATCCTAAGAAAATCAATTTTTGGTGGAAAATACTAGTGATCACAGATTTTCGTTATTTTTGCTATAACTCTTCTAGTTTGCCAGAAAAACGCATTTAAAGTTTTGTATATAAAAATCCTAAGAAAATCAATTTTTTGTGGAAAATACTAGTGATCACAGATTTTCGTTATTTTTGCTATAACTCTTCTAGTTTGCCAGAAAAACGCATTTAAAGTTTTGCATATAAAAATCCTAAGAAAATCAATTTTTTGTGGAAAATACTAGTGATCACAGATTTTCGTTATTTTTGCTCTAACTCTTCTAGTTTGCCAGAAAAACGCATTTAAAGTTTTGCATATAAAAATCCTAAGAAAATCAATTTTTTGTGGAAAATACTAGTGATCACAGATTTTCGCTATTTTTGCTCTAACTCTTCTAGTTTGCCAGAAAAACGCATTTAAAGTTTTGTATATAAAAATCCTAAGAAAATCAATTTTTTGTGGAAAATACTAGTGATCACAGATTTTCGTTGTTTTTGCTCTAACTCTTTTAGTTTGCCAGAAAAACGCATTTAAAATTTTGTATATAAAAATCCTAAGAAAATCAATTTTTTGTGGAAAATACTAGTGATCACAGATTTTCGTTATTTTTGCTATAACTCTTCTAGTTTGCCAGTAAAACGCATTTAAAGTTTTGCATATAAAAATCCTAAGAAAATCAATTTTTTGTGGAAAATACTAGTGATCACAGATTTTCGTTATTTTTGCTATAACTCTTCTAGTTTGCCAGAAAAACGCATTTAAAGTTTTGTATATAAAAATCCTAAGAAAATCAATTTTTTGTGGAAAATACTAGTGATCACAGATTTTCGTTATTTTTGCTATAACTCTTCTAGTTTGCCAGAAAAACGCATTTAAAGTTTTGCATATAAAAATCCTAAGAAAATCAATTTTTTGTGGAAAATACTAGTGATCACAGATTTTCGTTATTTTTGCTATAACTCTTCTAGTTTGCCAGTAAAACGCATTTAAAGTTTTGCATATAAAAATCCTAAGAAAATCAATTTTTTGTGGAAAATACTAGTGATCACAGATTTTCGTTATTTTTGCTATAACTCTTCTAGTTTGCCAGTAAAACGCATTTAAAGTTTTGCATATAAAAATCCTAAGAAAATCAATTTTTTGTGGAAAATACTAGTGATCACAGATTTTCGTTATTTTTGCTATAACTCTTCTAGTTTGCCAGAAAAACGCATATAAAGTTTTGTATATAAAAATCCTAAGAAAATCAATTTTTTGTGGAAAATACTAGTGATCACAGATTTTCGTTATTTTTGCTCTAACTCTTCTAGTTTGCCAGAAAAACGCATTTAAAGTTTTGCATATAAAAATTCTAAGAAAATCAATTTTTGGTGGAAAATACAAGTGATCACAGATTTTCGTTATTTTTGCTCTAACTCTTCTAGTTTGCCAGAAAAGCGCATATAACGGTTTGCATATAAAAATACTAAGAAAATAAATTTTTGTTGGAAGATACTAAAGATCACAGATTTTCGTTATTTTTGCTATAACTCTTCTAGTTTGCTAGAAAAACGCATTTAAAATTTTTCATATAAAAATCCTAAGAAAATCAATTTTTGGTGGAAAATACTAGTGATCACAGATTTTCGTTATTTTAGCTCTAACTCTTCTAGTTTGCCAGAAAAACGCATTTAAAGTTTTGCATATAAAAATCCTAAGAAAATCAATTTTTGGTGGAAAATACAAGTGATCACAGATTTTCGTTATTTTTGCTATAACTCTTCTAGTTTGCCAGAAAAACGCATTTAAAGTTTTGCGTATAAAAATCCTAAGAAAATCAATTTTTGGTGGAAAAAACTAGTGATCACAGATTTTCGTTATTTTAGCTCTAACTCTTCTAGTTTGCCAGAAAAACGCATTTAAAGTTTTGCATATAAAAATCCTAAGAAAATCAATTTTTGGTGGAAAATACTAGTGATCACAGATTTTCGTTATTTTTGATCTAACTCTTCTAGTTTGCCAGAAAAACGCATTTAAAGTTTTGCATATAAAAATCCTAAGAAAATAAATTTTTGGTGGAAAATACTAGTGATCACAGATTTTCGTTATTTTTGCTCTAACTCTTCTAGTTTGCCAGAAAAACGCATTTAAAGTTTTGCATATAAAAATCCTAAGAAAATCAATTTTTGGTGGAAAGTACTAGTGATCACAGATTTTCGTTATTTTGGCTCGAACTCTTCTAGTTTGCCAGAAAAACGCATTTAAAGTTTTGCATATAAAAATCCTAAGAAAATCAATTTTTGGTGGAAAATACAAGTGATCACAGATTTTCGTTATTTTTGCTATAACTCTTCTAGTTTGCCAGAAAAACGCATTTAAAGTTTTGCGTATAAAAATGCTACGAAAATCAATTTTTGGTGGAAAATACTAGTGATCACAGATTTTCGTTATTTTTGCTCTAACTCTTCTAGTTTGCCAGAAAAACGCATATAACGGTTTGCATATAAAAATACTAAGAAAATAAATTTTTGTTGGAAAATACTAAAGATCACAGATTTTCGTTATTTTTGCTCTAACTCTTCTAGTTTGCCAGAAAAACGCATTTAAAGTTTTGCATATAAAAATCCTAAGAAAATCAATTTTTGGTGAAAAATACTAGTGATCACAGATTTTCGTTATTTTTGCTCTAACTCTTCTAGTTTGCCAGAAAAACGCATTTAAAGTTTTGCATATAAAAATCCTAAGAAAATCAATTTTTGGTGGAAAATACTAGTGATCAGAAAAACGCATTTAAAGTTTTGCATATAAAAATCCTAAGAAAATCAATTTTTGGTGGAAAATACTAGTGATCACAGATTTTCGATATTTTTGCTCTAACTCTTCTAGTTTGCCAGAAAAACGCATTTAAAGTTTTGCATATAAAAATCCTAAGAAAATCAATTTTTGGTGGAAAATACTAGTGATCACAGATTTTCGTTATTTTTGCTCTAACTCTTCTAGTTTGCCAGAAAAACGCATTTAAAGTTTTGCATATAAAAATCCTAAGAAAATCAATTTTTGGTGGAAAATACTAGTGATCACAGATTTTCGTTATTTTTGCTCTAACTCTTCTAGTTTGCCAGAAAAACGAATTTAAAGTTTTGCATATAAAAATCCTAAGAAAATCAATTTTTGGTGGAAAGTACTAGTGATCACAGATTTTCGTTATTTTGGCTCGAACTCTTCTAGTTTGCCAGAAAAACGCATATAACGGTTTGCATATAAAAATACTAAGAAAATAAATTTTTGTTGGAAAATACTAAAGATCACAGATTTTCGTTATTTTTGCTCTAACTCTTCTAGTTTGCCAGAAAAACGCATTTAAAGTTTTGCATATAAAAATCCTAAGAAAATCAATTTTTGGTGAAAAATACTAGTGATCACAGATTTTCGTTATTTTTGCTCTAACTCTTCTAGTTTGCCAGAAAAACGCATTTAAAGTTTTGCATATAAAAATCCTAAGAAAATCAATTTTTGGTGGAAAATACTAGTGATCAGAAAAACGCATTTAAAGTTTTGCATATAAAAATCCTAAGAAAATCAATTTTTGGTGGAAAATACTAGTGATCACAGATTTTCGATATTTTTGCTCTAACTCTTCTAGTTTGCCAGAAAAACGCATTTAAAGTTTTGCATATAAAAATCCTAAGAAAATCAATTTTTGGTGGAAAATACAAGTGATCACAGATTTTCGTTATTTTTGCTATAACTCTTCTAGTTTGCCAGAAAAACGCATTTAAAGTTTTGCGTATAAAAATCCTAAGAAAATCAATTTTTGGTGGAAAATACTAGTGATCACAGATTTTCGTTATTTTTGCTCTAACTCTTCTAGTTTGCCAGAAAAACGCATTTAAAGTTTTGCATATAAAAATCCTAAGAAAATCAATTTTTGGTGGAAAATACAAGTGATCACAGATTTTCGTTATTTTGGCTCGAACTCTTCTAGTTTGCCAGAAAAACGCATTTAAAGTTTTGCATATAAAAATCCTAAGAAAATCAATTTTTGGTGGAAAATACAAGTGATCACAGATTTTCGTTATTTTTGCTATAACTTTTCTAGTTTGCCAGAAAAACGCATTTAAAGTTTTGCGTATAAAAATGCTAAGAAAATCAATTTTTGGTGGAAAATACTAGTGATCACAGATTTTCGTTATTTTTGCTCTAACTCTTCTAGTTTGCCAGAAAAACGCATATAACGGTTTGCATATAAAAATACTAAGAAAATAAATTTTTGTTGGAAAATACTAAAGATCACAGATTTTCGTTATTTTTGCTCTAACTCTTCTAGTTTGCCAGAAAAACGCATTTAAAGTTTTGCATATAAAAATCCTAAGAAAATCAATTTTTGGTGAAAAATACTAGTGATCACAGATTTTCGTTATTTTTGCTCTAACTCTTCTAGTTTGCCAGAAAAACGCATTTAAAGTTTTGCATATAAAAATCCTAAGAAAATCAATTTTTGGTGGAAAATACTAGTGATCAGAAAAACGCATTTAAAGTTTTGCATATAAAAATCCTAAGAAAATCAATTTTTGGTGGAAAATACTAGTGATCACAGATTTTCGATATTTTTGCTCTAACTCTTCTAGTTTGCCAGAAAAACGCATTTAAAGTTTTGCATATAAAAATCCTAAGAAAATCAATTTTTGGTGGAAAATACAAGTGATCACAGATTTTCGTTATTTTTGCTATAACTCTTCTAGTTTGCCAGAAAAACGCATTTAAAGTTTTGCGTATAAAAATCCTAAGAAAATCAATTTTTGGTGGAAAATACTAGTGATCACAGATTTTCGTTATTTTTGCTCTAACTCTTCTAGTTTGCCAGAAAAACGCATTTAAAGTTTTGCATATAAAAATCCTAAGAAAATCAATTTTTGGTGAAAAATACTAGTGATCACAGATTTTCGTTATTTTTGCTCTAACTCTTCTAGTTTGCCAGAAAAACGCATTTAAAGTTTTGCATATAAAAATCCTAAGAAAATCAATTTTGGTGGAAAATACTAGTGATCAAAAAAACGCATTAAAGTTTTGCATATAAAAATCCTAAGAAAATCAATTTTGGTGGAAAATACTAGTGATAACAGATTTTCGTTATTTTTGCTCTAACTCTTCTAGTTTGCCAGAAAAACACATTTAAAGTTTTGCATATAAAAATCCTAAGAAAATCAATTTTTGGTGGAAAATACTAGTGATACCAGATTTTCGTTATTTTTGCTATAACTCTTCTAGTTTGCCAGAAAAACGCATTTAAAGTTTTGCGTATAAAAATCCTAAGAAAATCAATTTTTGGTGGAAAATACTAGTGATCACAGATTTTCGTTATTTTTACTCTAACTCTTCTAGTTTGCCAGAAAAACGCATTTAAAGTTTTGCATATAAAAATCCTAAGAAAATCAATTTTTGGTGGAAAATACTAGTGATCACAGATTTTCGTTATTTTGCTCTAACTCTTCTAGTTTGCCAGAAAACGCATTTAAAGTTTTGCATATAAAAATCCTAAGAAAATCAATTTTTGGTGGAAAATACTAGTGATCACAGATTTTCGTTATTTTTGCTCTAACTCTTCTAGTTTGCCAGAAAAACGCATTTAAAGTTTTGCATATAAAAATCCTAAGAAAATCAATTTTTGGTGGAAAATACTAGTGATCAGAAAAACGCATTTAAAGTTTTGCATATAAAAATTCTAAGAAAATCAATTTTGGTGGAAAATACTAGTGATAACAGATTTTCGTTATTTTGCTCTAACTCTTCTAGTTTGCCAGAAAAACACATTTAAAGTTTTGCATATAAAAATCCTAAGAAAATCAATTTTTGGTGGAAAATACTAGTGATACCAGATTTTCGTTATTTTTGCTATAAACTCTTCTAGTTTGCCAGAAAACGCATTTAAAGTTTTGCGTATAAAAATCCTAAGAAAATCAATTTTTGGTGGAAAATACTAGTGATCACAGATTTTCGTTATTTTTGCTCTAACTCTTCTAGTTTGCCAGAAAAACGCATTTAAAGTTTGCATATAAAAATCCCTAAGAAAATCAATTTTTGGTGGAAAATACTAGTGATCACAGATTTTCGTTATTTTGCTCTAACTCTTCTAGTTTGCCAGAAAAACGCATTTAAAGTTTTGCATATAAAAATCCTAAGAAATCAATTTTGGTGGAAAATACTAGTGATCACAGATTTTCGCTATTTTTGCTCTAACTCTCTAGTTTGCCAGAAAAACGCATTTAAAGTTTGCATATAAAAATCCTAAGAAAAATCAATTTTTTGTGGAAAATACTAGTGATCACAGATTTTCGTTATTTTTGCTCTAACTCTTCTAGTTTGCCAGAAAAACGCATTTAAAGTTTTGCATATAAAAATCCTAAGAAAATCCATTTTTGGTGGAAAATACAAGTGATCACAGATTTTCGTTATTTTTGCTCTAACTCTTCTAGTTTGCCAGAAAAACGCATATAACGGTTTGCATATAAAAATACTAAGAAAATAAATTTTTGTTGGAAAATACTTAAGATCACAGATTTTCGTTATTTTTGCTCTAACTCTTCTAGTTTGCCAGAAAAACGCATTTAAAGTTTTGCATATAAAAATCCTAAGAAATCAATTTTTTGTGAAAATACTAGTGATCACAGATTTTCGTTATTTTGCTCTAACTCTTCTAGTTTGCCAGAAAAACGCATTTAAAGTTTTGCATATAAAAATCCTAAGAAAATCAATTTTTGGTGAAAAATACTAGTGATCACAGATTTTCGTTATTTTTGCTCTAACTCTTCTAGTTTGCCAGAAAAACGCATTTAAAGTTTGCATATAAAAATCCTAAGAAAATCAATTTTTGGTGGAAAATACAAGTGATCACAGATTTTCGTTATTTTTGCTATAACTCTTCTAGTTTGCCAGAAAACAAATTTAAAGTTTTGCATATAAAATCCTAAGAAAATCAATTTTTGGTGAATAATACTAGTGATCACAGATTTTCGTTATTTTTACTCTAACTCTTCTAGTTTGCCAGAAAAACACATTTAAAGTTTTACATATAAAAATCCTAAGAAAATCAATTTTTGGTGGAAAATACAAGTGATCACAGATTTTCGTTATTTTTGCTCTAACTCTTCTAGTTTGCCAGAAAAAAAACATTTAAAGTTTTGCGTATAAAAATCCTAAGAAAATCAATTTTTGGTGGAAAATACTAGTGATCACAGATTTTCGTTATTTTTGCTCTAACTCTTCTAGTTTGCCAGAAAACGCATTTAAAGTTTTGCATATAAAATCCTAAGAAAATCAATTTTTGGTGGAAAATACTAGTGATCACAGATTTTCGTTATTTTTGCTCTAACTCTTCTAGTTTGCCAGAAAAAAACATTTAAAGTTTTGCATATAAAAATCCTAAGAAAATCAATTTTTTGGTGGAAAATACTAGTGATCAGAAAAACGCATTTAAAGTTTTGCATATAAAAATCCTAAGAAAATCAATTTTTGGTGGAAAATACTAGTGATCACAGATTTTCGTTATTTTTGCTCTAACTCTTCTAGTTTGCCAGAAAAACTATTTAAAGTTTTGCATATAAAAATCCTAAGAAAATCAATTTTGGTGGAAAATACTAGTGATCACAGATTTTCGCTATTTTTGCTCTAACTCTTCTAGTTTGCCAGAAAAACGCATTTAGAGTTTTGCATATAAAAAATCCTTAGAAAATCAATTTTTTGTGGAAAATAACTAGTGATCACAGATTTTCGTTATTTTTGCTCTAACTCTTCTAGTTTGCCAGAAAAACGCATTTAAAGTTTTGTATATAAAAATCCTAAGAAAATCAATTTTTTGTGGAAAATACTAGTGATCACAGATTTTCGTTATTTTTGCTCTAACTCTTCTAGTTTGCCAGAAAAACGCATTTAAAGTTTTGCATATAAAAATCCTAAGAAAATCAATTTTTGGTGAAAAATACTAGTGATCACAGATTTTCGTTATTTTGCTATAACTCTTCTAGTTTGCCAGAAAAACGCATTTAAAGTTTTGCGTATAAAAATCCTAAGAAAATCAATTTTTGGTGGAAAATACTAGTGATCACAGATTTTCGTTATTTTTGCTATAACTCTTCTAGTTTGCCAGAAAAACGCATTTAAAGTTTTGCGTATAAAAATCCTAAGAAAATCAATTTTTGGTGGAAAATACTAGTGATCACAGATTTTCGTTATTTTTGCTCTAACTCTTCTAGTTTGCCAGAAAAACGCATTTAAAGTTTTGCATATAAAAATCCTAAGAAAATCAATTTTGGTGGAAAATACTAGTGATCACAGATTTTCGTTATTTTTGCTCTAACTCTTCTAGTTTGCCAGAAAAACGCATATAACGGTTTGCATATAAAAATACTAAGAAAATAAATTTTTGTTGGAAAATACTAAAGATCACAGATTTTCGTTATATTTGCTCTAACTCTTCTAGTTTGCCAGAAAAACGCATTTAAAGTTTTGCATATAAAAATCCTAAGAAAATCAATTTTTGGTGGAAAATACTAGTGATCACAGATTTTCGTTATTTTTGCTCTAACTCTTCTAGTTTGCCAGAAAAACGCATTTAAAGTTTTGCATATAAAAATCCTAAGAAAATCAATTTTTGGTGAAAAATACTAGTGATCACAGATTTTCGTTATTTTTGCTCTAACTCTTCTAGTTTGCCAGAAAAACGCATTTAAAGTTTTGCATATAAAAATCCTAAGAAAATCAATTTTTGGTGGAAAATACTAGTGATCAGAAAAACGCATTTAAAGTTTTGCATATAAAAATCCTAAGAAAATCAATTTTTGGTGGAAAATACTAGTGATCACAGATTTTCGTTATTTTTGCTCTAACTCTTCTAGTTTGCCAGAAAAACGCATTTAAAGTTTTGCATATAAAAATCCTAAGAAAATCAATTTTTGGTGGAAAATACAAGTGATCACAGATTTTCGTTATTTTTGCTATAACTCTTCTAGTTTGCCAGAAAAACGCATTTAAAGTTTTGCGTATAAAAATCCTAAGAAAATCAATTTTTGGTGGAAAATACTAGTGATCACAGATTTTCGTTATTTTTGCTCTAACTCTTCTAGTTTGCCAGAAAAACGCATTTAAAGTTTTGCATATAAAAATCCTAAGAAAATCAATTTTTGGTGGAAAATACAAGTGATCACAGATTTTCGTTATTTTTGCTATAACTCTTCTAGTTTGCCAGAAAAACGCATTTAAAGTTTTGCGTATAAAAATCCTAAGAAAATCAATTTTTGGTGGAAAATACTAGTGACCACAGATTTTCGTTATTTTTGCTCTAACTCTTCTAGTTTGCCAGAAAAACGCATTTAAAGTTTTGCATATAAAAATCCTAAGAAAATCAATTTTTGGTGGAAAATACTAGTGATCACAGATTTTCGTTATTTTTGCTCTAACTCTTCTAGTTTGCCAGAAAAACGCATTTAAAGTTTTGCATATAAAAATCCTAAGAAAATCAATTTTTGGTGGAAAGTACTAGTGATCACAGATTTTCGTTATTTTGGCTCTAACTCTTCTAGTTTGCCAGAAAAACGCATTTAAAGTTTTGCATATAAAAATCCTAAGAAAATCAATTTTTGGTGGAAAGTACTAGTGATCACAGATTTTCGTTATTTTGGCTCTAACTCTTCTAGTTTGCCAGAAAAACGCATTTAAAGTTTTGCATATAAAAATCCTAAGAAAATCAATTTTTGGTGGAAAATACTAGTGATCACAGATTTTCGTTATTTTTGCTCTAACTCTTCTAGTTTGCCAGAAAAACGCATTTAAAGTTTTGCATATAAAAATCCTAAGAAAATCAATTTTTGGTGGAAAATACTAGTGATCACAGATTTTCGTTATTTTTGCTCTAACTCTTCTAGTTTGCCAGAAAAAAACATTTAAAGTTTTGCATATAAAAATCCTAAGAAAATCAATTTTTGGTGGAAAATACTAGTGATCAGAAAAACGCATTTAAAGTTTTGCATATAAAAATCCTAAGAAAATCAATTTTTGGTGGAAAATACTAGTGATCACAGATTTTCGTTATTTTTGCTCTAACTCTTCTAGTTTGCCAGAAAAACCTATTTAAAGTTTTGCATATAAAAATCCTAAGAAAATCAATTTTGGTGGAAAATACTAGTGATCACAGATTTTCGCTATTTTTGCTCTAACTCTTCTAGTTTGCCAGAAAAACGCATTTAGAGTTTTGCATATAAAAATCCTTAGAAAATCAATTTTTTGTGGAAAATACTAGTGATCACAGATTTTCGTTATTTTTGCTCTAACTCTTCTAGTTTGCCAGAAAAACGCATTTAAAGTTTTGTATATAAAAATCCTAAGAAAATCAATTTTTTGTGGAAAATACTAGTGATCACAGATTTTCGTTATTTTTGCTCTAACTCTTCTAGTTTGCCAGAAAAACGCATTTAAAGTTTTGCATATAAAAATCCTAAGAAAATCAATTTTTGGTGAAAAATACTAGTGATCACAGATTTTCGTTATTTTTGCTATAACTCTTCTAGTTTGCCAGAAAAACGCATTTAAAGTTTTGCGTATAAAAATCCTAAGAAAATCAATTTTTGGTGGAAAATACTAGTGATCACAGATTTTCGTTATTTTTGCTATAACTCTTCTAGTTTGCCAGAAAAACGCATTTAAAGTTTTGCGTATAAAAATCCTAAGAAAATCAATTTTTGGTGGAAAATACTAGTGATCACAGATTTTCGTTATTTTTGCTCTAACTCTTCTAGTTTGCCAGAAAAACGCATTTAAAGTTTTGCATATAAAAATCCTAAGAAAATAAATTTTGGTGGAAAATACTAGTGATCACAGATTTTCGTTATTTTTGCTCTAACTCTTCTAGTTTGCCAGAAAAACGCATATAACGGTTTGCATATAAAAATACTAAGAAAATAAATTTTTGTTGGAAAATACTAAAGATCACAGATTTTCGTTATATTTGCTCTAACTCTTCTAGTTTGCCAGAAAAACGCATTTAAAGTTTTGCATATAAAAATCCTAAGAAAATCAATTTTTGGTGGAAAATACTAGTGATCACAGATTTTCGTTATTTTTGCTCTAACTCTTCTAGTTTGCCAGAAAAACGCATTTAAAGTTTTGCATATAAAAATCCTAAGAAAATCAATTTTTGGTGAAAAATACTAGTGATCACAGATTTTCGTTATTTTTGCTCTAACTCTTCTAGTTTGCCAGAAAAACGCATTTAAAGTTTTGCATATAAAAATCCTAAGAAAATCAATTTTTGGTGGAAAATACTAGTGATCAGAAAAACGCATTTAAAGTTTTGCATATAAAAATCCTAAGAAAATCAATTTTTGGTGGAAAATACTAGTGATCACAGATTTTCGTTATTTTTGCTCTAACTCTTCTAGTTTGCCAGAAAAACGCATTTAAAGTTTTGCATATAAAAATCCAAAGAAAATCAATTTTTGGTGGAAAATACAAGTGATCACAGATTTTCGTTATTTTTGCTATAACTCTTCTAGTTTGCCAGAAAAACGCATTTAAAGTTTTGCGTATAAAAATCCTAAGAAAATCAATTTTTGGTGGAAAATACTAGTGATCACAGATTTTCGTTATTTTTGCTCTAACTCTTCTAGTTTGCCAGAAAAACGCATTTAAAGTTTTGCATATAAAAATCCTAAGAAAATCAATTTTTGGTGGAAAATACAAGTGATCACAGATTTTCGTTATTTTTGCTATAACTCTTCTAGTTTGCCAGAAAAACGCATTTAAAGTTTTGCGTATAAAAATCCTAAGAAAATCAATTTTTGGTGGAAAATACTAGTGACCACAGATTTTCGTTATTTTTGCTCTAACTCTTCTAGTTTGCCAGAAAAACGCATTTAAAGTTTTGCATATAAAAATCCTAAGAAAATCAATTTTTGGTGGAAAATACTAGTGATCAGAGAAACGCATTTAAAGTTTTGCATATAAAAATCCTAAGAAAATCAATTTTTGGTGGAAAATACAAGTGATCACAGATTTTCGTTATTTTTGCTATAACTCTTCTAGTTTGCCAGAAAAACGCATTTAAAGTTTTGCGTATAAAAATCCTAAGAAAATCAATTTTTGGTGGAAAATACTAGTGACCACAGATTTTCGTTATTTTTGCTCTAACTCTTCTAGTTTGCCAGAAAAACGCATTTAAAGTTTTGCATATAAAAATCCTAAGAAAATCAATTTTTGGTGGAAAATACAAGTGATCACAGATTTTCGTTATTTTTGCTATAACTCTTCTAGTTTGCCAGAAAAACGCATTTAAAGTTTTGCGTATAAAAATCCTAAGAAAATCAATTTTTGGTGGAAAATACTAGTGACCACAGATTTTCGTTATTTTTGCTCTAACTCTTCTAGTTTGCCAGAAAAACGCATTTAAAGTTTTGCATATAAAAATCCTAAGAAAATCAATTTTTGGTGGAAAATACTAGTGATCAGAGAAACGCATTTAAAGTTTTGCATATAAAAATCCTAAGAAAATCAATTTTTGGTGGAAAATACTAGTGATCACAGATTTTCGTTATTTTTGCTCTAACTCTTCTAGTTTGCCAGAAAAACGCATTTAAAGTTTTGCATATAAAAATCCTAAGAAAATCAATTTTTGGTGGAAAATACTAGTGATCACGGATTTTCGTTATTTTTGCTCTAACTCTTCTAGTTTGCCAGAAAAACGCATTTAAAGTTTTGCATATAAAAATCCCAAGAAAATCAATTTTTGGTGGAAAATACTAGTGATCACAGATTTTCGTTATTTTTGCTCTAACTCTTCTAGTTTGCCAGAAAAACGCATTTAAAGTTTTGCATATAAAAATCCTAAGAAAATCAATTTTTGGTGGAAAGTACTAGTGATCACAGATTTTCGTTATTTTGGCTCTAACTCTTCTAGTTTGCCAGAAAAACGCATTTAAAGTTTTGCATATAAAAATCCTAAGAAAATCAATTTTTGGTGGAAAGTACTAGTGATCACAGATTTTCGTTATTTTGGCTCTAACTCTTCTAGTTTGCCAGAAAAACGCATTTAAAGTTTTGCATATAAAAATCCTAAGAAATTCATTTTTTGGTAGGTAATACTAGTGATCACAGATTTTCGTTATTTTTGCTCTAACTCTTCTAGTTTGCCAGAAAAACGCATTTAAAGTTTTGCATATAAAAATCCTAAGAAAATCAATTTTTGGTGGAAAATACTAGTGATCACAGATTTTCGTTATTTTTGCTCTAACTCTTCAAGTTTGCTAGAAAAACGCATTTAAAGTTTTGCATATAAAAATCCTAAGAAAATCAATTTTTGGTGGAAAATTCTAGTGATCACAGATTTTCGTTATTTTTGCTCTAACTCTTCTAGTTTGCCAGAAAAACGCATTTAAAGTTTTGCATATAAAAATCCTAAGAAAATCAATTTTTGGTGGAAAATACTAGTGATCACAGATTTTCGTTATTTTTGCTCTAACTCTTCTAGTTTGCCAGAAAAACGCATTTAAAGTTTTGCATATAAAAATCCTAAGAAAATCAATTTTGGTGGAAAATACTAGTGATCACAGATTTTCGCTATTTTTGCTCTAACTCTTCTAGTTTGCCAGAAAAACGCATTTAAAGTTTTGCATATAAAAATCCTAAGAAAATCAATTTTTTGTGGAAAATACTAAAGATCACAGATTTTCGTTATTTTTGCTCTAACTCTTCTAGTTTGCCAGAAAAACGCATTTAAAGTTTTGTATATAAAAATCCTAAGAAAATCAATTTTTTGTGGAAAATACTAGTGATCACAGATTTTCGTTATTTTTGCTCTAACTCTTCTAGTTTGCCAGAAAAACGCATTTAAAGTTTTGCATATAAAAATCCTAAGAAAATCAATTTTGGTGGAAAATACTAGTGATCACAGATTTTCGTTATTTTTGCTCTAACTCTTCTAGTTTGCCAGAAAAACGCATTTAAAGTTTTGCATATAAAAATCAATTTTTGGTGGAAAATACAAGTGATCACAGATTTTCGTTATTTTTGCTCTAACTCTTCTAGTTTGCCAGAAAAACGCATTTAAAGTTTTGCATATAAAAATCCTAAGAAAATCAATTTTTGGTGGAAAATACAAGTGATCACAGATTTTCGTTATTTTTGCTATAACTCTTCTAGTTTGCCAGAAAAACGCATTTAAAGTTTTGCGTATAAAAATCCTAAGAAAATCAATTTTTGGTGGAAAATACTAGTGATCACAGATTTTCGTTATTTTTGCTCTAACTCTTCTAGTTTGCCAGAAAAACACATTTAAAGTTTTGCATATAAAAATCCTAAGAAAATCAATTTTTGGTGGAAAATACTAGTGATACCAGATTTTCGTTATTTTTGCTATAACTCTTCTAGTTTGCCAGAAAAACGCATTTAAAGTTTTGCGTATAAAAATCCTAAGAAAATCAATTTTTGGTGGAAAATACTAGTGATCACAGATTTTCGTTATTTTTGCTCTAACTCTTCTAGTTTGCCAGAAAAACGCATTTAAAGTTTTGCATATAAAAATCCTAAGAAAATCAATTTTTGGTGGAAAATACTAGTGATCACAGATTTTCGTTATTTTTGCTCTAACTCTTCTAGTTTGCCAGAAAAAAACATTTAAAGTTTTGCATATAAAAATCCTAAGAAAATCAATTTTTGGTGGAAAATACTAGTGATCAGAAAAACGCATTTAAAGTTTTGCATATAAAAATCCTAAGAAAATCAATTTTTGGTGGAAAATACAAGTGATCACAGATTTTCGTTATTTTTGCTCTAACTCTTCTAGTTTGCCAGAAAAACGCATATAACGGTTTGCATATAAAAATACTAAGAAAATAAATTTTTGTTGGAAAATACTAAAGATCACAGATTTTCGTTATTTTTGCTCTAACTCTTCTAGTTTGCCAGAAAAACGCATTTAAAGTTTTGCATATAAAAATCCTAAGAAAATCAATTTTTGGTGGAAAATACTAGTGATCACAGATTTTCGTTATTTTTGCTCTAACTCTTCTAGTTTGCCAGAAAAACGCATTTAAAGTTTTGCATATAAAAATCCTAAGAAAATCAATTTTTGGTGGAAAATACAAGTGATCACAGATTTTCGTTATTTTTGCTATAACTCTTCTAGTTTGCCAGAAAAACGCATTTAAAGTTTTGCGTATAAAAATCCTAAGAAAATCAATTTTTGGTGGAAAATACTAGTGATCACAGATTTTCGTTATTTTTGCTCTAACTCTTCTAGTTTGCCAGAAAAACACATTTAAAGTTTTGCATATAAAAATCCTAAGAAAATCAATTTTTGGTGGAAAATACTAGTGATACCAGATTTTCGTTATTTTTGCTATAACTCTTCTAGTTTGCCAGAAAAACGCATTTAAAGTTTTGCGTATAAAAATCCTAAGAAAATCAATTTTTGGTGGAAAATACTAGTGATCACAGATTTTCGTTATTTTTGCTCTAACTCTTCTAGTTTGCCAGAAAAACGCATTTAAAGTTTTGCATATAAAAATCCTAAGAAAATCAATTTTTGGTGGAAAATACTAGTGATCACAGATTTTCGTTATTTTTGCTATAACTCTTCTAGTTTGCCAGAAAAAAACATTTAAAGTTTTGCATATAAAAATCCTAAGAAAATCAATTTTTGGTGGAAAATACTAGTGATCACAGATTTTCGTTATTTTTGCTCTAACTCTTCTAGTTTGCCAGAAAAACGCATTTAAAGTTTTGCATATAAAAATCCTAAGAAAATCAATTTTTGGTGAAAAATACTAGTGATCACAGATTTTCGTTATTTTTGCTCTAACTCTTCTAGTTTGCCAGAAAAACGCATTTAAAGTTTTGCATATAAAAATCCTAAGAAAATCAATTTTTGGTGGAAAATACAAGTGATCACAGATTTTCGTTATTTTTGCTATAACTCTTCTAGTTTGCCAGAAAAACGCATTTAAAGTTTTGCGTATAAAAATCCTAAGAAAATCAATTTTTGGTGGAAAATACTAGTGATCACAGATTTTCGTTATTTTTGCTCTAACTCTTCTAGTTTGCCAGAAAAACACATTTAAAGTTTTGCATATAAAAATCCTAAGAAAATCAATTTTTGGTGGAAAATACTAGTGATCACAGATTTTCGTTATTTTTGCTCTAACTCTTCTAGTTTGCCAGAAAAAAACATTTAAAGTTTTGCATATAAAAATCCTAAGAAAATCAATTTTTGGTGGAAAATACTAGTGATCAGAAAAACGCATTTAAAGTTTTGCATATAAAAATCCTAAGAAAATCAATTTTTGGTGGAAAATACTAGTGATCACAGATTTTCGTTATTTTTGCTCTAACTCTTCTAGTTTGCCAGAAAAACGCATTTAAAGTTTTGCATATAAAAATCCTAAGAAAATCAATTTTTGGTGGAAAATACTAGTGATCACAGATTTTCGTTATTTTTGCTCTAACTCTTCTAGTTTGCCAGAAAAACGCATTTAAAGTTTTGCATATAAAAATCCTAAGAAAATCAATTTTTGTGGAAAATACTAGTGATCACAGATTTTCGTTATTTTTGCTCTAACTCTTCTAGTTTGCCAGAAAAACGCATTTAAAGTTTTGTATATAAAAATCCTAAGAAAATCAATTTTTTGTGGAAAATACTAGTGATCACAGATTTTCGTTATTTTTGCTCTAACTCTTCTAGTTTGCCAGAAAAACGCATTTAAAGTTTTGCATATAAAAATCCTAAGAAAATCAATTTTGGTGGAAAATACTAGTGATCACAGATTTTCGTTATTTTTGCTCTAACTCTTCTAGTTTGCCAGAAAAACGCATATAACGGTTTGCATATAAAAATACTAAGAAAATAAATTTTTGTTGGAAAATACTAAAGATCACAGATTTTCGTTATTTTTGCTCTAACTCTTCTAGTTTGCCAGAAAAACGCATTTAAAGTTTTGCATATAAAAATCCTAAGAAAATCAATTTTTGGTGGAAAATACTAGTGATCACAGATTTTCGTTATTTTTGCTCTAACTCTTCTAGTTTGCCAGAAAAACACATTTAAAGTTTTGCATATAAAAATCCTAAGAAAATCAATTTTTGGTGGAAAATACTAGTGATCACAGATTTTCGTTATTTTTGCTCTAACTCTTCTAGTTTGCCAGAAAAAAACATTTAAAGTTTTGCATATAAAAATCCTAAGAAAATCAATTTTTGGTGGAAAATACTAGTGATCAGAAAAACGCATTTAAAGTTTTGCATATAAAAATCCTAAGAAAATCAATTTTTGGTGGAAAATACTAGTGATCACAGATTTTCGTTATTTTTGCTCTAACTCTTCTAGTTTGCCAGAAAAACGCATTTAAAGTTTTGCATATAAAAATCCTAAGAAAATCAATTTTGGTGGAAAATACTAGTGATCACAGATTTTCGTTATTTTTGCTCTAACTCTTCTAGTTTGCCAGAAAAACGCATATAACGGTTTGCATATAAAAATACTAAGAAAATAAATTTTTGTTGGAAAATACTAAAGATCACAGATTTTCGTTATTTTTGCTCTAACTCTTCTAGTTTGCCAGAAAAACGCATTTAAAGTTTTGCATATAAAAATCCTAAGAAAATCAATTTTTGGTGGAAAATACTAGTGATCACAGATTTTCGTTATTTTTGCTCTAACTCTTCTAGTTTGCCAGAAAAACGCATTTAAAGTTTTGCATATAAAAATCCTAAGAAAATCAATTTTTGGTGAAAAATACTAGTGATCACAGATTTTCGTTATTTTTGCTCTAACTCTTCTAGTTTGCCAGAAAAACGCATTTAAAGTTTTGCGTATAAAAATCCTAAGAAAATCAATTTTTGGTGAATAATACTAGTGATCACAGATTTTCGTTATTTTTGCTCTAACTCTTCTAGTTTGCCAGAAAAACGCATTTAAAGTTTTGCATATAAAAATCCTAAGAAAATCAATTTTTGGTGGAAAATACTAGTGATCACAGATTTTCGTTATTTTTGCTCTAACTCTTCTAGTTTGCCAGAAAAACGCATTTAAAGTTTTGCATATAAAAATCCTAAGAAAATCAATTTTTGGTGAAAAATACTAGTGATCACAGATTTTCGTTATTTTTGCTCTAACTCTTCTAGTTTGCCAGAAAAACGCATTTAAAGTTTTGCATATAAAAATCCTAAGAAAATCAATTTTTGGTGGAAAATACTAGTGATCAGAAAAACGCATTTAAAGTTTTGCATATAAAAATCCTAAGAAAATCAATTTTTGGTGGAAAATACTAGTGATCACAGATTTTCGTTATTTTTGCTCTAACTCTTCTAGTTTGCCAGAAAAACGCATTTAAAGTTTTGCATATAAAAATCCTAAGAAAATCAATTTTTGGTGGAAAATACTAGTGATCACAGATTTTCGTTATTTTTGCTATAACTCTTCTAGTTTGCCAGAAAAACGCATTTAAAGTTTTGCGTATAAAAATCCTAAGAAAATCAATTTTTGGTGGAAAATACTAGTGATCACAGATTTTCGTTATTTTTGCTCTAACTCTTCTAGTTTGCCAGAAAAACGCATTTAAAGTTTTGCATATAAAAAACCTAAGAAAATCAATTTTTGGTGGAAAATACAAGTGATCACAGATTTTCGTTATTTTTGCTATAACTCTTCTAGTTTGCCAGAAAAACGCATTTAAAGTTTTGCGTATAAAAATCCTAAGAAAATCAATTTTTGGTGGAAAATACTAGTGACCACAGATTTTCGTTATTTTTGCTCTAACTCTTCTAGTTTGCCAGAAAAACGCATTTAAAGTTTTGCATATAAAAATCCTAAGAAAATCAATTTTTGGTGGAAAATACTAGTGATCACAGATTTTCGTTATTTTTGCTCTAACTCTTCTAGTTTGCCAGAAAAAAACATTTAAAGTTTTGCATATAAAAATCCTAAGAAAATCAATTTTTGGTGGAAAATACTAGTGATCAGAGAAACGCATTTAAAGTTTTGCATATAAAAATCCTAAGAAAATCAATTTTTGGTGGAAAATACTAGTGATCACAGATTTTCGTTATTTTTGCTCTAACTCTTCTAGTTTGCCAGAAAAACGCATTTAAAGTTTTGCATATAAAAATCCTAAGAAAATCAATTTTTGGTGGAAAATACTAGTGATCACAGATTTTCGTTATTTTTGCTCTAACTCTTCTAGTTTGCCAGAAAAACGCATTTAAAGTTTTGCATATAAAAATCCTAAGAAAATCAATTTTTGGTGGAAAGTACTAGTGATCACAGATTTTCGTTATTTTGGCCCTAACTCTTCTAGTTTGCCAGAAAAACGCATTTAAAGTTTTGCATTTAAAAATCCTAAGAAAATCAATTTTTGGTGGAAAGTACTAGTGATCACAGATTTTCGTTATTTTGGCTCTAACTCTTCTAGTTTGCCAGAAAAACGCATTTAAAGTTTTGCATATAAAAATCCTAAGAAAATCAATTTTTGGTGGGAAATACTAGTGATCACAGATTTTCGTTATTTTTGCTCTAACTCTTCTAGTTTGCCAGAAAAACGCATTTAAAGTTTTGCATATAAAAATCCTAAGAAAATCAATTTTTGGTGGAAAATACTAGTGATCACAGATTTTCGTTATTTTTGCTCTAACTCTTCTAGTTTGCTAGAAAAACGCATTTAAAGTTTTGCATATAAAAATCCTAAGAAAATCAATTTTTGGTGGAAAATTCTAGTGATCACAGATTTTCGTTATTTTTGCTCTAACTCTTCTAGTTTGCCAGAAAAACGCATTTAAAGTTTTGCATATAAAAATCCTAAGAAAATCAATTTTGGTGGAAAATACTAGTGATCACAGATTTTCGTTATTTTTGCTCTAACTCTTCTAGTTTGCCAGAAAAACGCATTTAAAGTTTTGCATATAAAAATCAATTTTTGGTGGAAAATACAAGTGATCACAGATTTTCGTTACTTTTGCTCTAACTCTTCTAGTTTGCCAGAAAAACGCATTTAAAGTTTTGCATATAAAAATCCTAAGAAAATCAATTTTTGGTGGAAAATTCTAGTGATCACAGATTTTCGTTATTTTTGCTCTAACTCTTCTAGTTTGCCAGAAAAACGCATTTAAAGTTTTGCATATAAAAATCCTAAGAAAATCAATTTTGGTGGAAAATACTAGTGATCACAGATTTTCGTTATTTTTGCTCTAACTCTTCTAGTTTGCCAGAAAAACGCATTTAAAGTTTTGCATATAAAAATCAATTTTTGGTGGAAAATACAAGTGATCACAGATTTTCGTTATTTTTGCTCTAACTCTTCTAGTTTGCCAGAAAAACGCATTTAAAGTTTTGCATATAAAAATCCTAAGAAAATCAATTTTTTGTGGAAAATACTAGTGATCACAGATTTTCGTTATTTTTGCTCTAACTCTTCTAGTTTGCCAGAAAAACGCATTTAAAGTTTTGTATATAAAAATCCTAAGAAAATCAATTTTTTGTGGAAAATACTAGTGATCACAGATTTTCGTTATTTTTGCTCTAACTCTTCTAGTTTGCCAGAAAAACGCATTTAAAGTTTTGTATATAAAAATCCTAAGAAAATCAATTTTTTGTGGAAAATACTAGTGATCACAGATTTTCGTTATTTTTGCTCTAACTCTTCTAGTTTGCCAGAAAAACGCATTTAAAGTTTTGCATATAAAAATCAATTTTTGGTGGAAAATACAAGTGATCACAGATTTTCGTTATTTTTGCTCTAACTCTTCTAGTTTGCCAGAAAAACGCATATAACGGTTTGCATATAAAAATACCAAGAAAATAAATTTTTGTTGGAAAATATTAAAGATCACAGATTTTCGTTATTTTTGCTCTAACTCTTCTAGTTTGCCAGAAAAACGCATTTAAAGTTTTGCATATAAAAATCCTAAGAAAATCAATTTTTGGTGGAAAATACTAGTGATCACAGATTTTCGTTATTTTTGCTCTAACTCTTCTAGTTTGCCAGAAAAACGCATTTAAAGTTTTGCATATAAAAATCCTAAGAAAATCAATTTTTGGTGGAAAATACTAGTGATCACAGATTTTCGTTATTTTTGCTCTAACTCTTCTAGTTTGCCAGAAAAACGCATTTAAAGTTTTGCATACAAAAATCCTAAGAAAATCAATTTTTGGTGGAAAATACTAGTGATCACAGATTTTCGTTATTTTTGCTCTAACTCTTCTAGTTTGCCAGAAAAACGCATTTAAAGTTTTGCATATAAAAATCCTAAGAAAATCAATTTTTGGTGGAAAATACTAGTGATCACAGATTTTCGTTATTTTTGCTCTAACTCTTCTAGTTTGCCAGAAAAACGCATTCAAAGTTTTGCATATACAAATCCTAAGAAAATCAATTTTTGGTGGAAAATACTAGTGATCACAGATTTTCGTTATTTTTGCTCTAACTCTTCTAGTTTGCCAGAAAAACGCATTTAAAGTTTTGCATATAAAAATCCTAAGAAAATCAATTGTTGGTGGAAAATACTAGTGATCACAGATTTTCGTTATTTTTGCTCTAACTCTTCTAGTTTGCCAGAAAAACGCATTTAAAGTTTTGCATATAAAAATCCTAAGAAAATCAATTTTTTGTGGAAAATACTAGTGATCACAGATTTTCGTTATTTTTGCTCTAACTCTTCTAGTTTGCCAGAAAAACGCATTTAAAGTTTTGTATATAAAAATCCTAAGAAAATCAATTTTTTGTGGAAAATACTAGTGATCACAGATTTTCGTTATTTTTGCTCTTACTCTTCTAGTTTGCCAGAAAAACGCATTTAAAGTTTTGAATATAAAAATCCTAGAAAATCAATTTTGGTGGAAAATACTAGTGATCACAGATTTTCGTTATTTTTGCTCTAACTCTTCTAGTTTGCCAGAAAAACGCATTTAAAGTTTTGCATATAAAAATCCTAAGAAAATCAATTTTTGGTGGAAAATACAAGTGATCACAGATTTTCGTTATTTTTGCTATAACTCTTCTAGTTTGCCAGAAAAACGCATTTAAAGTTTTGCGTATAAAAATCCTAAGAAAATCAATTTTTGGTGGAAAATACTAGTGATCACAGATTTTCGTTATTTTTGCTCTTACTCTTCTAGTTTGCCAGAAAAACGCATTTAAAGTTTTGCATATAAAAATCCTAAGAAAATCAATTTTGGTGGAAAATACTAGTGATCACAGATTTTCGTTATTTTTGCTCTAACTCTTCTAGTTTGCCAGAAAAACGCATTTAAAGTTTTGCATATAAAAATCCTAAGAAAATCAATTTTTGGTGGAAAATACTAGTGATCACAGATTTTCGTTATTTTTGCTCTAACTCTTCTAGTTTGCCAGAAAAACGCATTTAAAGTTTTGCATATAAAAATCCTAAGAAAATCAATTTTTGGTGGAAAGTACTAGTGATCACAGATTTTCGTTATTTTGGCTCTAACTCTTCTAGTTTGCCAGAAAAACGCATTTAAAGTTTTGCATATAAAAATCCTAAGAAAATCAATTTTTGGTGGAAAATACTAGTGATCACAGATTTTCGTTATTTTTGCTCTAACTCTTCTAGTTTGCCAGAAAAACGCATTTAAAGTTTTGCATATAAAAATCCTAAGCAAATCAATTTTGGTGGAAAATACTAGTGATCACAGATTTTCGCTATTTTTGCTCTAACTCTTCTAGTTTGCCAGAAAACCGCATTTAAAGTTTTGCATATAAAAATCCTAAGAAAATCAATTTTTTGTGGAAAATACTAGTGATCACAGATTTTCGTTATTTTTGCTCTAACTCTTCTAGTTTGCCAGAAAAACGCATTTAAAGTTTTGCATACAAAAATCCTAAGAAAATCAATTTTTGGTGGGAAATACTAGTGATCACAGATTTTCGTTATTTTTGCTCTAACTCTTCTAGTTTGCCAGAAAAAAACATTTAAAGTTTTGCATATAAAAATCCTAAGAAAATCAATTTTTGGTGGAAAATACTAGTGATCACAGATTTTCGTTATTTTTGCTCTAACTCTTCTAGTTTGCCAGAAAAAAACATTTAAAGTTTTGCATATAAAAATCCTAAGAAAATCAATTTTTGGTGGAAAATACTAGTGATCAGAAAAACGTATTTAAAGTTTTGCATATAAAAATCCTAAAAAAATCAATTTTTGGTGAAAAATACTAGTGATCACAGATTTTCGTTATTTTTGCTCTAACTCTTCTAGTTTGCCAGAAAAACGCATTTAAAGTTTTGCATATAAAAATCCTAAGAAAATCAATTTTTGGTGGAAAATACTAGTGATCACAGATTTTCGTTATTTTTGCTCTAACTCTTCTAGTTTGCCAGAAAAACGCATTTAAAGTTTTGCATATAAAAATCCTAAGAAAATCAATTTTTGGTGGAAAATACAAGTGATCACAGATTTTCGTTATTTTTGCTATAACTCTTCTAGTTTGCCAGAAAAACGCATTTAAAGTTTTGCGTATAAAAATCCTAAGAAAATCAATTTTTGGTGGAAAATACTAGTGATCACAGATTTTCGTTATTTTTGCTCTAACTCTTCTAGTTTGCCAGAAAAACACATTTAAAGTTTTGCATATAAAAATCCTAAGAAAATCAATTTTTGGTGGAAAATACTAGTGATCACAGATTTTCGTTATTTTTGCTCTAACTCTTCTAGTTTGCCAGAAAAAAACATTTAAAGTTTTGCATATAAAAATCCTAAGAAAATCAATTTTTGGTGGAAAATACTAGTGATCAGAAAAACGCATTTAAAGTTTTGCATATAAAAATCCTAAGAAAATCAATTTTTGGTGGAAAATACTAGTGATCACAGATTTTCGTTATTTTTGCTCTAACTCTTCTAGTTTGCCAGAAAAACGCATTTAAAGTTTTGCATATAAAAATCCTAAGCAAATCAATTTTGGTGGAAAATACTAGTGATCACAGATTTTCGCTATTTTTGCTCTAACTCTTCTAGTTTGCCAGAAAACCGCATTTAAAGTTTTGCATATAAAAATCCTAAGAAAATCAATTTTTTGTGGAAAATACTAGTGATCACAGATTTTCGTTATTTTTGCTCTAACTCTTCTAGTTTGCCAGAAAAACGCATTTAAAGTTTTGCATATAAAAATCCTAAGAAAATCAATTTTGGTGGAAAATACTAGTGATCACAGATTTTCGTTATTTTTGCTCTAACTCTTCTAGTTTGCCAGAAAAAAACATTTAAAGTTTTGCATATAAAAATCCTAAGAAAATCAATTTTTGGTGGAAAACACTAGTGATCAGAAAAACGAATTTAAAGTTTTGCATATAAAAATCCTAAGAAAATCAATTTTTGGTGGAAAATACTAGTGATCACAGATTTTCGTTATTTTTGCTCTAACTCTTCTAGTTTGCCAGAAAAACGCATTTAAAGTTTTGCATATAAAAATCCTAAGAAAATCAATTTTTGGTGAAAAATACTAGTGATCACAGATTTTCGTTATTTTTGCTCTAACTCTTCTAGTTTGCCAGAAAAACGCATTTAAAGTTTTGCATATAAAAATCCTAAGAAAATCAATTTTTGGTGGAAAATACAAGTGATCACAGATTTTCGTTATTTTTGCTATAACTCTTCTAGTTTGCCAGAAAAACGCATTTAAAGTTTTGCGTATAAAAATCCTAAGAAAATCAATTTTTGGTGGAAAATACTAGTGATCACAGATTTTCGTTATTTTTGCTCTAACTCTTCTAGTTTGCCAGAAAAACGCATTTAAAGTTTTGCATATAAAAATCCTAAGAAAATCAATTTTTGGTGGAAAATACTAGTGATCACAGATTTTCGTTATTTTTGCTCTAACTCTTCTAGTTTGCCAGAAAAACGCATTTAAAGTTTTGCATATAAAAATCCTAAGAAAATCAATTTTTGGTGGAAAATACTAGTGATCAGAAAAACGCATTTAAAGTTTTGCATATAAAAATCCTAAAAAAATCAATTTTTGGTGGAAAATACTAGTGATACCAGATTTTCGTTATTTTTGCAATAACTCTTCTAGTTTGCCAGAAAAACGCATTTAAAGTTTTGCGTATAAAAATCCTAAGAAAATCAATTTTTGGTGGAAAATACTAGTGATCACAGATTTTCGTTATTTTTGCTCTAACTCTTCTAGTTTGCCAGAAAAACGCATTTAAAGTTTTGCATATAAAAATCCTAAGAAAATCAATTTTTGGTGGAAAATACTAGTGATCACAGATTTTCGTTATTTTTGCTCTAACTCTTCTAGTTTGCCAGAAAAAAACATTTAAAGTTTTGCATATAAAAATCCTAAGAAAATCAATTTTTGGTGGAAAATACTAGTGATCAGAAAAACGCATTTAAAGTTTTGCATATAAAAATCCTAAAAAAATCAATTTTTGGTGGAAAATACTAGTGATCACAGATTTTCGTTATTTTTGCTCTAACTCTTCTAGTTTGCCAGAAAAACGCATTTAAAGTTTTGCATATAAAAATCCTAAGAAAATCAATTTTTGGTGAAAAATACTAGTGATCACAGATTTTCGTTATTTTTGCTCTAACTCTTCTAGTTTGCCAGAAAAACGCATTTAAAGTTTTGCATATAAAAATCCTAAGAAAATCAATTTTTGGTGGAAAATACTAGTGATCACAGATTTTCGTTATTTTTGCTCTAACTCTTCTAGTTTGCCAGAAAAACGCATTTAAAGTTTTGCATATAAAAATCCTAAGAAAATCAATTTTTGGTGGAAAATACAAGTGATCACAGATTTTCGTTATTTTTGCTATAACTCTTCTAGTTTGCCAGAAAAACGCATTTAAAGTTTTGCGTATAAAAATCCTAAGAAAATCAATTTTTGGTGGAAAATACTAGTGATCACAGATTTTCGTTATTTTTGCTCTAACTCTTCTAGTTTGCCAGAAAAACACATTTAAAGTTTTGCATATAAAAATCCTAAGAAAATCAATTTTTGGTGGAAAATACTAGTGATCACAGATTTTCGTTATTTTTGCTCTAACTCTTCTAGTTTGCCAGAAAAAAACATTTAAAGTTTTGCATATAAAAATCCTAAGAAAATCAATTTTTGGTGGAAAATACTAGTGATCAGAAAAACGCATTTAAAGTTTTGCATATAAAAATCCTAAGAAAATCAATTTTTGGTGGAAAATACTAGTGATCACAGATTTTCGTTATTTTTGCTCTAACTCTTCTAGTTTGCCAGAAAAACACATTTAAAGTTTTGCATATAAAAATCCTAAGAAAATCAATTTTTGGTGGGGAATACTAGTGATCACAGATTTTCGTTATTTTTGCTCTAACTCTTCTAGTTTGCCAGAAAAAAACATTTAAAGTTTTGCATATAAAAATCCTAAGAAAATCAATTTTTGGTGGAAAACACTAGTGATCAGAAAAACGCATTTAAAGTTTTGCATATAAAAATCCTAAGAAAATCAATTTTTGGTGGAAAATACAAGTGATCACAGATTTTCGTTATTTTTGCTCTAACTCTTCTAGTTTGCCAGAAAAACGCATTTAAAGTTTTGCGTATAAAAATCCTAAGAAAATCAATTTTTGGTGGAAAATACTAGTGATCACAGATTTTCGTTATTTTTGCTCTAACTCTTCTAGTTTGCCAGAAAAACGCATTTAAAGTTTTGCATATAAAAATCCTAAGAAAATCAATTTTTGGTGGAAAATACTAGTGATCACAGATTTTCGTTATTTTTGCTCTAACTCTTCTAGTTTGCCAGAAAAACGCATTTAAAGTTTTGCATATAAAAATCCTAAGAAAATCAATTTTTGGTGGAAAATACTAGTGATCAGAAAAACGCATTTAAAGTTTTGCATATAAAAATCCTAAAAAAATCAATTTTTGGTGGAAAATACTAGTGATACCAGATTTTCGTTATTTTTGCTATAACTCTTCTAGTTTGCCAGAAAAACGCATTTAAAGTTTTGCGTATAAAAATCCTAAGAAAATCAATTTTTGGTGGAAAATACTAGTGATCACAGATTTTCGTTATTTTTGCTCTAACTCTTCTAGTTTGCCAGAAAAACGCATTTAAAGTTTTGCATATAAAAATCCTAAGAAAATCAATTTTTGGTGGAAAATACTAGTGATCACAGATTTTCGTTATTTTTGCTCTAACTCTTCTAGTTTGCCAGAAAAAAACATTTAAAGTTTTGCATATAAAAATCCTAAGAAAATCAATTTTTGGTGGAAAATACTAGTGATCAGAAAAACGCATTTAAAGTTTTGCATATAAAAATCCTAAAAAAATCAATTTTTGGTGGAAAATACTAGTGATCACAGATTTTCGTTATTTTTGCTCTAACTCTTCTAGTTTGCCAGAAAAACGCATTTAAAGTTTTGCATATAAAAATCCTAAGAAAATCAATTTTTGGTGAAAAATACTAGTGATCACAGATTTTCGTTATTTTTGCTCTAACTCTTCTAGTTTGCCAGAAAAACGCATTTAAAGTTTTGCATATAAAAATCCTAAGAAAATCAATTTTTGGTGGAAAATACTAGTGATCACAGATTTTCGTTATTTTTGCTCTAACTCTTCTAGTTTGCCAGAAAAACGCATTTAAAGTTTTGCATATAAAAATCCTAAGAAAATCAATTTTTGGTGGAAAATACAAGTGATCACAGATTTTCGTTATTTTTGCTATAACTCTTCTAGTTTGCCAGAAAAACGCATTTAAAGTTTTGCGTATAAAAATCCTAAGAAAATCAATTTTTGGTGGAAAATACTAGTGATCACAGATTTTCGTTATTTTTGCTCTAACTCTTCTAGTTTGCCAGAAAAACACATTTAAAGTTTTGCATATAAAAATCCTAAGAAAATCAATTTTTGGTGGAAAATACTAGTGATCACAGATTTTCGTTATTTTTGCTCTAACTCTTCTAGTTTGCCAGAAAAAAACATTTAAAGTTTTGCATATAAAAATCCTAAGAAAATCAATTTTTGGTGGAAAATACTAGTGATCAGAAAAACGCATTTAAAGTTTTGCATATAAAAATCCTAAGAAAATCAATTTTTGGTGGAAAATACTAGTGATCACAGATTTTCGTTATTTTTGCTCTAACTCTTCTAGTTTGCCAGAAAAACGCATTTAAAGTTTTGCATATAAAAATCCTAAGAAAATCAATTTTTGGTGGAAAATACTAGTGATCACAGATTTTCGTTATTTTTGCTCTAACTCTTCTAGTTTGCCAGAAAAACGCATTTAAAGTTTTGCATATAAAAATCCTAAGAAAATCAATTTTGGTGGAAAATACTAGTGATCACAGATTTTCGCTATTTTTGCTCTAACTCTTCTAGTTTGCCAGAAAAACGCATTTAGAGTTTTGCATATAAAAATCCTTAGAAAATCAATTTTTTGTGGAAAATACTAGTGATCACAGATTTTCGTTATTTTTGCTCTAACTCTTCTAGTTTGCCAGAAAAACGCATTTAAAGTTTTGTATATAAAAATCCTAAGAAAATCAATTTTTTGTGGAAAATACTAGTGATCACAGATTTTCGTTATTTTTGCTCTAACTCTTCTAGTTTGCCAGAAAAACGCATTTAAAGTTTTGCATATAAAAATCCTAAGAAAATCAATTTTGGTGGAAAATACTAGTGATCACAGATTTTCGTTATTTTTGCTCTAACTCTTCTAGTTTGCCAGAAAAACGCATATAACGGTTTGCATATAAAAATACTAAGAAAATAAATTTTTGTTGGAAAATACTAAAGATCACAGATTTTCGTTATTTTTGCTCTAACTCTTCTAGTTTGTCAGAAAAACGCATTTAAAGTTTTGCATATAAAAATCCTAAGAAAATCAATTTTTGGTGGAAAATACTAGTGATCACAGATTTTCGTTATTTTTGCTCTAACTCTTCTAGTTTGCCAGAAAAACGCATTTAAAGTTTTGCATATAAAAATCCTAAGAAAATCAATTTTTGGTGAAAAATACTAGTGATCACAGATTTTCGTTATTTTTGCTCTAACTCTTCTAGTTTGCCAGAAAAACGCATTTAAAGTTTTGCATATAAAAATCCTAAGAAAATCAATTTTTGGTGGAAAATACTAGTGATCAGAAAAACGCATTTAAAGTTTTGCATATAAAAATCCTAAGAAAATCAATTTTTGGTGGAAAATACTAGTGATCACAGATTTTCGTTATTTTTGCTCTAACTCTTCTAGTTTGCCAGAAAAACGCATTTAAAGTTTTGCATATAAAAATCCTAAGAAAATCAATTTTTGGTGGAAAATACAAGTGATCACAGATTTTCGTTATTTTTGCTATAACTCTTCTAGTTTGCCAGGAAAACGCATTTAAAGTTTTGCGTATAAAAATCCTAAGAAAATCAATTTTTGGTGGAAAATACTAGTGATCACAGATTTTCGTTATTTTTGCTCTAACTCTTCTAGTTTGCCAGAAAACGCATTTAAAGTTTTGCATATAAAAATCCTAAGAAAATCAATTTTTGGTGGAAAATACAAGTGATCACAGATTTTCGTTATTTTTGCTATAACTCTTCTAGTTTGCCAGAAAAACGCATTTAAAGTTTTGCGTATAAAAATCCTAAGAAAATCAATTTTTGGTGGAAAATACTAGTGACCACAGATTTTCGTTATTTTTGCTCTAACTCTTCTAGTTTGCCAGAAAAACGCATTTAAAGTTTTGCATATAAAAATCCTAAGAAAATCAATTTTTGGTGGAAAATACTAGTGATCACAGATTTTCGTTATTTTTGCTCTAACTCTTCTAGTTTGCCAGAAAAAAACATTTAAAGTTTTGCATATAAAAATCCTAAGAAAATCAATTTTTGGTGGAAAATACTAGTGATCAGAGAAACGCATTTAAAGTTTTGCATATAAAAATCCTAAGAAAATCAATTTTTGGTGGAAAATACTAGTGATCACAGATTTTCGTTATTTTTGCTCTAACTCTTCTAGTTTGCCAGAAAAACGCATTTAAAGTTTTGCATATAAAAATCCTAAGAAAATCAATTTTTGGTGGAAAATACTAGTGATCACAGATTTTCGTTATTTTTGCTCTAACTCTTCTAGTTTGCCAGAAAAACGCATTTAAAGTTTTGCATATAAAAATCCTAAGAAAATCAATTTTTGGTGGAAAGTACTAGTGATCACAGATTTTCGTTATTTTGGCTCTAACTCTTCTAGTTTGCCAGAAAAACGCATTTAAAGTTTTGCATATAAAAATCCTAAGAAAATCAATTTTGGTGGAAAGTACTAGTGATCACAGATTTTCGTTATTTTGGCTCTAACTCTTCTAGTTTGCCAGAAAAACGCATTTAAAGTTTTGCATATAAAAATCCTAAGAAAATCAATTTTTGGTGGAAAATACTAGTGATCACAGATTTTCGTTATTTTTGCTCTAACTCTTCTAGTTTGCTAGAAAAACGCATTTAAAGTTTTGCATATAAAAATCCTAAGAAAATCAATTTTTGGTGGAAAATTCTAGTGATCACAGATTTTCGTTATTTTTGCTCTAACTCTTCTAGTTTGCCAGAAAAACGCATTTAAAGTTTTGCATATAAAAATCCTAAGAAAATCAATTTTTGGTGGAAAATACTAGTGATCAGAGAAACGCATTTAAAGTTTTGCATATAAAAATCCTAAGAAAATCAATTTTTGGTGGAAAATACTAGTGATCACAGATTTTCGTTATTTTTGCTCTAACTCTTCTAGTTTGCCAGAAAAACGCATTTAAAGTTTTGCATATAAAAATCCTAAGAAAATCAATTTTTGGTGGAAAATACTAGTGATCAGAAAAACGCATTTAAAGTTTTGCATATAAAAATCCTAAGAAAATCAATTTTTGGTGGAAAATACTAGTGATCACAGATTTTCGTTATTTTTGCTCTAACTCTTCTAGTTTGCCAGAAAAACGCATTTAAAGTTTTGCATATAAAAATCCTAAGAAAATCAATTTTTGGTGGAAAATACAAGTGATCACAGATTTTCGTTATTTTTGCTATAACTCTTCTAGTTTGCCAGGAAAACGCATTTAAAGTTTTGCGTATAAAAATCCTAAGAAAATCAATTTTTGGTGGAAAATACTAGTGATCACAGATTTTCGTTATTTTTGCTCTAACTCTTCTAGTTTGCCAGAAAAACGCATTTAAAGTTTTGCATATAAAAATCCTAAGAAAATCAATTTTTGGTGGAAAATACAAGTGATCACAGATTTTCGTTATTTTTGCTATAACTCTTCTAGTTTGCCAGAAAAACGCATTTAAAGTTTTGCGTATAAAAATCCTAAGAAAATCAATTTTTGGTGGAAAATACTAGTGACCACAGATTTTCGTTATTTTTGCTCTAACTCTTCTAGTTTGCCAGAAAAACGCATTTAAAGTTTTGCATATAAAAATCCTAAGAAAATCAATTTTTGGTGGAAAATACTAGTGATCACAGATTTTCGTTATTTTTGCTCTAACTCTTCTAGTTTGCCAGAAAAAAACATTTAAAGTTTTGCATATAAAAATCCTAAGAAAATCAATTTTTGGTGGAAATACTAGTGATCAGAGAAACGCATTTAAAGTTTTGCATATAAAAATCCTAAGAAAATCAATTTTTGGTGGAAAATACTAGTGATCACAGATTTTCGTTATTTTGGCTCTAACTCTTCTAGTTTGCCAGAAAAACGCATTTAAAGTTTTGCATATAAAAATCCTAAGAAAATCAATTTTTGGTGGAAAATACTAGTGATCACAGATTTTCGTTATTTTTGCTCTAACTCTTCTAGTTTGCTAGAAAAACGCATTTAAAGTTTTGCATATAAAAATCCTAAGAAAATCAATTTTTGGTGGAAAATTCTAGTGATCACAGATTTTCGTTATTTTTGCTCTAACTCTTCTAGTTTGCCAGAAAAACGCATTTAAAGTTTTGCATATAAAAATCCTAAGAAAATCAATTTTTGGTGGAAAATACTAGTGATCAGAGAAACGCATTTAAAGTTTTGCATATAAAAATCCTAAGAAAATCAATTTTTGGTGGAAAATACTAGTGATCACAGATTTTCGTTATTTTTGCTCTAACTCTTCTAGTTTGCCAGAAAAACGCATTTAAAGTTTTGCATATAAAAATCCTAAGAAAATTAATTTTTGGTGGAAAATACTAGTGATCAGAAAAACGCATTTAAAGTTTTGCATATAAAAATCCTAAGAAAATCAATTTTTGGTGGAAAATACTAGTGATCACAGATTTTCGTTATTTTTGCTCTAACTCTTCTAGTTTGCCAGAAAAACGCATTTAAAGTTTTGCATATAAAAATCCTAAGAAAATCAATTTTTGGTGGAAAATACAAGTGATCACAGATTTTCGTTATTTTTGCTATAACTCTTCTAGTTTGCCAGGAAAACGCATTTAAAGTTTTGCGTATAAAAATCCTAAGAAAATCAATTTTTGGTGGAAAATACTAGTGATCACAGATTTTCGTTATTTTTGCTCTAACTCTTCTAGTTTGCCAGAAAAACGCATTTAAAGTTTTGCATATAAAAATCCTAAGAAAATCAATTTTTGGTGGAAAATACAAGTGATCACAGATTTTCGTTATTTTTGCTATAACTCTTCTAGTTTGCCAGAAAAACGCATTTAAAGTTTTGCGTATAAAAATCCTAAGAAAATCAATTTTTGGTGGAAAATACTAGTGACCACAGATTTTCGTTATTTTTGCTCTAACTCTTCTAGTTTGCCAGAAAAACGCATTTAAAGTTTTGCATATAAAAATCCTAAGAAAATCAATTTTTGGTGGAAAATACTAGTGATCACAGATTTTCGTTATTTTTGCTCTAACTCTTCTAGTTTGCCAGAAAAAAACATTTAAAGTTTTGCATATAAAAATCCTAAGAAAATCAATTTTTGGTGGAAAATACTAGTGATCAGAGAAACGCATTTAAAGTTTTGCATATAAAAATCCTAAGAAAATCAATTTTTGGTGGAAAATACTAGTGATCACAGATTTTCGTTATTTTTGCTCTAACTCTTCTAGTTTGCCAGAAAAACGCATTTAAAGTTTTGCATATAAAAATCCTAAGAAAATCAATTTTTGGTGGAAAATACTAGTGATCACAGATTTTCGTTATTTTTGCTCTAACTCTTCTAGTTTGACAGAAAAACGCATTTAAAGTTTTGCATATAAAAATCCTAAGAAAATCAATTTTTGGTGGAAAGTACTAGTGATCACAGATTTTCGTTATTTTGGCTCTAACTCTTCTAGTTTGCCAGAAAAACGCATTTAAAGTTTTGCATATAAAAATCCTAAGAAAATCAATTTTTGGTGGAAAGTACTAGTGATCACAGATTTTCGTTATTTTGGCTCTAACTCTTCTAGTTTGCCAGAAAAACGCATTTAAAGTTTTGCATATAAAAATCCTAAGAAAATCAATTTTTGGTGGAAAATACTAGTGATCACAGATTTTCGTTATTTTTGCTCTAACTCTTCTAGTTTGCTAGAAAAACGCATTTAAAGTTTTGCATATAAAAATCCTAAGAAAATCAATTTTTGGTGGAAAATTCTAGTGATCACAGATTTTCGTTATTTTTGCTCTAACTCTTCTAGTTTGCCAGAAAAACGCATTTAAAGTTTTGCATATAAAAATCCTAAGAAAATCAATTTTTGGTGGAAAATACTAGTGATCAGAGAAACGCATTTAAAGTTTTGCATATAAAAATCCTAAGAAAATCAATTTTTGGTGGAAAATACTAGTGATCACAGATTTTCGTTATTTTGGCTCTAACTCTTCTAGTTTGCCAGAAAAACGCATTTAAAGTTTTGCATATAAAAATCCTAAGAAAATCAATTTTTGGTGGAAAATACTAGTGATCACAGATTTTCGTTATTTTTGCTCTAACTCTTCTAGTTTGCCAGAAAAACGCATTTAAAGTTTTGCATATAAAAATCCTAAGAAAATCAATTTTTGGTGGAAAATACTAGTGATCACAGATTTTCGTTATTTTTGCTCTAACTCTTCTAGTTTGCCAGAAAAACGCATTTAAAGTTTTGCATATAAAAATCCTAAGAAAATCAATTTTTGGTGGAAAGTACTAGTGATCACAGATTTTCGTTATTTTGGCTCTAACTCTTCTAGTTTGCCAGAAAAACGCATTTAAAGTTTTGCATATAAAAATCCTAAGAAAATCAATTTTTGGTGGAAAATACTAGTGATCACAGATTTTCGTTATTTTTGCTCTAACTCTTCTAGTTTGCTAGAAAAACGCATTTAAAGTTTTGCATATAAAAATCCTAAGAAAATCAATTTTTGGTGGAAAATTCTAGTGATCACAGATTTTCGTTATTTTTGCTCTAACTCTTCTAGTTTGCCAGAAAAACGCATTTAAAGTTTTGCATATAAAAATCCTAAGAAAATCAATTTTTGGTGGAAAATACTAGTGATCACAGATTTTCGTTATTTTTGCTCTAACTCTTCTAGTTTGCCAGAAAAACGCATTTAAAGTTTTGCATATAAAAATCCTAAGAAAATCAATTTTGGTGGAAAATACTAGTGATCACAGATTTTCGCTATTTTTGCTCTAACTCTTCTAGTTTGCCAGAAAAACGCATTTAAAGTTTTGCATATAAAAATCCTAAGAAAATCAATTTTTTGTGGAAAATACTAGTGATCACAGATTTTCGTTATTTTTGCTCTAACTCTTCTAGTTTGCCAGAAAAACGCATTTAAAGTTTTGTATATAAAAATCCTAAGAAAATCAATTTTTTGTGGAAAATACTAGTGATCACAGATTTTCGTTATTTTTGCTCTAACTCTTCTAGTTTGGCAGAAAAACGCATTTAAAGTTTTGCATATAAAAATCAATTTTTGGTGGAAAATACAAGTGATCACAGATTTTCGTTATTTTTGCTCTAACTCTTCTAGTTTGCCAGAAAAACGCATATAACGGTTTGCATATAAAAATACTAAGAAAATAAATTTTTGTTGGAAAATACTAAAGATCACAGATTTTCGTTATTTTTGCTCTAACTCTTCTAGTTTGCCAGAAAAACGCATTTAAAGTTTTGCATATAAAAATCCTAAGAAAATCAATTTTTGGTGGAAAATACTAGTGATCACAGATTTTCGTTATTTTTGCTCTAACTCTTCTAGTTTGCCAGAAAAACGCATTTAAAGTTTTGCATACAAAAATCCTAAGAAAATCAATTTTTGGTGGAAAATACTAGTGATCACAGATTTTCGTTATTTTTGCTCTAACTCTTCTAGTTTGCCAGAAAAACGCATTTAAAGTTTTGCATATAAAAATCCTAAGAAAATCAATTTTTGGTGGAAAATACTAGTGATCACAGATTTTCGTTATTTTTGCTCTAACTCTTCTAGTTTGCCAGAAAAACGCATTCAAAGTTTTGCATATACAAATCCTAAGAAAATCAATTTTTGGTGGAAAATACTAGTGATCACAGATTTTCGTTATTTTTGCTCTAACTCTTCTAGTTTGCCAGAAAAACGCATTTAAAGTTTTGCATATAAAAATCCTAAGAAAATCAATTGTTGGTGGAAAATACTAGTGATCACAGATTTTCGTTATTTTTGCTCTAACTCTTCTAGTTTGCCAGAAAAACGCATTTAAAGTTTTGCATATAAAAATCCTAAGAAAATCAATTTTTTGTGGAAAATACTAGTGATCACAGATTTTCGTTATTTTTGCTCTAACTCTTCTAGTTTGCCAGAAAAACGCATTTAAAGTTTTGTATATAAAAATCCTAAGAAAATCAATTTTTTGTGGAAAATACTAGTGATCACAGATTTTCGTTATTTTTGCTCTTACTCTTCTAGTTTGCCAGAAAAACGCATTTAAAGTTTTGCATATAAAAATCCTAAGAAAATCAATTTTGGTGGAAAATACTAGTGATCACAGATTTTCGTTATTTTTGCTCTAACTCTTCTAGTTTGCCAGAAAAACGCATTTAAAGTTTTGCGTATAAAAATCCTAAGAAAATCAATTTTGGTGGAAAATACTAGTGATCACAGATTTTCGTTATTTTTGCTATAACTCTTCTAGTTTGCCAGAAAAACGCATTTAAAGTTTTGCGTATAAAAATCCTAAGAAAATCAATTTTTGGTGGAAAATACTAGTGACCACAGATTTTCGTTATTTTTGCTCTAACTCTTCTAGTTTGCCAGAAAAACGCATTTAAAGTTTTGCATATAAAAATCTTAAGAAAATCAATTTTTGGTGGAAAATACTAGTGATCACAGATTTTCGTTATTTTTGCTCTAACTCTTCTAGTTTGCCAGAAAAACGCATTTAAAGTTTTGCATATAAAAATCCTAAGAAAATCAATTTTTGGTGGAAAATACTAGTGATCACAGATTTTCGTTATTTTTGCTCTAACTCTTCTAGTTTGCCAGAAAAACGCATTTAAAGTTTTGCATATAAAAATCCTAAGAAAATCAATTTTTGGTGGAAAGTACTAGTGATCACAGATTTTCGTTATTTTGGCTCTAACTCTTCTAGTTTGCCAGAAAAACGCATTTAAAGTTTTGCATATAAAAATCCTAAGAAAATCAATTTTTGGTGGAAAATACTAGTGATCACAGATTTTCGTTATTTTTGCTCTAACTCTTCTAGTTTGCCAGAAAAACGCATTTAAAGTTTTGCATATAAAAATCCTAAGAAAATCAATTTTTGGTGGAAAATACTAGTGATCACAGATTTTCGTTATTTTTGCTCTAACTCTTCTAGTTTGCCAGAAAAACGCATTTAAAGTTTTGCATATAAAAATCCTAAGAAAATCAATTTTTGGTGGAAAGTACTAGTGATCACAGATTTTCGTTATTTTGGCTCTAACTCTTCTAGTTTGCCAGAAAAACGCATTTAAAGTTTTGCATATAAAAATCCTAAGAAAATCAATTTTTGGTGGAAAATACTAGTGATCACAGATTTTCGTTATTTTTGCTCTTACTCTTCTAGTTTGCCAGAAAAACGCATTTAAAGTTTTGCATATAAAAATCCTAAGCAAATCAATTTTGGTGGAAAATACTAGTGATCACAGATTTTCGCTATTTTTGCTCTAACTCTTCTAGTTTGCCAGAAAACCGCATTTAAAGTTTTGCATATAAAAATCCTAAGAAAATCAATTTTTTGTGGAAAATACTAGTGATCACAGATTTTCGTTATTTTTGCTCTAACTCTTCTAGTTTGCCAGAAAAACGCATTTAAAGTTTTGCATATAAAAATCCTAAGAAAATCAATTTTTGGTGGAAAATACTAGTGATCAGAAAAACGCATTTAAAGTTTTGCATATAAAAATCCTAAGAAAATCAATTTTTGGTGGAAAATACAAGTGATCACAGATTTTCGTTATTTTTGCTCTAACTCTTCTAGTTTGCCAGAAAAACACATTTAAAGTTTTGCATATAAAAATCCTAAGAAAATCAATTTTGGTGGAAAATACTAGTGATCACAGATTTTCGCTATTTTTGCTCTAACTCTTCTAGTTTGCCAGAAAACCGCATTTAAAGTTTTGCATATAAAAATCCTAAGAAAATCAATTTATTGTGGAAAATACTAGTGATCACAGATTTTCGTTATTTTTGCTCTAACTCTTCTAGTTTGCCAGAAAAACGCATTTAAAGTTTTGCATATAAAAATCCTAAGAAAATCAATTTTTGGTGGAAAATACTAGTGATCAGAAAAACGCATTTAAAGTTTTGCATATAAAAATCCTAAGAAAATCAATTTTTGGTGGAAAATACAAGTGATCACAGATTTTCGTTATTTTTGCTCTAACTCTTCTAGTTTGCCAGAAAAACACATTTAAAGTTTTGCATATAAAAATCCTAAGCAAATCAATTTTGGTGGAAAATACTAGTGATCACAGATTTTCGCTATTTTTGCTCTAACTCTTCTAGTTTGCCAGAAAACCGCATTTAAAGTTTTGCATATAAAAATCCTAAGAAAATCAATTTTTGGTGGAAAATACTAGTGATCACAGATTTTCGTTATTTTTGCTCTAACTCTTCTAGTTTGCCAGAAAAAAACATTTAAAGTTTTGCATATAAAAATCCTAAGAAAATCAATTTTTGGTGGAAAATACTAGTGATCAGAAAAACGCATTTAAAGTTTTGCATATAAAAATCCTAAGAAAATCAATTTTTGGTGGAAAATACAAGTGATCACAGATTTTCGTTATTTTTGCTCTAACTCTTCTAGTTTGCCAGAAAAACACATTTAAAGTTTTGCATATAAAAATCCTAAGAAAATAAATTTTTGGTGGAAAATACTAGTGATACCAGATTTTCGTTATTTTTGCTATAACTCTTCTAGTTTGCCAGAAAAACGCATTTAAAGTTTTGCGTATAAAAATCCTAAGAAAATCAATTTTTGGTGGAAAATACTAGTGATCACAGATTTTCGTTATTTTTGCTCTAACTCTTCTAGTTTGCCAGAAAAACGCATTTAAAGTTTTGCATATAAAAATCCTAAGAAAATCAATTTTTGGTGGAAAATACTAGTGATCACAGATTTTCGTTATTTTTGCTCTAACTCTTCTAGTTTGCCAGAAAAAAACATTTAAAGTTTTGCATATAAAAATCCTAAGAAAATCAATTTTTGGTGGAAAATACAAGTGATCACAGATTTTCGTTATTTTTGCTCTAACTCTTCTAGTTTGCCAGAAAAACGCATATAACGGTTTGCATATAAAAATACTAAGAAAATAAATTTTTGTTGGTAAATACTAAAGATCACAGATTTTCGTTATTTTTGCTCTAACTCTTCTAGTTTGCCAGAAAAACGCATTTAAAGTTTTGCATATAAAAATCCTAAGAAAATCAATTTTTGGTGGAAAATACTAGTGATCAGAAAAACGCATTTAAAGTTTTGCATATAAAAATCCTAAGAAAATCAATTTTTGGTGGAAAATACAAGTGATCACAGATTTTCGTTATTTTTGCTCTAACTCTTCTAGTTTGCCAGAAAAACACATTTAAAGTTTTGCATATAAAAATCCTAAGAAAATCAATTTTGGTGGAAAATACTAGTGATCACAGATTTTCGCTATTTTTGCTCTAACTCTTCTAGTTTGCCAGAAAACCGCATTTAAAGTTTTGCATATAAAAATCCTAAGAAAATCAATTTTTTGTGGAAAATACTAGTGATCACAGATTTTCGTTATTTTTGCTCTAACTCTTCTAGTTTGCCAGAAAAACGCATTTAAA
The DNA here is from genome assembly GCA_949318255.1 of Pollenia labialis. Classification (NCBI taxonomy): domain Eukaryota; kingdom Metazoa; phylum Arthropoda; class Insecta; order Diptera; family Polleniidae; genus Pollenia; species Pollenia labialis. The sequence continues at coordinate 73,569,187 of OX439142.1, forward strand.
GTTTTGCATATAAAAATCCTAAGAAAATCAATTTTTGGTGGAAAATACTAGTGATCAGAAAAACGCATTTAAAGTTTTGCATATAAAAATCCTAAGAAAATCAATTTTTGGTGGAAAATACAAGTGATCACAGATTTTCGTTATTTTTGCTCTAACTCTTCTAGTTTGCCAGAAAAACACATTTAAAGTTTTGCATATAAAAATCCTAAGCAAATCAATTTTGGTGGAAAATACTAGTGATCACAGATTTTCGCTATTTTTGCTCTAACTCTTCTAGTTTGCCAGAAAACCGCATTTAAAGTTTTGCATATAAAAATCCTAAGAAAATCAATTTTTGGTGGAAAATACTAGTGATCACAGATTTTCGTTATTTTTGCTCTAACTCTTCTAGTTTGCCAGAAAAAAACATTTAAAGTTTTGCATATAAAAATCCTAAGAAAATCAATTTTTGGTGGAAAATACTAGTGATCAGAAAAACGCATTTAAAGTTTTGCATATAAAAATCCTAAGAAAATCAATTTTTGGTGGAAAATACAAGTGATCACAGATTTTCGTTATTTTTGCTCTAACTCTTCTAGTTTGCCAGAAAAACACATTTAAAGTTTTGCATATAAAAATCCTAAGAAAATAAATTTTTGGTGGAAAATACTAGTGATACCAGATTTTCGTTATTTTTGCTCTAACTCTTCTAGTTTGCCAGAAAAACGCATTTAAAGTTTTGCGTATAAAAATCCTAAGAAAATCAATTTTTGGTGGAAAATACTAGTGATCACAGATTTTCGTTATTTTTGCTCTAACTCTTCTAGTTTGCCAGAAAAAAACATTTAAAGTTTTGCATATAAAAATCCTAAGAAAATCAATTTTTGGTGGAAAATACTAGTGATCAGAAAAACGCATTTAAAGTTTTGCATATAAAAATCCTAAGAAAATCAATTTTTGGTGGAAAATACAAGTGATCACAGATTTTCGTTATTTTTGCTCTAACTCTTCTAGTTTGCCAGAAAAACACATTTAAAGTTTTGCATATAAAAATCCTAAGAAAATAAATTTTTGGTGGAAAATACTAGTGATACCAGATTTTCGTTATTTTTGCTCTAACTCTTCTAGTTTGCCAGAAAAACGCATTTAAAGTTTTGCGTATAAAAATCCTAAGAAAATCAATTTTTGGTGGAAAATACTAGTGATCACAGATTTTCGTTATTTTTGCTCTAACTCTTCTAGTTTGCCAGAAAAACGCATTTAAAGTTTTGCATATAAAAATCCTAAGAAAATCAATTTTTGGTGGAAAATACTAGTGATCACAGATTTTCGTTATTTTTGCTCTAACTCTTCTAGTTTGCCAGAAAAAAACATTTAAAGTTTTGCATATAAAAATCCTAAGAAAATCAATTTTTGGTGGAAAATACAAGTGATCACAGATTTTCGTTATTTTTGCTCTAACTCTTCTAGTTTGCCAGAAAAACGCATATAACGGTTTGCATATAAAAATACTAAGAAAATAAATTTTTGTTGGTAAATACTAAAGATCACAGATTTTCGTTATTTTTGCTCTAACTCTTCTAGTTTGCCAGAAAAACGCATTTAAAGTTTTGCATATAAAAATCCTAAGAAAATCAATTTTTGGTGGAAAATACTAGTGATCACAGATTTTCGTTATTTTTGCTCTAACTCTTCTAGCTTGCCAGAAAAACGCATTCAAAGTTTTGCATATACAAATCCTAAGAAAATCAATTTTTGGTGGAAAATACTAGTGATCACAGATTTTCGTTATTTTTGCTCTAACTCTTCTAGTTTGCCAGAAAAACGCATTTAAAGTTTTGCATATAAAAATCCTAAGCAAATCAATTTTGGTGGAAAATACTAGTGATCACAGATTTTCGCTATTTTTGCTCTAACTCTTCTAGTTTGCCAGAAAAACACATTTAAAGTTTTGCATATAAAAATCCTAAGCAAATCAATTTTGGTGGAAAATACTAGTGATCACAGATTTTCGCTATTTTTGCTCTAACTCTTCTAGTTTGCCAGAAAAACGCATTTAAAGTTTTGCATATAAAAATCCTAAGAAAATCAATTTTTTGTGGAAAATACTAGTGATCACAGATTTTCGCTATTTTTGCTCTAACTCTTCTAGTTTGCCAGAAAACCGCATTTAAAGTTTTGCATATACAAATCCTAAGAAAATCAATTTTTGGTGGAAAATACTAGTGATCACAGATTTTCGTTATTTTTGCTCTAACTCTTCTAGTTTGCCAGAAAAACACATTTAAAGTTTTGCATATAAAAATCCTAAGCAAATCAATTTTGGTGGAAAATACTAGTGATCACAGATTTTCGCTATTTTTGCTCTAACTCTTCTAGTTTGCCAGAAAACCGCATTTAAAGTTTTGCATATAAAAATCCTAAGAAAATCAATTTTTGGTGGAAAATACTAGTGATCACAGATTTTCGTTATTTTTGCTCTAACTCTTCTAGTTTGCCAGAAAAAAACATTTAAAGTTTTGCATATAAAAATCCTAAGAAAATCAATTTTTGGTGGAAAATACTAGTGATCAGAAAAACGCATTTAAAGTTTTGCATATAAAAATCCTAAGAAAATCAATTTTTGGTGGAAAATACAAGTGATCACAGATTTTCGTTATTTTTGCTCTAACTCTTCTAGTTTGCCAGAAAAACACATTTAAAGTTTTGCATATAAAAATCCTAAGAAAATAAATTTTTGGTGGAAAATACTAGTGATACCAGATTTTCGTTATTTTTGCTCTAACTCTTCTAGTTTGCCAGAAAAACGCATTTAAAGTTTTGCGTATAAAAATCCTAAGAAAATCAATTTTTGGTGGAAAATACTAGTGATCACAGATTTTCGTTATTTTTGCTCTAACTCTTCTAGTTTGCCAGAAAAAAACATTTAAAGTTTTGCATATAAAAATCCTAAGAAAATCAATTTTTGGTGGAAAATACTAGTGATCAGAAAAACGCATTTAAAGTTTTGCATATAAAAATCCTAAGAAAATCAATTTTTGGTGGAAAATACAAGTGATCACAGATTTTCGTTATTTTTGCTCTAACTCTTCTAGTTTGCCAGAAAAACACATTTAAAGTTTTGCATATAAAAATCCTAAGAAAATAAATTTTTGGTGGAAAATACTAGTGATACCAGATTTTCGTTATTTTTGCTCTAACTCTTCTAGTTTGCCAGAAAAACGCATTTAAAGTTTTGCGTATAAAAATCCTAAGAAAATCAATTTTTGGTGGAAAATACTAGTGATCACAGATTTTCGTTATTTTTGCTCTAACTCTTCTAGTTTGCCAGAAAAACGCATTTAAAGTTTTGCATATAAAAATCCTAAGAAAATCAATTTTTGGTGGAAAATACTAGTGATCACAGATTTTCGTTATTTTTGCTCTAACTCTTCTAGTTTGCCAGAAAAAAACATTTAAAGTTTTGCATATAAAAATCCTAAGAAAATCAATTTTTGGTGGAAAATACAAGTGATCACAGATTTTCGTTATTTTTGCTCTAACTCTTCTAGTTTGCCAGAAAAACGCATATAACGGTTTGCATATAAAAATACTAAGAAAATAAATTTTTGTTGGTAAATACTAAAGATCACAGATTTTCGTTATTTTTGCTCTAACTCTTCTAGTTTGCCAGAAAAACGCATTTAAAGTTTTGCATATAAAAATCCTAAGAAAATCAATTTTTGGTGGAAAATACTAGTGATCACAGATTTTCGTTATTTTTGCTCTAACTCTTCTAGCTTGCCAGAAAAACGCATTCAAAGTTTTGCATATACAAATCCTAAGAAAATCAATTTTTGGTGGAAAATACTAGTGATCACAGATTTTCGTTATTTTTGCTCTAACTCTTCTAGTTTGCCAGAAAAACGCATTTAAAGTTTTGCATATAAAAATCCTAAGAAAATCAATTGTTGGTGGAAAATACTAGTGATCACAGATTTTCGTTATTTTTGCTCTAACTCTTCTAGTTTGCCAGAAAAACGCATTTAAAGTTTTGCATATAAAAATCCTAAGAAAATCAATTTTTTGTGGAAAATACTAGTGATCACAGATTTTCGTTATTTTTGCTCTAACTCTTCTAGTTTGCCAGAAAAACGCATTTAAAGTTTTGTATATAAAAATCCTAAGAAAATCAATTTTTTGTGGAAAATACTAGTGATCACAGATTTTCGTTATTTTTGCTCTTACTCTTCTAGTTTGCCAGAAAAACGCATTTAAAGTTTTGCATATAAAAATCCTAAGAAAATCAATTTTGGTGGAAAATACTAGTGATCACAGATTTTCGTTATTTTTGCTCTAACTCTTCTAGTTTGCCAGAAAAACGCATTTAAAGTTTTGCGTATAAAAATCCTAAGAAAATCAATTTTGGTGGAAAATACTAGTGATCACAGATTTTCGTTATTTTTGCTATAACTCTTCTAGTTTGCCAGAAAAACGCATTTAAAGTTTTGCGTATAAAAATCCTAAGAAAATCAATTTTTGGTGGAAAATACTAGTGACCACAGATTTTCGTTATTTTTGCTCTAACTCTTCTAGTTTGCCAGAAAAACGCATTTAAAGTTTTGCATATAAAAATCTTAAGAAAATCAATTTTTGGTGGAAAATACTAGTGATCACAGATTTTCGTTATTTTTGCTCTAACTCTTCTAGTTTGCCAGAAAAACGCATTTAAAGTTTTGCATATAAAAATCCTAAGAAAATCAATTTTTGGTGGAAAATACTAGTGATCACAGATTTTCGTTATTTTTGCTCTAACTCTTCTAGTTTGCCAGAAAAACGCATTTAAAGTTTTGCATATAAAAATCCTAAGAAAATCAATTTTTGGTGGAAAGTACTAGTGATCACAGATTTTCGTTATTTTGGCTCTAACTCTTCTAGTTTGCCAGAAAAACGCATTTAAAGTTTTGCATATAAAAATCCTAAGAAAATCAATTTTTGGTGGAAAATACTAGTGATCACAGATTTTCGTTATTTTTGCTCTTACTCTTCTAGTTTGCCAGAAAAACGCATTTAAAGTTTTGCATATAAAAATCCTAAGCAAATCAATTTTGGTGGAAAATACTAGTGATCACAGATTTTCGCTATTTTTGCTCTAACTCTTCTAGTTTGCCAGAAAACCGCATTTAAAGTTTTGCATATAAAAATCCTAAGAAAATCAATTTTTTGTGGAAAATACTAGTGATCACAGATTTTCGTTATTTTTGCTCTAACTCTTCTAGTTTGCCAGAAAAACGCATTTAAAGTTTTGCATATAAAAATCCTAAGAAAATCAATTTTTGGTGGAAAATACTAGTGATCAGAAAAACGCATTTAAAGTTTTGCATATAAAAATCCTAAGAAAATCAATTTTTGGTGGAAAATACAAGTGATCACAGATTTTCGTTATTTTTGCTCTAACTCTTCTAGTTTGCCAGAAAAACACATTTAAAGTTTTGCATATAAAAATCCTAAGAAAATCAATTTTGGTGGAAAATACTAGTGATCACAGATTTTCGCTATTTTTGCTCTAACTCTTCTAGTTTGCCAGAAAACCGCATTTAAAGTTTTGCATATAAAAATCCTAAGAAAATCAATTTATTGTGGAAAATACTAGTGATCACAGATTTTCGTTATTTTTGCTCTAACTCTTCTAGTTTGCCAGAAAAACGCATTTAAAGTTTTGCATATAAAAATCCTAAGAAAATCAATTTTTGGTGGAAAATACTAGTGATCAGAAAAACGCATTTAAAGTTTTGCATATAAAAATCCTAAGAAAATCAATTTTTGGTGGAAAATACAAGTGATCACAGATTTTCGTTATTTTTGCTCTAACTCTTCTAGTTTGCCAGAAAAACACATTTAAAGTTTTGCATATAAAAATCCTAAGCAAATCAATTTTGGTGGAAAATACTAGTGATCACAGATTTTCGCTATTTTTGCTCTAACTCTTCTAGTTTGCCAGAAAACCGCATTTAAAGTTTTGCATATAAAAATCCTAAGAAAATCAATTTTTGGTGGAAAATACTAGTGATCACAGATTTTCGTTATTTTTGCTCTAACTCTTCTAGTTTGCCAGAAAAAAACATTTAAAGTTTTGCATATAAAAATCCTAAGAAAATCAATTTTTGGTGGAAAATACTAGTGATCAGAAAAACGCATTTAAAGTTTTGCATATAAAAATCCTAAGAAAATCAATTTTTGGTGGAAAATACAAGTGATCACAGATTTTCGTTATTTTTGCTCTAACTCTTCTAGTTTGCCAGAAAAACACATTTAAAGTTTTGCATATAAAAATCCTAAGAAAATAAATTTTTGGTGGAAAATACTAGTGATACCAGATTTTCGTTATTTTTGCTATAACTCTTCTAGTTTGCCAGAAAAACGCATTTAAAGTTTTGCGTATAAAAATCCTAAGAAAATCAATTTTTGGTGGAAAATACTAGTGATCACAGATTTTCGTTATTTTTGCTCTAACTCTTCTAGTTTGCCAGAAAAACGCATTTAAAGTTTTGCATATAAAAATCCTAAGAAAATCAATTTTTGGTGGAAAATACTAGTGATCACAGATTTTCGTTATTTTTGCTCTAACTCTTCTAGTTTGCCAGAAAAAAACATTTAAAGTTTTGCATATAAAAATCCTAAGAAAATCAATTTTTGGTGGAAAATACAAGTGATCACAGATTTTCGTTATTTTTGCTCTAACTCTTCTAGTTTGCCAGAAAAACGCATATAACGGTTTGCATATAAAAATACTAAGAAAATAAATTTTTGTTGGTAAATACTAAAGATCACAGATTTTCGTTATTTTTGCTCTAACTCTTCTAGTTTGCCAGAAAAACGCATTTAAAGTTTTGCATATAAAAATCCTAAGAAAATCAATTTTTGGTGGAAAATACTAGTGATCAGAAAAACGCATTTAAAGTTTTGCATATAAAAATCCTAAGAAAATCAATTTTTGGTGGAAAATACAAGTGATCACAGATTTTCGTTATTTTTGCTCTAACTCTTCTAGTTTGCCAGAAAAACACATTTAAAGTTTTGCATATAAAAATCCTAAGAAAATCAATTTTGGTGGAAAATACTAGTGATCACAGATTTTCGCTATTTTTGCTCTAACTCTTCTAGTTTGCCAGAAAACCGCATTTAAAGTTTTGCATATAAAAATCCTAAGAAAATCAATTTTTTGTGGAAAATACTAGTGATCACAGATTTTCGTTATTTTTGCTCTAACTCTTCTAGTTTGCCAGAAAAACGCATTTAAAGTTTTGCATATAAAAATCCTAAGAAAATCAATTTTTGGTGGAAAATACTAGTGATCAGAAAAACGCATTTAAAGTTTTGCATATAAAAATCCTAAGAAAATCAATTTTTGGTGGAAAATACAAGTGATCACAGATTTTCGTTATTTTTGCTCTAACTCTTCTAGTTTGCCAGAAAAACACATTTAAAGTTTTGCATATAAAAATCCTAAGCAAATCAATTTTGGTGGAAAATACTAGTGATCACAGATTTTCGCTATTTTTGCTCTAACTCTTCTAGTTTGCCAGAAAACCGCATTTAAAGTTTTGCATATAAAAATCCTAAGAAAATCAATTTTTGGTGGAAAATACTAGTGATCACAGATTTTCGTTATTTTTGCTCTAACTCTTCTAGTTTGCCAGAAAAAAACATTTAAAGTTTTGCATATAAAAATCCTAAGAAAATCAATTTTTGGTGGAAAATACTAGTGATCAGAAAAACGCATTTAAAGTTTTGCATATAAAAATCCTAAGAAAATCAATTTTTGGTGGAAAATACAAGTGATCACAGATTTTCGTTATTTTTGCTCTAACTCTTCTAGTTTGCCAGAAAAACACATTTAAAGTTTTGCATATAAAAATCCTAAGAAAATAAATTTTTGGTGGAAAATACTAGTGATACCAGATTTTCGTTATTTTTGCTATAACTCTTCTAGTTTGCCAGAAAAACGCATTTAAAGTTTTGCGTATAAAAATCCTAAGAAAATCAATTTTTGGTGGAAAATACTAGTGATCACAGATTTTCGTTATTTTTGCTCTAACTCTTCTAGTTTGCCAGAAAAACGCATTTAAAGTTTTGCATATAAAAATCCTAAGAAAATCAATTTTTGGTGGAAAATACTAGTGATCACAGATTTTCGTTATTTTTGCTCTAACTCTTCTAGTTTGCCAGAAAAAAACATTTAAAGTTTTGCATATAAAAATCCTAAGAAAATCAATTTTTGGTGGAAAATACAAGTGATCACAGATTTTCGTTATTTTTGCTCTAACTCTTCTAGTTTGCCAGAAAAACGCATATAACGGTTTGCATATAAAAATACAGTGCACTCGGGAAAACGTCAACACTCGTTTACGTCAACATCCCAAAACGTCAACCCTTTTTTTTTTACATTGCCTACTCTAAAACGTCAACCCAACCATAAAGCTCTAAAACGTCAACTCTGAATAAAATAAAATTTCGAATTTAGCAGCAGTTAAAATACACACATTTGTACACACACACATTTATTTTATGAAATCAATTCAGAAATTGGGGATCCGCCTGGATAATGTTTCTAATTCGTGTAAAATTGAGGAGTTGGAAGTGATCGATGATGAGGAGAACGATTTAGATACAAATGTGCAGACAATAAAACATAGCGAAGCCGTCGAAATATTTAACAGGGCTTTGGATTGGGTTCAATGCGAAAATGTTGAGCAAAATGACTTAAATGTATTAGGACGTTTAAGAGAGAAGGCTCTCTTCCAAGTGTTGGATAGAAAAAAACAGCAGAAAAAAATAACAGATTTTTTTTAAATTCATATGTGTGCATGTAAAATTAAAAATATGATCTCATTTAAAATGTATTCTTTTAGTTCCAGTTGTCTTCTATGGTTTTAGTCAGGTTGAATGCCTTTTTTATTTCCTTTTTGAATTAGTTTATGTTTGGATTTAGTTTATAATTAATAAAAACGTTTAAAAGCACATTATCGATATGTTTTTTATTTAAAAATTTTACATTTGTAAACGTCAACAATTTGTTAAACGTCAACACCCGCGGTTTTAATTAGTTGACGTTTTCCAGAGTGCACTGTACTAAGAAAATAAATTTTTGTTGGTAAATACTAAAGATCACAGATTTTCGTTATTTTTGCTCTAACTCTTCTAGTTTGCCAGAAAAACGCATTTAAAGTTTTGCATATAAAAATCCTAAGAAAATCAATTTTTGGTGGAAAATACTAGTGATCACAGATTTTCGTTATTTTTGCTCTAACTCTTCTAGCTTGCCAGAAAAACGCATTCAAAGTTTTGCATATACAAATCCTAAGAAAATCAATTTTTGGTGGAAAATACTAGTGATCACAGATTTTCGTTATTTTTGCTCTAACTCTTCTAGTTTGCCAGAAAAACGCATTTAAAGTTTTGCATATAAAAATCCTAAGAAAATCAATTGTTGGTGGAAAATACTAGTGATCACAGATTTTCGTTATTTTTGCTCTAACTCTTCTAGTTTGCCAGAAAAACGCATTTAAAGTTTTGTATATAAAAATCCTAAGAAAATCAATTTTTGGTGGAAAATACTAGTGATCACAGATTTTCGTTATTTTTGCTCTAACTCTTCTAGTTTGCCAGAAAAACACATTTAAAGTTTTGCATATAAAAATCCTAAGCAAATCAATTTTGGTGGAAAATACTAGTGATCACAGATTTTCGCTATTTTTGCTCTAACTCTTCTAGTTTGCCAGAAAACCGCATTTAAAGTTTTGCATATAAAAATCCTAAGAAAATCAATTTTTTGTGGAAAATACTAGTGATCACAGATTTTCGTTATTTTTGCTCTAACTCTTCTAGTTTGCCAGAAAAAAACATTTAAAGTTTTGCATATAAAAATCCTAAGAAAATCAATTTTTGGTGGAAAATACTAGTGATCAGAAAAACGCATTTAAAGTTTTGCATATAAAAATCCTAAGAAAATCAATTTTTGGTGGAAAATACAAGTGATCACAGATTTTCGTTATTTTTGCTCTAACTCTTCTAGTTTGCCAGAAAAACACATTTAAAGTTTTGCATATAAAAATCCTAAGAAAATAAATTTTTGGTGGAAAATACTAGTGATACCAGATTTTCGTTATTTTTGCTATAACTCTTCTAGTTTGCCAGAAAAACGCATTTAAAGTTTTGCGTATAAAAATCCTAAGAAAATCAATTTTTGGTGGAAAATACTAGTGATCACAGATTTTCGTTATTTTTGCTCTAACTTTTCTAGTTTGCCAGAAAAACACATTTAAAGTTTAGCATATAAAAATCCTAAGAAAATAAATTTTTGGTGGAAAATACTAGTGATACCAGATTTTCGTTATTTTTGCTATAACTCTTCTAGTTTGCCAGAAAAACGCATTTAAAGTTTTGCGTATAAAAATCCTAAGAAAATCAATTTTTGGTGGAAAATACTAGTGATCACAGATTTTCGTTATTTTTGCTCTAACTCTTCTAGTTTGCCAGAAAAACGCATTTAAAGTTTTGCATATAAAAATCCTAAGAAAATCAATTTTTGGTGGAAAATACTAGTGATCACAGATTTTCGTTATTTTTGCTCTAACTCTTCTAGTTTGCCAGAAAAAAACATTTAAAGTTTTGCATATAAAAATCCTAAGAAAATCAATTTTTGGTGGAAAATACAAGTGATCACAGATTTTCGTTATTTTTGCTCTAACTCTTCTAGTTTGCCAGAAAAACGCATATAACGGTTTGCATATAAAAATACTAAGAAAATAAATTTTTGTTGGTAAATACTAAAGATCACAGATTTTCGTTATTTTTGCTCTAACTCTTCTAGTTTGCCAGAAAAACGCATTTAAAGTTTTGCATATAAAAATCCTAAGAAAATCAATTTTTGGTGGAAAATACTAGTGATCACAGATTTTCGTTATTTTTGCTCTAACTCTTCTAGTTTGCCAGAAAAACGCATTTAAAGTTTTGCATATAAAAATCCTAAGAAAATCAATTTTTGGTGGAAAATACTAGTGATCACAGATTTTCGTTATTTTTGCTCTAACTCTTCTAGTTTGCCAGAAAAACGCATTTAAAGTTTTGCATACAAAAATCCTAAGAAAATCAATTTTTGGTGGAAAATACTAGTGATCACAGATTTTCGTTATTTTTGCTCTAACTCTTCTAGTTTGCCAGAAAAACGCATTCAAAGTTTTGCATATAAAAATCCTAAGAAAATCAATTTTTGGTGGAAAATACTAGTGATCACAGATTTTCGTTATTTTTGCTCTAACTCTTCTAGTTTGCCAGAAAAACGCATTCAAAGTTTTGCATATACAAATCCTAAGAAAATCAATTTTTGGTGGAAAATACTAGTGATCACAGATTTTCGTTATTTTTGCTCTAACTCTTCTAGTTTGCCAGAAAAACGCATTTAAAGTTTTGCATATAAAAATCCTAAGAAAATCAATTGTTGGTGGAAAATACTAGTGATCACAGATTTTCGTTATTTTTGCTCTAACTCTTCTAGTTTGCCAGAAAAACGCATTTAAAGTTTTGTATATAAAAATCCTAAGAAAATCAATTTTTTGTGGAAAATACTAGTGATCACAGATTTTCGTTATTTTTGCTCTTACTCTTCTAGTTTGCCAGAAAAACGCATTTAAAGTTTTGCATATAAAAATCCTAAGAAAATCAATTTTGGTGGAAAATACTAGTGATCACAGATTTTCGTTATTTTTGCTCTAACTCTTCTAGTTTGCCAGAAAAACGCATTTAAAGTTTTGCATATAAAAATCCTAAGAAAATCAATTTTTGGTGGAAAATACAAGTGATCACAGATTTTCGTTATTTTTGCTATAACTCTTCTAGTTTGCCAGAAAAACGCATTTAAAGTTTTGCGTATAAAAATCCTAAGAAAATCAATTTTTGGTGGAAAATACTAGTGACCACAGATTTTCGTTATTTTTGCTCTAACTCTTCTAGTTTGCCAGAAAAACGCATTTAAAGTTTTGCATATAAAAATCCTAAGAAAATCAATTTTTGGTGGAAAATACTAGTGATCACAGATTTTCGTTATTTTTGCTCTAACTCTTCTAGTTTGCTAGAAAAACGCATTTAAAGTTTTGCATATAAAAATCCTAAGAAAATCAATTTTTGGTGGAAAATACTAGTGATCAGAGAAACGCATTTAAAGTTTTGCATATAAAAATCCTAAGAAAATCAATTTTTGGTGGAAAATACTAGTGATCACAGATTTTCGTTATTTTTGCTCTAACTCTTCTAGTTTGCTAGAAAAACGCATTTAAAGTTTTGCATATAAAAATCCTAAGAAAATCAATTTTTGGTGGAAAATACTAGTGATCAGAAAAACGCATTTAAAGTTTTGCATATAAAAATCCTAAGAAAATCAATTTTTGGTGGAAAATACTAGTGATCACAGATTTTCGTTATTTTTGCTCTAACTCTTCTAGTTTGCCAGAAAAACGCATTTAAAGTTTTGCATATAAAAATCCTAAGAAAATCAATTTTGGTGGAAAATACTAGTGATCACAGATTTTCGTTATTTTTGCTCTAACTCTTCTAGTTTGCCAGAAAAACACATTTAAAGTTTTGCATATAAAAATCCTAAGAAAATAAATTTTTGGTGGAAAATACTAGTGATACCAGATTTTCGTTATTTTTGCTCTAACTCTTCTAGTTTGCCAGAAAAAAACATTTAAAGTTTTGCATATAAAAATCCTAAGAAAATCAATTTTTGGTGGAAAATACAAGTGATCACAGATTTTCGTTATTTTTGCTCTAACTCTTCTAGTTTGCCAGAAAAACGCATTTAAAGTTTTGCATATAAAAATCCTAAGAAAATCAATTTTGGTGGAAAATACTAGTGATCACAGATTTTCGTTATTTTTGCTCTAACTCTTCTAGTTTGCCAGAAAAACGCATTTAAAGTTTTGCATATAAAAATCCTAAGAAAATCAATTTTGGTGGAAAATACTAGTGATCACAGATTTTCGTTATTTTTGCTCTAACTCTTCTAGTTTGCCAGAAAAACGCATTTAAAGTTTTGCATATAAAAATCCTAAGAAAATCAATTTTTGGTGGAAAATACTAGTGATCACAGATTTTCGTTATTTTTGCTCTAACTCTTCTAGTTTGCCAGAAAAAAACATTTAAAGTTTTGCATATAAAAATCCTAAGAAAATCAATTTTTGGTGGAAAATACAAGTGATCACAGATTTTCGTTATTTTTGCTCTAACTCTTCTAGTTTGCCAGAAAAACGCATATAACGGTTTGCATATAAAAATACTAAGAAAATAAATTTTTGTTGGTAAATACTAAAGATCACAGATTTTCGTTATTTTTGCTCTAACTCTTCTAGTTTGCCAGAAAAACGCATTTAAAGTTTTGCATATAAAAATCCTAAGAAAATCAATTTTTGGTGGAAAATACTAGTGATCACAGATTTTCGTTATTTTTGCTCTAACTCTTCTAGTTTGCCAGAAAAACGCATTTAAAGTTTTGCATATAAAAATCCTAAGAAAATCAATTTTTGGTGGAAAATACTAGTGATCACAGATTTTCGTTATTTTTGCTCTAACTCTTCTAGTTTGCCAGAAAAACGCATTTAAAGTTTTGCATACAAAAATCCTAAGAAAATCAATTTTTGGTGGAAAATACTAGTGATCACAGATTTTCGTTATTTTTGCTCTAACTCTTCTAGTTTGCCAGAAAAACGCATTCAAAGTTTTGCATATAAAAATCCTAAGAAAATCAATTTTTGGTGGAAAATACTAGTGATCACAGATTTTCGTTATTTTTGCTCTAACTCTTCTAGTTTGCCAGAAAAACGCATTCAAAGTTTTGCATATACAAATCCTAAGAAAATCAATTTTTGGTGGAAAATACTAGTGATCACAGATTTTCGTTATTTTTGCTCTAACTCTTCTAGTTTGCCAGAAAAACGCATTTAAAGTTTTGCATATAAAGATCCTAAGAAAATCAATTGTTGGTGGAAAATACTAGTGATCACAGATTTTCGTTATTTTTGCTCTAACTCTTCTAGTTTGCCAGAAAAACGCATTTAAAGTTTTGCATATAAAAATCCTAAGAAAATCAATTTTTGGTGGAAAATACAAGTGATCACAGATTTTCGTTATTTTTGCTATAACTCTTCTAGTTTGCCAGAAAAACGCATTTAAAGTTTTGCGTATAAAAATCCTAAGAAAATCAATTTTTGGTGGAAAATACTAGTGACCACAGATTTTCGTTATTTTTGCTCTTACTCTTCTAGTTTGCCAGAAAAACGCATTTAAAGTTTTGCATATAAAAATCCTAAGAAAATCAATTTTTGGTGGAAAATACTAGTGATCACAGATTTTCGTTATTTTTGCTCTAACTCTTCTAGTTTGCCAGAAAAAAACATTTAAAGTTTTGCATATAAAAATCCTAAGAAAATCAATTTTTGGTGGAAAATACTAGTGATCAGAGAAACGCATTTAAAGTTTTGCATATAAAAATCCTAAGAAAATCAATTTTTGGTGGAAAATACTAGTGATCACAGATTTTCGTTATTTTTGCTCTAACTCTTCTAGTTTGCTAGAAAAACGCATTTAAAGTTTTGCATATAAAAATCCTAAGAAAATCAATTTTTGGTGGAAAATTCTAGTGATCACAGATTTTCGTTATTTTTGCTCTAACTCTTCTAGTTTGCCAGAAAAACGCATTTAAAGTTTTGCATATAAAAATCCTAAGAAAATCAATTTTTGGTGGAAAATACTAGTGATCACAGATTTTCGTTATTTTTGCTCTAACTCTTCTAGTTTGCCAGAAAAACGCATTTAAAGTTTTGCATATAAAAATCCTAAGAAAATCAATTTTGGTGGAAAATACTAGTGATCACAGATTTTCGCTATTTTTGCTCTAACTCTTCTAGTTTGCCAGAAAAACGCATTTAAAGTTTTGTATATAAAAATCCTAAGAAAATCAATTTTTTGTGGAAAATACTAGTGATCACAGATTTTCGTTATTTTTGCTCTAACTCTTCTAGTTTGCCAGAAAAACTCATTTAAAGTTTTGCATATAAAAATCCTAAGAAAATCAATTTTGGTGGAAAATACTAGTGATCACAGATTTTCGTTATTTTTGCTCTAACTCTTCAAGTTTGCCAGAAAAACGCATTTAAAGTTTTGCATATAAAAATCCTAAGAAAATCAATTTTGGTGGAAAATACTAGTGATCACAGATTTTCGCTATTTTTGCTCTAACTCTTCTAGTTTGCCAGAAAAACGCATTTAAAGTTTTGTATATAAAAATCCTAAGAAAATCAATTTTTTGTGGAAAATACTAGTGATCACAGATTTTCGTTATTTTTGCTCTAACTCTTCTAGTTTGCCAGAAAAACGCATTTAAAGTTTTGCATATAAAAATCCTAAGAAAATCAATTTTGGTGGAAAATACTAGTGATCACAGATTTTCGTTATTTTTGCTCTAACTCTTCTAGTTTGCCAGAAAAACGCATTTAAAGTTTTGCATATAAAAATCAATTTTTGGTGGAAAATACAAGTGATCACAGATTTTCGTTATTTTTGCTCTAACTCTTCTAGTTTGCCAGAAAAACGCATTTAAAGTTTTGCATATAAAAATCCTAAGAAAATCAATTTTGGTGGAAAATACTAGTGATCACAGATTTTCGCTATTTTTGCTCTAACTCTTCTAGTTTGCCAGAAAAACGCATTTAAAGTTTTGTATATAAAAATCCTAAGAAAATCAATTTTTTGTGGAAAATACTAGTGATCACAGATTTTCGTTATTTTTGCTCTAACTCTTCTAGTTTGCCAGAAAAACGCATTTAAAGTTTTGCATATAAAAATCCTAAGAAAATCAATTTTGGTGGAAAATACTAGTGATCACAGATTTTCGTTATTTTTGCTCTAACTCTTCTAGTTTGCCAGAAAAACGCATTTAAAGTTTTGCATATAAAAATCAATTTTTGGTGGAAAATACAAGTGATCACAGATTTTCGTTATTTTTGCTCTAACTCTTCTAGTTTGCCAGAAAAACGCATATAACCGTTTGCATATAAAAATACTAAGAAAATAAATTTTTGTTGGAAAATACTAAAGATCACAGATTTTCGTTATTTTTGCTCTAACTCTTCTAGTTTGCCAGAAAAACGCATTTAAAGTTTTGCATATAAAAATCCTAAGAAAATCAATCTTTGGTGGAAAATACTAGTGATCACAGATTTTCGTTATTTTTGCTCTAACTCTTCTAGTTTGCCAGAAAAACGCATTTAAAGTTTTGCATATAAAAATCCTAAGAAAATCAATTTTTGGTGGAAAATACTAGTGATCACAGATTTTCGTTATTTTTGCTCTAACTCTTCTAGTTTGCCAGAAAAACGCATTTAAAGTTTTGCATACAAAAATCCTAAGAAAATCAATTTTTGGTGGAAAATACTAGTGATCACAGATTTTCGTTATTTTTGCTCTAACTCTTCTAGTTTGCCAGAAAAACGCATTTAAAGTTTTGCATATAAAAATCCTAAGAAAATCAATTTTTGGTGGAAAATACTAGTGATCACAGATTTTCGTTATTTTTGCTCTAACTCTTCTAGTTTGCCAGAAAAACGCATTTAAAGTTTTGTATATAAAAATCCTAAGAAAATCAATTTTTTGTGGAAAATACTAGTGATCACAGATTTTCGTTATTTTTGCTCTAACTCTTCTAGTTTGCCAGAAAAACGCATTTAAAATTTTTGCATATAAAAATCCTAAGAAAATCAATTTTGGTGGAAAATACTAGTGATCACAGATTTTCGTTATTTTTGCTCTAACTCTTCTAGTTTGCCAGAAAAACGCATTTAAAGTTTTGCATATAAAAATCAATTTTTGGTGGAAAATACAGGTGATCACAGATTTTCGTTATTTTTGCTCTAACTCTTCTAGTTTGCCAGAAAAACGCATATAACGGTTTGCATATAAAAATACTAAGAAAATAAATTTTTGTTGGAAAATACTAAAGATCACAGATTTTCGTTATTTTTGCTCTAACTCTTCTAGTTTGCCAGAAAAACGCATTTAAAGTTTGGCATATAAAAATCCTAAGAAAATCAATTTTTGGTGGAAAATACTAGTGATCACAGATTTTCGTTATTTTTGCTCTAACTCTTCTAGTTTGCCAGAAAAACGCATTTAAAGTTTTGCATATAAAAATCCTAAGAAAATCAATTTTTGGTGGAAAATACTAGTGATCACAGATTTTCGTTATTTTTGCTCTAACTCTTCTAGTTTGCCAGAAAAACGCATTTAAAGTTTTGCATACAAAAATCCTAAGAAAATCAATTTTTGGTGGAAAATACTAGTGATCACAGATTTTCGTTATTTTTGCTCTAACTCTTCTAGTTTGCCAGAAAAACGCATTTAAAGTTTTGCATATAAAAATCCTAAGAAAATCAATTTTTGGTGGAAAATACTAGTGATCACAGATTTTCGTTATTTTTGCTCTAACTCTTCTAGTTTGCCAGAAAAACGCATTTAAAGTTTTGCATATAAAAATCCTAAGAAAATCAATTTTTGGTGGAAAATACAAGTGATCACAGATTGTAGTTATTTTTGCTCTAACTCTTCTAGTTTGCCAGAAAAACGCATTTAAAGTTTTGCATATAAAAATCCTAAGAAAATCAATTTTTGGTGGAAAATACTAGTGATCACAGATTTTCGTTATTTTTGCTCTAACTCTTCTAGTTTGCCAGAAAAACGCATTTAAAGTTTTGCATATAAAAATCCTAAGAAAATCAATTTTTGGTGGAAAATACTAGTGATCACAGATTTTCGTTATTTTTGCTCTAACTCTTCTAGTTTGCCAGAAAAACGCATTTAAAGTTTTGCATATAAA
This sequence comes from Pollenia labialis, assembly GCA_949318255.1. NCBI lineage: Eukaryota > Metazoa > Arthropoda > Insecta > Diptera > Polleniidae > Pollenia > Pollenia labialis. The sequence continues at coordinate 73,587,071 of OX439142.1, forward strand.
AATACTAAGAAAATCAATTTTTGGTGGAAACTACTAGTGATCACAGATTTTCGTTATTTTTGCTCTAACTCTTCTAGTTTGCCAGAAAAACGCATTTAAAGTTTTGCATATAAAAATCCTAAGAAAATCAATTTTTGGTGGAAAATACTAGTGATCACAGATTTTCGTTATTTTTGCTCTAACTCTTCTAGTTTGCCAGAAAAACGCATTTAAAGTTTTGCATATAAAAATACTAAGAAAATCAATTTTTGGTGGAAAATACTAGTGATCACAGATTTTCGTTATTTTTGCTCTAACTCTTCTAGTTTGCCAGAAAAACGCATTTAAAGTTTTGCATATAAAAATCCTAAGAAAATCAATTTTTGGTGGAAAATACTAGTGATCACAGATTTTCGTTATTTTTGCTCTAACTCTTCTAGTTTGCCAGAAAAACGCATTTAAAGTTTTGCATATAAAAATCCTAAGAAAATCAATTTTTGGTGGAAAATACTAGTGATCACAGATTTTCGTTATTTTTGCTCTAACTCTTCTAGTTTGCCAGAAAAACGCATTTAAAGTTTTGCATATAAAAATCCTAAGAAAATCAATTTTTGGTGGAAAATACTAGTGATCACAGATTTTCGTTATTTTTGCTCTAACTCTTCTAGTTTGCCAGAAAAACGCATTTAAAGTTTTGCATATAAAAATCCTAAGAAAATCAATTTTTGGTGGAAAATACTAGTGATCACAGATTTTCGTTATTTTTGCTCTAACTCTTCTAGTTTGCCAGAAAAACGCATTTAAAGTTTTGCATATAAAAATCCTAAGAAAATCAATTTTTGGTGGAAAATACTAGTGATCACAGATTTTCGTTATTTTTGCTCTAACTCTTCTAGTTTGCCAGAAAAACGCATTCAAAGTTTTGCATATACAAATCCTAAGAAAATCAATTTTTGGTGGAAAATACTAGTGATCACAGATTTTCGTTATTTTTGCTCTAACTCTTCTAGTTTGCCAGAAAAACGCATTTAAAGTTTTGCATATAAAAATCCTAAGAAAATCAATTGTTGGTGGAAAATACTAGTGATCACAGATTTTCGTTATTTTTGCTCTAACTCTTCTAGTTTGCCAGAAAAACGCATTTAAAGTTTTGCATATAAAAATCCTAAGAAAATCAATTTTTGGTGGAAAATACAAGTGATCACAGATTGTCGTTATTTTTGCTCTAACTCTTCTAGTTTGCCAGAAAAACGCATTTAAAGTTTTGCATATAAAAATACTAAGAAAATCAATTTTTGGTGGAAAATACTAGTGATCACAGATTTTCGTTATTTTTGCTCTAACTCTTCTAGTTTGCCAGAAAAACGCATTTAAAGTTTTGCATATAAAAATCCTAAGAAAATCAATTTTTGGTGGAAAATACTAGTGATCACAGATTTTCGTTATTTTTGCTCTAACTCTTCTAGTTTGCCAGAAAAACGCATTTAAAGTTTTGCATATAAAAATCCTAAGAAAATCAATTTTTGGTGGAAAATACAAGTGATCACAGATTTTCGTTATTTTTGCTCTAACTCTTCTAGTTTGCCAGAAAAACGCATTTAAAGTTTTGCATATAAAAATCCTAAGAAAATCAATTTTTGGTGGAAAATACTAGTGATCACAGATTTTCGTTATTTTTGCTCTAACTCTTCTAGTTTGCCAGAAAAACGCATTTAAAGTTTTGCATATAAAAATCCTAAGAAAATCAATTTTTGGTGGAAAATACAAGTGATCACAGATTTTCGTTATTTTTGCTCTAACTCTTCTAGTTTGCCAGAAAAACGCATTTAAAGTTTTGCATATAAAAATCCTAAGAAAATCAATTTTTGGTGGAAAATACTAGTGATCACAGATTTTCGTTATTTTTGCTCTAACTCTTCTAGTTTGCCAGAAAAACGCATTTAAAGTTTTGCATATAAAAATCCTAAGAAAATCAATTTTTGGTGGAAAATACTAGTGATCACAGATTTTCGTTATTTTTGCTCTAACTCTTCTAGTTTGCCAGAAAAACGCATTTAAAGTTTTGCATATAAAAATCCTAAGAAAATCAATTTTTGGTGGAAAATACAAGTGATCACAGATTTTCGTTATTTTTGCTCTAACTCTTCTAGTTTGCCAGAAAAACGCATTTAAAGTTTTGCATATAAAAATCCTTAGAAAATCAATTTTTGGTGGAAAATACTAGTGATCACAGATTTTCGTTATTTTTGCTCTAACTCTTCTAGTTTGCCAGAAAAACGCATTTAAAGTTTTGCATATAAAAATCCTAAGAAAATCAATTTTTGGTGGAAAATACAAGTGATCACAGATTTTCGTTATTTTTGCTCTAACTCTTCTAGTTTGCCAGAAAAACGCATTTAAAGTTTTGCATATTAAAATCCTAAGAAAATCAATTTTTGGTGGAAAATACTAGTGATCACAGATTTTCGTTATTTTTGCTCTAACTCTTCTAGTTTGCCAGAAAAACGCATTTAAAGTTTTGCATACAAAAATCCTAAGAAAATCAATTTTTGGTGGAAAATACTAGTGATCACAGATTTTCGTTATTTTTGCTCTAACTCTTCTAGTTTGCCAGAAAAACGCATTTAAAGTTTTGCATATAAAAATCCTAAGAAAATCAATTTTTGGTGGAAAATACTAGTGATCACAGATTTTCGTTATTTTTGCTCTAACTCTTCTAGTTTGCCAGAAAAACGCATTCAAAGTTTTGCATATACAAATCCTAAGAAAATCAATTTTTGGTGGAAAATACTAGTGATCACAGATTTTCGTTATTTTTGCTCTAACTCTTCTAGTTTGCCAGAAAAACGCATTTAAAGTTTTGCATATAAAAATCCTAAGAAAATCAATTGTTGGTGGAAAATACTAGTGATCACAGATTTTCGTTATTTTTGCTCTAACTCTTCTAGTTTGCCAGAAAAACGCATTTAAAGTTTTGCATATAAAAATCCTAAGAAAATCAATTTTTGGTGGAAAATACAAGTGATCACAGATTGTCGTTATTTTTGCTCTAACTCTTCTAGTTTGCCAGAAAAACGCATTTAAAGTTTTGCATATAAAAATACTAAGAAAATCAATTTTTGGTGGAAAATACTAGTGATCACAGATTTTCGTTATTTTTGCTCTAACTCTTCTAGTTTGCCAGAAAAACGCATTTAAAGTTTTGCATATAAAAATCCTAAGAAAATCAATTTTTGGTGGAAAATACTAGTGATCACAGATTTTCGTTATTTTTGCTCTAACTCTTCTAGTTTGCCAGAAAAACGCATTTAAAGTTTTGCATATAAAAATCCTAAGAAAATCAATTTTTGGTGGAAAATACTAGTGATCACAGATTTTTGTTATTTTTGCTCTAACTCTTCTAGTTTGCCAGAAAAACGCATTTAAAGTTTTGCATATAAAAATACTAAGAAAATCAATTTTTGGTGGAAAATACTAGTGATCACAGATTTTCGTTATTTTTGCTCTAACTCTTCTAGTTTGCCAGAAAAACGCATTTAAAGTTTTGCATATAAAAATCCTAAGAAATTAATATAAAAAATAATATTAAATGTCGTTTTATATCCTCCAGCATATCCCTGAATAGAAATAACAACCTGTCTAATGCAGACAAAATTGAATATATATTTATTGAAATTATATCAAATGGTAACAAATTACTGCTAGGATGTGTATACCGACCTCATCGTAATGTGCCCACCGATACTTTTCTTAACTATCTAGGAGAACTTTCTCTCTCATATGCTGATATTGTTATTGCCGGCGATTTTAATGCAAACTTACTAATTGAAACAACATTTCCTGACGATCTGTTGTCTCTTGGGATTAAACCTGTTAATTGTTCTGTACCTACTCATTTTTCTTCGTCGTCAAACACGCTGCTCGACTTGTTTCTTGTTTGTAATAAATCCAAAGTTCTGTTATATGATCAGCTATCTGTTCCTTGTTTCTCGAATCATGATCTAATTTTTACCACATATGATTTCAGTCTAAACCACTTTGATCAAAAATTTACGTATCGTGACTTCAAACATGTAAATTATCAAACTCTGGATGAACATTTTTCAAATATTAACTGGAACTCTATTTACCACATGGCATCTGTAAATGAACAAATATCCTTTTTCGAAGATAAAATTACCTATTTGTACGATTTATTTATACCGCAAAAAACAAAAATCATAAATCATTGCACTCGACCATGGTTCTGCTCAGCAATAAGTAACCGGATAAAGCAAAGAGATTTATCTTACTCTCGATGGAAACGTTTTAAAATCCCACAGTTATATAATGACTACCGAAGACTTAGAGCTGAAGTAACTAAAGAAATAAGGAAAGCTAAAATTCGATTTTATGCTGAAAAATTCCAAAATGCTGCAACCAGCAAAAAGACGTGGCAAACAATTCATGATATCGGAATTGGCAAAAAAGATATTAACATTCAACACAACTTAACTGCTGACGAACATAACAACATATTTTCTACCATACCATCTGCTGATAATAACATTTTAACAAACAATTACCTTACTACCATTGAAAATGTCAATATAAGTAGTGAATTTAAGTTTCGCTGTGTTAATAGTGCAGAAGTATTATCATGCTTAATGGCGATAAAGTCTAATTCCATTGGCTATGACAATATAGATCCCCGTTTCATAAAAATCCTACTACCAAGGCTTTTACCATTTCTTACACATATTTTCAACACTATTTTTACAACTTGCGTCTACCCCAGCAACTGGAAACAGGCTAAAATAATTCCGGTTCCAAAATCTAACTCCGAATTCAGGCCAATAGCGATACTCCCATATATTTCTAAAGTAATGGAAAAACTGATGTACCTACAGATTAATGAGCATATACAAAGTTTCAGTCTATTATCACCCCTTCAATCTGGATTCCGATCGAAGCATAGTTGTGTTACTGCTTTAATTAACCTGTGTGAAGATATTCGTATGGACATTGATGTGGGAAAGTTAAATATTCTTGTACTACTGGATCACTCAAAAGCTTTCGACACTGTTGACCACTCCATGTTGAGTATTAAACTACAAAAATTGTTTCGATTTTCCTCAACATCTAACAGATTACTCAGATCGTATTTATCAAATAGACGCCAATCGGTATTCTTAAATAATGGATATTCATCTTCCATCCCAGTTCCTAAAGGAGTTCCACAAGGATCAATTTTGGGGCCACTACTGTTCTCAATGTATATAAATGACTTACCACAATGTCTAAAATATACAAAGGTCCACATGTATGCAGATGATGTGCAAATATACATTGATAGTACGGTACAGCTTATTGAAGAAAATGTTGATAAGTTGAATACTGATTTGAACAACGTCTACAACTGGGCCACTGCCAACAAACTTTTAATTAATCCTCATAAGTCAAAATGCCTTATTATACACAAAAAAAAAACTCGGGTAAACTTGAACTTTGATATCTTGCTAAATAACCAGAAAGTTGAATGTGTATCATCTGCAAAAAATCTTGGTGTCATTTTCAACAACTACTTGGATTGGTCAAGCCACATCAGAAAAGCCGCTGCAAAAACATACCTAAGGTTACGAGAATTATGGCCTACACAATTTCTTACACCTCTTGATACTAGAATTTTGATAGCAAAAACATATTTAATACCTCAATTATTATATGGTAGTGAAATTTTCACTAGCTGTGACTCTGCAAGTAATAACATACTACGCAAAACATATAACAACATTATTAGATACGTATACGGTTTACGCAAATATGAACACATATCGTCATTTTTAAACAAACTTTACAAAATATCTTTGAAAAATTTTATGGATATGAAAATACTTGTCATGATGCACAAAATCATATATACAAAGGAACCATCTTATTTATATAATCGCATAGTATTTGCAAGATCCAATAGAGGAAACAAACTTATTCCATGTAGTCATCGTAGCCTTGTCTCTGAGTACCAATTTTTCGTATATTCTATCCGTCTTTGGAACTCACTTCCTAATTCTCTCCAAACAAACAACAACGCTAGAGATTTTAAAAAAGTTTTACTTGCACATTTTACTTAAAAACCATTAATTTTAATTATTCCCAATAAAATATATTTTGTATGTCTAATATAGTATAATAATTAGTAAACATTGTATTGTTATTTATAATTTATAATTTTTAATTATTGTATAATTTGTTATTCACTAATGTATTATCTACTACACAATCTACTTTTTTATAACAAACTTAATTCGCATACTATAATTATAAGATTTAAATCTTGTTGTATGCGATATACAAATAAATAAATAAATAAATAAATAAATAAAAAATAAAATACTAGTGATCACAGATTTTCGTTATTTTTGCTCTAACTCTTCTAGTTTGCCAGAAAAACGCATTTAAAGTTTTGCATATAAAAATACTAAGAAAATCAATTTTTGGTGGAAAATACTAGTGATCACAGATTTTCGTTATTTTTGCTCTAACTCTTCTAGTTTGCCAGAAAAACGCATTTAAAGTTTTGCATATAAAAATCCTAAGAAAATCAATTTTTGGTGGAAAATACTAGTGATCACAGATTTTCGTTATTTTTGCTCTAACTCTTCTAGTTTGCCAGAAAAACGCATTTAAAGTTTTGCATATTAAAATACTAAGAAAATCAATTTTTGGTGGAAAATACTAGTGATCACAGATTTTCGTTATTTTTGCTCTAACTCTTCTAGTTTGCCAGAAAAACGCATTTAAAGTTTTGCATATAAAAATCCTAAGAAAATCAATTTTTGGTGGAAAATACTAGTGATCACAGATTTTCGTTATTTTTGCTCTAACTCTTCTAGTTTGCCAGAAAAACGCATTTAAAGTTTTGCATATAAAAATACTAAGAAAATCAATTTTTGGTGGAAAATACTAGTGATCACAGATTTTCGTTATTTTTGCTCTAACTCTTCTAGTTTGCCAGAAAAACGCATTTAAAGTTTTGCATATAAAAATCCTAAGAAAATCAATGTTTGGTGGAAAATACAAGTGATCACAGATTGTCGTTATTTTTGCTCTAACTCTTCTAGTTTGCCAGAAAAACGCATTTAAAGTTTTGCATATAAAAATACTAAGAAAATCAATTTTTGGTGGAAAATACTAGTGATCACAGATTTTCGTTATTTTTGCTCTAACTCTTCTAGTTTGCCAGAAAAACGCATTTAAAGTTTTGCATATAAAAATCCTAAGAAAATCAATTTTTGGTGGAAAATACAAGTGATCACAGATTGTCGTTATTTTTGCTCTAACTCTTCTAGTTTGCCAGAAAAACGCATTTAAAGTTTTGCATATAAAAATACTAAGAAAATCAATTTTTGGTGGAAAATACTAGTGATCACAGATTTTCGTTATTTTTGCTCTAACTCTTCTAGTTTGCCAGAAAAACGCATTTAAAGTTTTGCATATAAAAATCCTAAGAAAATCAATTTTTGGTGGAAAATACAAGTGATCACAGATTGTCGCTATTTTTGCTCTAACTCTTCTAGTTTGCCAGAAAAACGCATTTAAAGTTTTGCATATAAAAATACTAAGAAAATCAATTTTTGGTGGAAAATACAAGTGATCACAGATTGTCGTTATTTTTGCTCTAACTCTTCTAGTTTGCCAGAAAAACGCATTTAAAGTTTTGCATATAAAAATCCTAAGAAAATCAATTTTTGGTGGAAAATACAAGTGATCACAGATTGTCGTTATTTTTGCTCTAACTCTTCTAGTTTGCCAGAAAAACGCATTTAAAGTTTTGCATATAAAAATACTAAGAAAATCAATTTTTGGTGGAAAATACTAGTGATCACAGATTTTCGTTATTTTTGCTCTAACTCTTCTAGTTTGCCAGAAAAACGCATTTAAAGTTTTGCATATAAAAATCCTAAGAAAATCAATTTTTGGTGGAAAATACAAGTGATCACAGATTGTCGTTATTTTTGCTCTAACTCTTCTAGTTTGCCAGAAAAACGCATTTAAAGTTTTGCATATAAAAATACTAAGAAAATCAATTTTTGGTGGAAAATACAAGTGATCACAGATTGTCGTTATTTTTGCTCTAACTCTTCTAGTTTGCCAGAAAAACGCATTTAAAGTTTTGCATATAAAAATACTAAGAAAATCAATTTTTGGTGGAAAATACTAGTGATCACAGATTTTCGTTATTTTTGCTCTAACTCTTCTAGTTTGCCAGAAAAACGCATTTAAAGTTTTGCATATAAAAATACTAAGAAAATCAATTTTTGGTGGAAAATACTAGTGATCACAGATTTTCGTTATTTTTGCTCTAACTCTTCTAGTTTGCCAGAAAAACGCATTTAAAGTTTTGCATATAAAAATCCTAAGAAAATCAATTTTTGGTGGAAAATACAAGTGATCACAGATTGTCGTTATTTTTGCTCTAACTCTTCTAGTTTGCCAGAAAAACGCATTTAAAGTTTTGCATATAAAAATCCTAAGAAAATCAATTTTTGGTGGAAAATACAAGTGATCACAGATTGTCGTTATTTTTGCTCTAACTCTTCTAGTTTGCCAGAAAAACGCATTTAAAGTTTTGCATATAAAAATCCTAAGAAAATCAATTTTTGGTGGAAAATACTAGTGATCACAGATTTTCGTTATTTTTGCTCTAACTCTTCTAGTTTGCCAGAAAAACGCATTTAAAGTTTTGCATATAAAAATCCTAAGAAAATCAATTGTTGGTGGAAAATACTAGTGATCACAGATTTTCGTTATTTTTGCTCTAACTCTTCTAGTTTGCCAGAAAAACGCATTTAAAGTTTTGCATATAAAAATCCTAAGAAAATCAATTTTTGGTGGAAAATACAAGTGATCACAGATTGTCGTTATTTTTGCTCTAACTCTTCTAGTTTGCCAGAAAAACGCATTTAAAGTTTTGCATATAAAAATACTAAGAAAATCAATTTTTGGTGGAAAATACTAGTGATCACAGATTTTCGTTATTTTTGCTCTAACTCTTCTAGTTTGCCAGAAAAACGCATTTAAAGTTTTGCATATAAAAATCCTAAGAAAATCAATTTTTGGTGGAAAATACTAGTGATCACAGATTTTCGTTATTTTTGCTCTAACTCTTCTAGTTTGCCAGAAAAACGTATTTAAAGTTTTGCATATAAAAATACTAAGAAAATCAATTTTTGGTGGAAAATACTAGTGATCACAGATTTTCGTTATTTTTGCTCTAACTCTTCTAGTTTGCCAGAAAAACGCATTTAAAGTTTTGCATATAAAAATCCTAAGAAAATCAATTTTTGGTGGAAAATACTAGTGATCACAGATTTTCGTTAATTTTGCTCTAACTCTTCTAGTTTGCCAGAAAAACGCATTTAAAGTTTTGCATATAAAAATACTAAGAAAATCAATTTTTGGTGGAAAATACTAGTGATCACAGATTTTCGTTATTTTTGCTCTAACTCTTCTAGTTTGCCAGAAAAACGCATTTAAAGTTTTGCATATAAAAATCCTAAGAAAATCAATTTTTGGTGGAAAATACTAGTGATCACAGATTTTCGTTATTTTTGCTCTAACTCTTCTAGTTTGCCAGAAAAACGCATTTAAAGTTTTGCATATTAAAATACTAAGAAAATCAATTTTTGGTGGAAAATACTAGTGATCACAGATTTTCGTTATTTTTGCTCTAACTCTTCTAGTTTGCCAGAAAAACGCATTTAAAGTTTTGCATATAAAAATCCTAAGAAAATCAATTTTTGGTGGAAAATACAAGTGATCACAGATTGTCGTTATTTTTGCTCTAACTCTTCTAGTTTGCCAGAAAAACTCATTTAAAGTTTTGCACATAAAAATACTAAGAAAATCAATTTTTGGTGGAAAATACTAGTGATCACAGATTTTCGTTATTTTTGCTCTAACTCTTCTAGTTTGCCAGAAAAACGCATTTAAAGTTTTGCATATAAAAATCCTAAGAAAATCAATTTTTGGTGGAAAATACTAGTGATCACAGATTTTCGTTATTTTTGCTCTAACTCTTCTAGTTTGCCAGAAAAACGCATTTAAAGTTTTGCATATAAAAATCCTAAGAAAATCAATTTTTGGTGGAAAATACTAGTGATCACAGATTTTTGTTATTTTTGCTCTAACTCTTCTAGTTTGCCAGAAAAACGCATTTAAAGTTTTGCATATAAAAATACTAAGAAAATCAATTTTTGGTGGAAAATACTAGTGATCACAGATTTTCGTTATTTTTGCTCTAACTCTTCTAGTTTGCCAGAAAAACGCATTTAAAGTTTTGCATATAAAAATCCTAAGAAAATCAATTTTTGGTGGAAAATACTAGTGATCACAGATTTTCGTTATTTTTGCTCTAACTCTTCTAGTTTGCCAGAAAAACGCATTTAAAGTTTTGCATATAAAAATACTAAGAAAATCAATTTTTGGTGGAAAATACTAGTGATCACAGATTTTCGTTATTTTTGCTCTAACTCTTCTAGTTTGCCAGAAAAACGCATTTAAAGTTTTGCATATAAAAATCCTAAGAAAATCAATTTTTGGTGGAAAATACTAGTGATGACAGATTTTCGTTATTTTTGCTCTAACTCTTCTAGTTTGCCAGAAAAACGCATTTAAAGTTTTGCATATTAAAATACTAAGAAAATCAATTTTTGGTGGAAAATACTAGTGATCACAGATTTTCGTTATTTTTGCTCTAACTCTTCTAGTTTGCCAGAAAAACGCATTTAAAGTTTTGCATATAAAAATCCTAAGAAAATCAATTTTTGGTGGAAAATACTAGTGATCACAGATTTTCGTTATTTTTGCTCTAACTCTTCTAGTTTGCCAGAAAAACGCATTTAAAGTTTTGCATATAAAAATACTAAGAAAATCAATTTTTGGTGGAAAATACTAGTGATCACAGATTTTCGTTATTTTTGCTCTAACTCTTCTAGTTTGCCAGAAAAACGCATTTAAAGTTTTGCATATAAAAATCCTAAGAAAATCAATGTTTGGTGGAAAATACAAGTGATCACAGATTGTCGTTATTTTTGCTCTAACTCTTCTAGTTTGCCAGAAAAACGCATTTAAAGTTTTGCATATAAAAATCCTAAGAAAATCAATTTTTGGTGGAAAATACTAGTGATCACAGATTTTCGTTATTTTTGCTCTAACTCTTCTAGTTTGCCAGAAAAACGCATTTAAAGTTTTGCATATAAAAATCCTAAGAAAATCAATGTTTGGTGGAAAATACTAGTGATCACAGATTTTCGTTATTTTTGCTCTAACTCTTCTAGTTTGCCAGAAAAACGCATTTAAAGTTTTGCATATAAAAATACTAAGAAAATCAATTTTTGGTGGAAAATACTAGTGATCACAGATTTTCGTTATTTTTGCTCTAACTCTTCTAGTTTGCCAGAAAAACGCATTTAAAGTTTTGCATATAAAAATCCTAAGAAAATCAATGTTTGGTGGAAAATACAAGTGATCACAGATTGTCGTTATTTTTGCTCTAACTCTTCTAGTTTGCCAGAAAAACGCATTTAAAGTTTTGCATATAAAAATCCTAAGAAAATCAATTTTTGGTGGAAAATACTAGTGATCACAGATTTTCGTTAATTTTGCTCTAACTCTTCTAGTTTGCCAGAAAAACGCATTTAATGTTTTGCATATAAAAATACTAAGAAAATCAATTTTTGGTGGAAAATACTAGTGATCACAGATTTTCGTTATTTTTGCTCTAACTCTTCTAGTTTGCCAGAAAAACGCATTTAAAGTTTTGCATATAAAAATCCTAAGAAAATCAATTTTTGGTGGAAAATACTAGTGATCACAGATTTTCGTTATTTTTGCTCTAACTCTTCTAGTTTGCCAGAAAAACGCATTTAAAGTTTTGCATATTAAAATACTAAGAAAATCAATTTTTGGTGGAAAATACTAGTGATCACAGATTTTCGTTATTTTTGCTCTAACTCTTCTAGTTTGCCAGAAAAACGCATTTAAAGCTTTGCATATAAAAATCCTAAGAAAATCAATTTTTGGTGGAAAATACAAGTGATCACAGATTGTCGTTATTTTTGCTCTAACTCTTCTAGTTTGCCAGAAAAACGCATTTAAAGTTTTGCACATAAAAATACTAAGAAAATCAATTTTTGGTGGAAAATACTAGTGATCACAGATTTTCGTTATTTTTGCTCTAACTCTTCTAGTTTGCCAGAAAAACGCATTTAAAGTTTTGCATATAAAAATCCTAAGAAAATCAATTTTTGGTGGAAAATACTAGTGATCACAGATTTTCGTTATTTTTGCTCTAACTCTTCTAGTTTGCCAGAAAAACGCATTTAAAGTTTTGCATATAAAAATCCTAAGAAAATTAATTTTTGGTGGAAAATACTAGTGATCACAGATTTTTGTTATTTTTGCTCTAACTCTTCTAGTTTGCCAGAAAAACGCATTTAAAGTTTTGCATATAAAAATACTAAGAAAATCAATTTTTGGTGGAAAATACTAGTGATCACAGATTTTCGTTATTTTTGCTCTAACTCTTCTAGTTTGCCAGAAAAACGCATTTAAAGTTTTGCATATAAAAATCCTAAGAAAATCAATTTTTGGTGGAAAATACTAGTGATCACAGATTTTCGTTATTTTTGCTCTAACTCTTCTAGTTTGCCAGAAAAACGCATTTAAAGTTTTGCATATAAAAATACTAAGAAAATCAATTTTTGGTGGAAAATACTAGTGATCACAGATTTTCGTTATTTTTGCTCTAACTCTTCTAGTTTGCCAGAAAAACGCATTTAAAGTTTTGCATATAAAAATCCTAAGAAAATCAATTTTTGGTGGAAAATACTAGTGATCACAGATTTTCGTTATTTTTGCTCTAACTTTTCTAGTTTGCCAGAAAAACGCATTTAAAGTTTTGCATATTAAAATACTAAGAAAATCAATTTTTGGTGGAAAATACTAGTGATCACAGATTTTCGTTATTTTTGCTCTAACTCTTCTAGTTTGCCAGAAAAACGCATTTAAAGTTTTGCATATAAAAATCCTAAGAAAATCAATTTTTGGTGGAAAATACTAGTGATCACAGATTTTCGTTATTTTTGCTCTAACTCTTCTAGTTTGCCAGAAAAACGCATTTAAAGTTTTGCATATAAAAATACTAAGAAAAATCAATTTTTGGTGGAAAATACTAGTGATCACAGATTTTCGTTATTTTTGCTCTAACTCTTCTAGTTTGCCAGAAAAACGCATTTAAAGTTTTGCATATAAAAATACTAAGAAAATCAATTTTTGGTGGAAAATACAAGTGATCACAGATTGTCGTTATTTTTGCTCTAACTCTTCTAGTTTGCCAGAAAAACGCATTTAAAGTTTTGCATATAAAAATACTAAGAAAATCAATTTTTGGTGGAAAATACTAGTGATCACAGATTTTCGTTATTTTTGCTCTAACTCTTCTAGTTTGCCAGAAAAACGCATTTAAAGTTTTGCATATAAAAATACTAAGAAAATCAATTTTGGTGGAAAATACTAGTGATCACAGATTTTCGTTATTTTTGCTCTAACTCTTCTAGTTTGCCAGAAAAACGCATTTAAAGTTTTGCATATAAAAATACTAAGAAAATCAATTTTTGGTGGAAAATACAAGTGATCACAGATTGTCGTTATTTTTGCTCTAACTCTTCTAGTTTGCCAGAAAAACGCATTTAAAGTTTTGCATATAAAAATACTTAGAAAATCAATTTTTGGTGGAAAATACTAGTGATCACAGATTTTCGTTATTTTTGCTCTAACTCTTCTAGTTTGCCAGAAAAACGCATTTAAAGTTTTGCATATAAAAATACTAAGAAAATCAATTTTTGGTGGAAAATACTAGTGATCACAGATTTTCGTTATTTTTGCTCTAACTCTTCTAGTTTGCCAGAAAAACGCATTTAAAGTTTTGCATATAAAAATACTAAGAAAATCAATTTTTGGTGGAAAATACTAGTGATCACAGATTTTCGTTATTTTTGCTCTAACTCTTCTAGTTTGCCAGAAAAACGCATTTAAAGTTTTGCATATAAAAATACTAAGAAAATCAATTTTTGGTGGAAAATACAAGTGATCACAGATTGTCGTTATTTTTGCTCTAACTCTTCTAGTTTGCCAGAAAAACGCATTTAAAGTTTTGCATATAAAAATACTAAGAAAATCAATTTTTGGTGGAAAATACTAGTGATCACAGATTTTCGTTATTTTTGCTCTAACTCTTCTAGTTTGCCAGAAAAACGCATTTAAAGTTTTGCATATAAAAATACTAAGAAAATCAATTTTTGGTGGAAAATACTAGTGATCACAGATTTTCGTTATTTTTGCTCTAACTCTTCTAGTTTGCCAGAAAAACGCATTTAAAGTTTTGCATATAAAAATCCTAAGAAAATCAATTTTTGGTGGAAAATACAAGTGATCACAGATTGTCGTTATTTTTGCTCTAACTCTTCTAGTTTGCCAGAAAAACGCATTTAAAGTTTTGCATATAAAAATCCTAAGAAAATCAATTTTTGGTGGAAAATACAAGTGATCACAGATTGTCGTTATTTTTGCTCTAACTCTTCTAGTTTGCCAGAAAAACGCATTTAAAGTTTTGCACATAAAAATACTAAGAAAATCAATTTTTGGTGGAAAATACTAGTGATCACAGATTTTCGTTATTTTTGCTCTAACTCTTCTAGTTTGCCAGAAAAACGCATTTAAAGTTTTGCATATAAAAATCCTAAGAAAATCAATTTTTGGTGGAAAATACTAGTGATCACAGATTTTCGTTATTTTTGCTCTAACTCTTCTAGTTTGCCAGAAAAACGCATTTAAAGTTTTGCATATAAAAATCCTAAGAAAATCAATTGTTGGTGGAAAATACTAGTGATCACTGATTTTCGTTATTTTTGCTCTAACTCTTCTAGTTTGCCAGAAAAACGCATTTAAAGTTTTGCATATAAAAATCCTAAGAAAATCAATTTTTGGTGGAAAATACAAGTGATCACAGATTGTCGTTATTTTTGCTCTAACTCTTCTAGTTTGCCAGAAAAACGCATTTAAAGTTTTGCATATAAAAATACTAAGAAAATCAATTTTTGGTGGAAAATACTAGTGATCACAGATTTTCGTTATTTTTGCTCTAACTCTTCTAGTTTGCCAGAAAAACGCATTAAAAGTTTTGCATATAAAAATCCTAAGAAAATCAATTTTTGGTGGAAAATACTAGTGATCACAGATTTTCGTTATTTTTGCTCTAACTCTTCTAGTTTGCCAGAAAAACGTATTTAAAGTTTTGCATATAAAAATACTAAGAAAATCAATTTTTGGTGGAAAATACTAGTGATCACAGATTTTCGTTATTTTTGCTCTAACTCTTCTAGTTTGCCAGAAAAACGCATTTAAAGTTTTGCATATAAAAATCCTAAGAAAATCAATTTTTGGTGGAAAATACTAGTGATCACAGATTTTCGTTAATTTTGCTCTAACTCTTCTAGTTTGCCAGAAAAACGCATTTAAAGTTTTGCATATTAAAATACTAAGAAAATCAATTTTTGGTGGAAAATACTAGTGATCACAGATTTTCGTTATTTTTGCTCTAACTCTTCTAGTTTGCCAGAAAAACGCATTTAAAGTTTTGCATATAAAAATCCTAAGAAAATCAATTTTTGGTGGAAAATACAAGTGATCACAGATTGTCGTTATTTTTGCTCTAACTCTTCTAGTTTGCCAGAAAAACGCATTTAAAGTTTTGCACATAAAAATACTAAGAAAATCAATTTTTGGTGGAAAATACTAGTGATCACAGATTTTCGTTATTTTTGCTCTAACTCTTCTAGTTTGCCAGAAAAACGCATTTAAAGTTTTGCATATAAAAATCCTAAGAAAATCAATTTTTGGTGGAAAATACTAGTGATCACAGATTTTCGTTATTTTTGCTCTAACTCTTCTAGTTTGCCAGAAAAACGCATTTAAAGTTTTGCATATAAAAATCCTAAGAAAATCAATTTTTGGTGGAAAATACTAGTGATCACAGATTTTTGTTATTTTTGCTCTAACTCTTCTAGTTTGCCAGAAAAACGCATTTAAAGTTTTGCATATAAAAATACTAAGAAAATCAATTTTTGGTGGAAAATACTAGTGATCACAGATTTTCGTTATTTTTGCTCTAACTCTTCTAGTTTGCCAGAAAAACGCATTTAAAGTTTTGCATATAAAAATCCTAAGAAAATCAATTTTTGGTGGAAAATACTAGTGATCACAGATTTTCGTTATTTTTGCTCTAACTCTTCTAGTTTGCCAGAAAAACGCATTTAAAGTTTTGCATATAAAAATACTAAGAAAATCAATTTTTGGTGGAAAATACTAGTGATCACAGATTTTCGTTATTTTTGCTCTAACTCTTCTAGTTTGCCAGAAAAACGCATTTAAAGTTTTGCATATAAAAATCCTAAGAAAATCAATTTTTGGTGGAAAATACTAGTGATCACAGATTTTCGTTATTTTTGCTCTAACTCTTCTAGTTTGCCAGAAAAACGCATTTAAAGTTTTGCATATTAAAATACTAAGAAAATCAATTTTTGGTGGAAAATACTAGTGATCACAGATTTTCGTTATTTTTGCTCTAACTCTTCTAGTTTGCCAGAAAAACGCATTTAAAGTTTTGCATATAAAAATCCTAAGAAAATCAATGTTTGGTGGAAAATACAAGTGATCACAGATTGTCGTTATTTTTGCTCTAACTCTTCTAGTTTGCCAGAAAAACGCATTTAAAGTTTTGCATATAAAAATCCTAAGAAAATCAATTTTTGGTGGAAAATACTAGTGATCACAGATTTTCGTTATTTTTGCTCTAACTCTTCTAGTTTGCCAGAAAAACGCATTTAAAGTTTTGCATATAAAAATCCTAAGAAAATCAATTTTTGGTGGAAAATACTAGTGATCACAGATTTTCGTTATTTTTGCTCTAACTCTTCTAGTTTGCCAGAAAAACGCATTTAAAGTTTTGCATATTAAAATACTAAGAAAATCAATTTTTGGTGGAAAATACTAGTGATCACAGATTTTCGTTATTTTTGCTCTAACTCTTCTAGTTTGCCAGAAAAACGCATTTAAAGTTTTGCATATAAAAATCCTAAGAAAATCAATTTTTGGTGGAAAATACAAGTGATCACAGATTGTCGTTATTTTTGCTCTAACTCTTCTAGTTTGCCAGAAAAACGCATTTAAAGTTTTGCACATAAAAATACTAAGAAAATCAATTTTTGGTGGAAAATACTAGTGATCACAGATTTTCGTTATTTTTGCTCTAACTCTTCTAGTTTGCCAGAAAAACGCATTTAAAGTTTTGCATATAAAAATCCTAAGAAAATCAATTTTTGGTGGAAAATACTAGTGATCACAGATTTTCGTTATTTTTGCTCTAACTCTTCTAGTTTGCCAGAAAAACGCATTTAAAGTTTTGCATATAAAAATCCTAAGAAAATCAATTTTTGGTGGAAAATACTAGTGATCACAGATTTTTGTTATTTTTGCTCTAACTCTTCTAGTTTGCCAGAAAAACGCATTTAAAGTTTTGCATATAAAAATACTAAGAAAATCAATTTTTGGTGGAAAATACTAGTGATCACAGATTTTCGTTATTTTTGCTCTAACTCTTCTAGTTTGCCAGAAAAACGCATTTAAAGTTTTGCATATAAAAATCCTAAGAAAATCAATTTTTGGTGGAAAATACTAGTGATCACAGATTTTCGTTATTTTTGCTCTAACTCTTCTAGTTTGCCAGAAAAACGCATTTAAAGTTTTGCATATAAAAATCCTAAGAAAATCAATTTTTGGTGGAAAATACAAGTGATCACAGATTGTCGTTATTTTTGCTCTAACTCTTCTAGTTTGCCAGAAAAACGCATTTAAAGTTTTGCATATAAAAATCCTAAGAAAATCAATTTTTGGTGGAAAATACAAGTGATCACAGATTGTCGTTATTTTTGCTCTAACTCTTCTAGTTTGCCAGAAAAACGCATTTAAAGTTTTGCACATAAAAATACTAAGAAAATCAATTTTTGGTGGAAAATACTAGTGATCACAGATTTTCGTTATTTTTGCTCTAACTCTTCTAGTTTGCCAGAAAAACGCATTTAAAGTTTTGCATATAAAAATCCTAAGAAAATCAATTTTTGGTGGAAAATACTAGTGATCACAGATTTTCGTTATTTTTGCTCTAACTCTTCTAGTTTGCCAGAAAAACGCATTTAAAGTTTTGCATATAAAAATCCTAAGAAAATCAATTGTTGGTGGAAAATACTAGTGATCACAGATTTTCGTTATTTTTGCTCTAACTCTTCTAGTTTGCCAGAAAAACGCATTTAAAGTTTTGCATATAAAAATCCTAAGAAAATCAATTTTTGGTGGAAAATACAAGTGATCACAGATTGTCGTTATTTTTGCTCTAACTCTTCTAGTTTGCCAGAAAAACGCATTTAAAGTTTTGCATATAAAAATACTAAGAAAATCAATTTTTGGTGGAAAATACTAGTGATCACAGATTTTCGTTATTTTTGCTCTAACTCTTCTAGTTTGCCAGAAAAACGCATTTAAAGTTTTGCATATAAAAATCCTAAGAAAATCAATTTTTGGTGGAAAATACTAGTGATCACAGATTTTCGTTATTTTTGCTCTAACTCTTCTAGTTTGCCAGAAAAACGTATTTAAAGTTTTGCATATAAAAATACTAAGAAAATCAATTTTTGGTGGAAAATACTAGTGATCACAGATTTTCGTTATTTTTGCTCTAACTCTTCTAGTTTGCCAGAAAAACGCATTTAAAGTTTTGCATATAAAAATCCTAAGAAAATCAATTTTTGGTGGAAAATACTAGTGATCACAGATTTTCGTTAATTTTGCTCTAACTCTTCTAGTTTGCCAGAAAAACGCATTTAAAGTTTTGCATATAAAAATACTAAGAAAATCAATTTTTGGTGGAAAATACTAGTGATCACAGATTTTCGTTATTTTTGCTCTAACTCTTCTAGTTTGCCAGAAAAACGCATTTAAAGTTTTGCATATAAAAATCCTAAGAAAATCAATTTTTGGTGGAAAATACTAGTGGATCACAGATTTTCGTTATTTTTGCTCTAACTCTTCTAGTTTGCCAGAAAAACGCATTTAAAGTTTTGCATATTAAAATACTAAGAAAATCAATTTTTGGTGGAAAATACTAGTGATCACAGATTTTCGTTATTTTTGCTCTAACTCTTCTAGTTTGCCAGAAAAACGCATTTAAAGTTTTGCATATAAAAATCCTAAGAAAATCAATTTTTGGTGGAAAATACAAGTGATCACAGATTGTCGTTATTTTTGCTCTAACTCTTCTAGTTTGCCAGAAAAACGGCTTTAAAGTTTTGCACATAAAAATACTAAGAAAATCAATTTTTGGTGGAAAATACTAGTGATCACAGATTTTCGTTATTTTTGCTCTAACTCTTCTAGTTTGCCAGAAAAACGCATTTAAAGTTTTGCATATAAAAATCCTAAGAAAATCAATTTTTGGTGGAAAATACAAGTGATCACAGATTGTCGTTATTTTTGCTCTAACTCTTCTAGTTTGCCAGAAAAACGCATTTAAAGTTTTGCATATAAAAATCCTAAGAAAATCAATTTTTGGTGGAAAATACTAGTGATCACAGATTTTCGTTATTTTTGCTCTAACTCTTCTAGTTTGCCAGAAAAACGCATTCAAAGTTTTGCATATACAAATCCTAAGAAAATCAATTTTTGGTGGAAAATACTAGTGATCACAGATTTTCGTTATTTTTGCTCTAACTCTTCTAGTTTGCCAGAAAAACGCATTTAAAGTTTTGCATATAAAAATCCTAAGAAAATCAATTTTTGGTGGAAAATACAAGTGATCACAGATTGTCGTTATTTTTGCTCTAACTCTTGTAGTTTGCCAGAAAAACGCATTTAAAGTTTTGCACATAAAAATACTAAGAAAATCAATTTTTGGTGGAAAATACTAGTGATCACAGATTTTCGTTATTTTTGCTCTAACTCTTCTAGTTTGCCAGAAAAACGCATTTAAAGTTTTGCATATAAAAATCCTAAGAAAATCAATTTTTGGTGGAAAATACTAGTGATCACAGATTTTCGTTATTTTTGCTCTAACTCTTCTAGTTTGCCAGAAAAACGCATTTAAAGTTTTGCATATAAAAATCCTAAGAAAATCAATTGTTGGTGGAAAATACTAGTGATCACAGATTTTCGTTATTTTTGCTCTAACTCTTCTAGTTTGCCAGAAAAACGCATTTAAAGTTTTGCATATAAAAATCCTAAGAAAATCAATTTTTGGTGGAAAATACAAGTGATCACAGATTGTCGTTATTTTTGCTCTAACTCTTCTAGTTTGCCAGAAAAACGCATTTAAAGTTTTGCATATAAAAATACTAAGAAAATCAATTTTTGGTGGAAAATACTAGTGATCACAGATTTTCGTTATTTTTGCTCTAACTCTTCTAGTTTGCCAGAAAAACGCATTTAAAGTTTTGCATATAAAAATCCTAAGAAAATCAATTTTTGGTGGAAAATACTAGTGATCACAGATTTTCGTTATTTTTGCTCTAACTCTTCTAGTTTGCCAGAAAAACGTATTTAAAGTTTTGCATATAAAAATACTAAGAAAATCAATTTTTGGTGGAAAATACTAGTGATCACAGATTTTCGTTATTTTTGCTCTAACTCTTCTAGTTTGCCAGAAAAACGCATTTAAAGTTTTGCATATAAAAATCCTAAGAAAATCAATTTTTGGTGGAAAATACTAGTGATCACAGATTTTCGTTAATTTTGCTCTAACTCTTCTAGTTTGCCAGAAAAACGCATTTAAAGTTTTGCATATAAAAATACTAAGAAAATCAATTTTTGGTGGAAAATACTAGTGATCACAGATTTTCGTTATTTTTGCTCTAACTCTTCTAGTTTGCCAGAAAAACGCATTTAAAGTTTTGCATATAAAAATCCTAAGAAAATCAATTTTTGGTGGAAAATACTAGTGATCACAGATTTTCGTTATTTTTGCTCTAACTCTTCTAGTTTGCCAGAAAAACGCATTTAAAGTTTTGCATATTAAAATACTAAGAAAATCAATTTTTGGTGGAAAATACTAGTGATCACAGATTTTCGTTATTTTTGCTCTAACTCTTCTAGTTTGCCAGAAAAACGCATTTAAAGTTTTGCATATAAAAATCCTAAGAAAATCAATTTTTGGTGGAAAATACAAGTGATCACAGATTGTCGTTATTTTTGCTCTAACTCTTCTAGTTTGCCAGAAAAACGCATTTAAAGTTTTGCACATAAAAATACTAAGAAAATCAATTTTTGGTGGAAAATACTAGTGATCACAGATTTTCGTTATTTTTGCTCTAACTCTTCTAGTTTGCCAGAAAAACGCATTTAAAGTTTTGCATATAAAAATCCTAAGAAAATCAATTTTTGGTGGAAAATACAAGTGATCACAGATTGTCGTTATTTTTGCTCTAACTCTTCTAGTTTGCCAGAAAAACGCATTTAAAGTTTTGCATATAAAAATCCTAAGAAAATCAATTTTTGGTGGAAAATACTAGTGATCACAGATTTTCGTTATTTTTGCTCTAACTCTTCTAGTTTGCCAGAAAAACGCATTCAAAGTTTTGCATATAAAAATCCTAAGAAAATCAATTTTTGGTGGAAAATACTAGTGATCACAGATTTTCGTTATTTTTGCTCTAACTCTTCTAGTTTGCCAGAAAAACGCATTTAAAGTTTTGCATATAAAAATCCTAAGAAAATCAATTTTTGGTGGAAAATACAAGTGATCACAGATTGTCGTTATTTTTGCTCTAACTCTTCTAGTTTGCCAGAAAAACGCATTTAAAGTTTTGCATATAAAAATCCTAAGAAAATCAATTTTTGGTGGAAAATACTAGTGATCACAGATTTTCGTTATTTTTGCTCTAACTCTTCTAGTTTGCCAGAAAAACGCATTTAAAGTTTTGCATATAAAAATCCTAAGAAAATCAATTTTTGGTGGAAAATACTAGTGATCACAGATTTTCGTTATTTTTGCTCTAACTCTTCTAGTTTGCCAGAAAAACGCATTTAAAGTTTTGCATACAAAAATCCTAAGAAAATCAATTTTTGGTGGAAAATACTTGTGATCACAGATTTTCGTTATTTTTGCTCTAACTCTTCTAGTTTGCCAGAAAAACGCATTTAAAGTTTTGCATATAAAAATCCTAAGAAAATCAATTTTTGGTGGAAAATACAAGTGATCACAGATTGTCGTTATTTTTGCTCTAACTCTTCTAGTTTGCCAGAAAAACGCATTTAAAGTTTTGCATATAAAAATCCTAAGAAAATCAATTTTTGGTGGAAAATACTAGTGATCACAGATTTTCGTTATTTTTGCTCTAACTCTTCTAGTTTGCCAGAAAAACGCATTTAAAGTTTTGCATATAAAAATCCTAAGAAAATCAATTTTTGGTGGAAAATACTAGTGATCACAGATTTTCGTTATTTTTGCTCTAACTCTTCTAGTTTGCCAGAAAAACGCATTTAAAGTTTTGCATACAAAAATCCTAAGAAAATCAATTTTTGTTGGAAAATACTTGTGATCACAGATTTTCGTTATTTTTGCTCTAACTCTTCTAGTTTGCCAGAAAAACGCATTTAAAGTTTTGCATATAAAAATCCTAAGAAAATCAATTTTTGGTGGAAAATACTAGTGATCACAGATTTTCGTTATTTTTGCTCTAACTCTTCTAGTTTGCCAGAAAAACGCATTCAAAGTTTTGCATATACAAATCCTAAGAAAATCAATTTTTGGTAGAAAATACTAGTGATCACAGATTTTCGTTATTTTTGCTCTAACTCTTCTAGTTTGCCAGAAAAACGCATTTAAAGTTTTGCATATAAAAATCCTAAGAAAATCAATTGTTGGTGGAAAATACTAGTGATCACAGATTTTCGTTATTTTTGCTCTAACTCTTCTAGTTTGCCAGAAAAACGCATTTAAAGTTTTGCATATAAAAATCCTAAGAAAATCAATTTTTGGTGGAAAATACAAGTGATCACAGATTGTCGTTATTTTTGCTCTAACTCTTCTAGTTTGCCAGAAAAACGCATTTAAAGTTTTGCATATAAAAATACTAAGAAAATCAATTTTTGGTGGAAAATACTAGTGATCACAGATTTTCGTTATTTTTGCTCTAACTCTTCTAGTTTGCCAGAAAAACGCATTTAAAGTTTTGCATATAAAAATCCTAAGAAAATCAATTTTTGGTGGAAAATACTAGTGATCACAGATTTTCGTTATTTTTGCTCTAACTCTTCTAGTTTGCCAGAAAAACGCATTTAAAGTTTTGCATATAAAAATCCTAAGAAAATCAATTTTTGGTGGAAAATACAAGTGATCACAGATTTTCGTTATTTTTGCTCTAACTCTTCTAGTTTGCCAGAAAAACGCATTTAAAGTTTTGCATATAAAAATCCTAAGAAAATCAATTTTTGGTGGAAAATACTAGTGATCACAGATTTTCGTTATTTTTGCTCTAACTCTTCTAGTTTGCCAGAAAAACGCATTTAAAGTTTTGCATATAAAAATCCTAAGAAAATCAATTTTTGGTGGAAAATACAAGTGATCACAGATTTTCGTTATTTTTGCTCTAACTCTTCTAGTTTGCCAGAAAAACGCATTTAAAGTTTTGCATATAAAAATCCTAAGAAAATCAATTTTTGGTGGAAAATACTAGTGATCACAGATTTTCGTTATTTTTGCTCTAACTCTTCTAGTTTGCCAGAAAAACGCATTTAAAGTTTTGCATATAAAAATCCTAAGAAAATCAATTTTTGGTGGAAAATACAAGTGATCACAGATTTTCGTTATTTTTGCTCTAACTCTTCTAGTTTGCCAGAAAAACGCATTTAAAGTTTTGCATATAAAAATCCTAAGAAAATCAATTTTTGGTGGAAAATACTAGTGATCACAGATTTTCGTTATTTTTGCTCTAACTCTTCTAGTTTGCCAGAAAAACGCATTTAAAGTTTTGCATATAAAAATACTAAGAAAATCAATTTTTGGTGGAAAATACAAGTGATCACAGATTTTCGTTATTTTTGCTCTAACTCTTCTAGTTTGCCAGAAAAACGCATTTAAAGTTTTGCATATAAAAATCCTAAGAAAATCAATTTTTGGTGGAAAATACTAGTGATCACAGATTTTCGTTATTTTTGCTCTAACTCTTCTAGTTTGCCAGAAAAACGCATTTAAAGTTTTGCATATAAAAATCCTAAGAAAATCAATTTTTGGTGGAAAATACAAGTGATCACAGATTTTCGTTATTTTTGCTCTAACTCTTCTAGTTTGCCAGAAAAACGCATTTAAAGTTTTGCATATAAAAATCCTAAGAAAATCAATTTTTGGTGGAAAATACTAGTGATCACAGATTTTCGTTATTTTTGCTCTAACTCTTCTAGTTTGCCAGAAAAACGCATTTAAAGTTTTGCATATAAAAATCCTAAGAAAATCAATTTTTGGTGGAAAATACAAGTGATCACAGATTTTCGTTATTTTTGCTCTAACTCTTCTAGTTTGCCAGAAAAACGCATTTAAAGTTTTGCATATAAAAATACTAAGAAAATCAATTTTTGGTGGAAAATACTAGTGATCACAGATTTTCGTTATTTTTGCTCTAACTCTTCTAGTTTGCCAGAAAAACGCATTTAAAGTTTTGCATATAAAAATCCTAAGAAAATCAATTTTTGGTGGAAAATACTAGTGATCACAGATTTTCGTTATTTTTGCTCTAACTCTTCTAGTTTGCCAGAAAAACGCATTTAAAGTTTTGCATATTAAAATCCTAAGAAAATCAATTTTTGGTGGAAAATACTAGTGATCACAGATTTTCGTTATTTTTGCTCTAACTCTTCTAGTTTGCCAGAAAAACGCATTTAAAGTTTTGCATATAAAAATACTAAGAAAATCAATTTTTGGTGGAAAATACTAGTGATCACAGATTTTCGTTATTTTTGCTCTAACTCTTCTAGTTTGCCAGAAAAACGCATTTAAAGTTTTGCATATAAAAATCCTAAGAAAATCAATGTTTGGTGGAAAATACAAGTGATCACAGATTGTCGTTATTTTTGCTCTAACTCTTCTAGTTTGCCAGAAAAACGCATTTAAAGTTTTGCATATAAAAATACTAAGAAAATCAATTTTTGGTGGAAAATACTAGTGATCACAGATTTTCGTTATTTTTGCTCTAACTCTTCTAGTTTGCCAGAAAAACGCATTTAAAGTTTTGCATATAAAAATCCTAAGAAAATCAATTTTTGGTGGAAAATACAAGTGATCACAGATTGTCGTTATTTTTGCTCTAACTCTTCTAGTTTGCCAGAAAAACGCATTTAAAGTTTTGCATATAAAAATACTAAGAAAATCAATTTTTGGTGGAAAATACTAGTGATCACAGATTTTCGTTATTTTTGCTCTAACTCTTCTAGTTTGCCAGAAAAACGCATTTAAAGTTTTGCATATAAAAATCCTAAGAAAATCAATTTTTGGTGGAAAATACAAGTGATCACAGATTGTCGTTATTTTTGCTCTAACTCTTCTAGTTTGCCAGAAAAACGCATTTAAAGTTTTGCATATAAAAATACTAAGAAAATCAATTTTTGGTGGAAAATACAAGTGATCACAGATTGTCGTTATTTTTGCTCTAACTCTTCTAGTTTGCCAGAAAAACGCATTTAAAGTTTTGCATATAAAAATCCTAAGAAAATCAATTTTTGGTGGAAAATACAAGTGATCACAGATTGTCGTTATTTTTGCTCTAACTCTTCTAGTTTGCCAGAAAAACGCATTTAAAGTTTTGCATATAAAAATCCTAAGAAAATCAATTTTTGGTGGAAAATACTAGTGATCACAGATTTTCGTTATTTTTGCTCTAACTCTTCTAGTTTGCCAGAAAAACGCATTTAAAGTTTTGCATATAAAAATCCTAAGAAAATCAATTTTTGGTGGAAAATACTAGTGATCACAGATTTTCGTTATTTTTGCTCTAACTCT
Source organism: Pollenia labialis (assembly GCA_949318255.1). Classification (NCBI taxonomy): domain Eukaryota; kingdom Metazoa; phylum Arthropoda; class Insecta; order Diptera; family Polleniidae; genus Pollenia; species Pollenia labialis. The sequence goes on from OX439142.1 coordinate 73,613,184, forward strand.
TCTAGTTTGCCAGAAAAACGCATTTAAAGTTTTGCATATAAAAATCGTAAGAAAATCAATTTTTGGTGGAAAATACTAGTGATCACAGATTTTCGTTATTTTTGCTCTAACTCTTCTAGTTTGCCAGAAAAACGCATTTAAAGTTTTGCATATAAAAATCCTAAGAAAATCAATTGTTGGTGGAAAATACTAGTGATCACAGATTTTCGTTATTTTTGCTCTAACTCTTCTAGTTTGCCAGAAAAACGCATTTAAAGTTTTGCATATAAAAATCCTAAGAAAATCAATTTTTGGTGGAAAATACAAGTGATCACAGATTGTCGTTATTTTTGCTCTAACTCTTCTAGTTTGCCAGAAAAACGCATTTAAAGTTTTGCATATAAAAATCCTAAGAAAATCAATTGTTGGTGGAAAATACTAGTGATCACAGATTTTCGTTATTTTTGCTCTAACTCTTCTAGTTTGCCAGAAAAACGCATTTAAAGTTTTGCATATAAAAATCCTAAGAAAATCAATTTTTGGTGGAAAATACAAGTGATCACAGATTGTCGTTATTTTTGCTCTAACTCTTCTAGTTTGCCAGAAAAACGCATTTAAAGTTTTGCATACAAAAATCCTAAGAAAATCAATTTTTGGTGGAAAATACTAGTGATCACAGATTTTCGTTATTTTTGCTCTAACTCTTCTAGTTTGCCAGAAAAACGCATTTAAAGTTTTGCATATAAAAATCCTAAGAAAATCAATTTTTGGTGGAAAATACTAGTGATCACAGATTTTCGTTATTTTTGCTCTAACTCTTCTAGTTTGCCAGAAAAACGCATTCAAAGTTTTGCATATACAAATCCTAAGAAAATCAATTTTTGGTGGAAAATACTAGTGATCACAGATTTTCGTTATTTTTGCTCTAACTCTTCTAGTTTGCCAGAAAAACGCATTTAAAGTTTTGCATATAAAAATCCTAAGAAAATCAATTGTTGGTGGAAAATACTAGTGATCACAGATTTTCGTTATTTTTGCTCTAACTCTTCTAGTTTGCCAGAAAAACGCATTTAAAGTTTTGCATATAAAAATCCTAAGAAAATCAATTTTTGGTGGAAAATACAAGTGATCACAGATTGTCGTTATTTTTGCTCTAACTCTTCTAGTTTGCCAGAAAAACGCATTTAAAGTTTTGCATATAAAAATACTAAGAAAATCAATTTTTGGTGGAAAATACTAGTGATCACAGATTTTCGTTATTTTTGCTCTAACTCTTCTAGTTTGCCAGAAAAACGCATTTAAAGTTTTGCATATAAAAATCCTAAGAAAATCAATTTTTGGTGGAAAATACTAGTGATCACAGATTTTCGTTATTTTTGCTCTAACTCTTCTAGTTTGCCAGAAAAACGCATTTAAAGTTTTGCATATAAAAATCCTAAGAAAATCAATTTTTGGTGGAAAATACAAGTGATCACAGATTTTCGTTATTTTTGCTCTAACTCTTCTAGTTTGCCAGAAAAACGCATTTAAAGTTTTGCATATAAAAATCCTAAGAAAATCAATTTTTGGTGGAAAATACTAGTGATCACAGATTTTCGTTATTTTTGCTCTAACTCTTCTAGTTTGCCAGAAAAACGCATTTAAAGTTTTGCATATAAAAATCCTAAGAAAATCAATTTTTGGTGGAAAATACAAGTGATCACAGATTTTCGTTATTTTTGCTCTAACTCTTCTAGTTTGCCAGAAAAACGCATTTAAAGTTTTGCATATAAAAATCCTAAGAAAATCAATTTTTGGTGGAAAATACTAGTGATCACAGATTTTCGTTATTTTTGCTCTAACTCTTCTAGTTTGCCAGAAAAACGCATTTAAAGTTTTGCATATAAAAATCCTAAGAAAATCAATTTTTGGTGGAAAATACAAGTGATCACAGATTTTCGTTATTTTTGCTCTAACTCTTCTAGTTTGCCAGAAAAACGCATTTAAAGTTTTGCATATAAAAATCCTAAGAAAATCAATTTTTGGTGGAAAATACTAGTGATCACAGATTTTCGTTATTTTTGCTCTAACTCTTCTAGTTTGCCAGAAAAACGCATTTAAAGTTTTGCATATAAAAATCCTAAGAAAATCAATTTTTGGTGGAAAATACTAGTGATCACAGATTTGCGTTATTTTTGCTCTAACTCTTCTAGTTTGCCAGAAAAACGCATTTAAAGTTTTGCATATAAAAATCCTAAGAAAATCAATTTTTGGTGGAAAATACAAGTGATCACAGATTTTCGTTATTTTTGCTCTAACTCTTCTAGTTTGCCAGAAAAACGCATTTAAAGTTTTGCATATAAAAATCCTAAGAAAATCAATTTTTGGTGGAAAATACTAGTGATCACAGATTTTCGTTATTTTTGCTCTAACTCTTCTAGTTTGCCAGAAAAACGCATTTAAAGTTTTGCATATAAAAATCCTAAGAAAATCAATTTTTGGTGGAAAATACTAGTGATCACAGATTTTCGTTATTTTTGCTCTAACTCTTCTAGTTTGCCAGAAAAACGCATTTAAAGTTTTGCATATAAAAATCCTAAGAAAATCAATTTTTGGTGGAAAATACTAGTGATCACAGATTTTCGTTATTTTTGCTCTAACTCTTCTAGTTTGCCAGAAAAACGCATTTAAAGTTTTGCATATAAAAATCCTAAGAAAATCAATTTTTGGTGGAAAATACTAGTGATCACAGATTTTCGTTATTTTTGCTCTAACTCTTCTAGTTTGCCAGAAAAACGCATTCAAAGTTTTGCATATACAAATCCTAAGAAAATCAATTTTTGGTGGAAAATACTAGTGATCACAGATTTTCGTTATTTTTGCTCTAACTCTTCTAGTTTGCCAGAAAAACGCATTTAAAGTTTTGCATATAAAAATCCTAAGAAAATCAATTTTTGGTGGAAAATACTAGTGATCACAGATTTTCGTTATTTTTGCTCTAACTCTTCTAGTTTGCCAGAAAAACGCATTTAAAGTTTTGCATACAAAAATCCTAAGAAAATCAATTTTTGGTGGAAAATACTAGTGATCACAGATTTTCGTTATTTTTGCTCTAACTCTTCTAGTTTGCCAGAAAAACGCATTTAAAGTTTTGCATATAAAAATCCTAAGAAAATCAATTTTTGGTGGAAAATACTAGTGATCACAGATTTTCGTTATTTTTGCTCTAACTCTTCTAGTTTGCCAGAAAAACGCATTCAAAGTTTTGCATATACAAATCCTAAGAAAATCAATTTTTGGTGGAAAATACTAGTGATCACAGATTTTCGTTATTTTTGCTCTAACTCTTCTAGTTTGCCAGAAAAACGCATTTAAAGTTTTGCATATAAAAATCCTAAGAAAATCAATTTTTGGTGGAAAATACTAGTGATCACAGATTTTCGTTATTTTTGCTCTAACTCTTCTAGTTTGCCAGAAAAACGCATTCAAAGTTTTGCATATACAAATCCTAAGAAAATCAATTTTTGGTGGAAAATACTAGTGATCACAGATTTTCGTTATTTTTGCTCTAACTCTTCTAGTTTGCCAGAAAAACGCATTTAAAGTTTTGCATA